>CM053589.1:9232179-9255897 GCA_028646515.1 Pseudochirops corinnae | reverse complement strand
TCCTCCTGAACTAGGTAAATGATATGTTTGATTAAAGTAAGATTGTTAACCCATTTTGAGTTGCTTTCCTTTAGAAAAGCAGATCTAAGAACCTGTGCTAGTAGCTGCCCTAGGCATGCTAGGGTGCTTGCTGTTACGCTGGGTCTACTTATAAACAACTTAGGTAAATTCCTAAGTATATTTCATGATTGGGCAGCCTACCCAGATGAAGCTGCAAGGCTCCCCAAGGGAACACAGGGCAGGCAAATCAAACTACCACCACCACACTTCCTTCAGATTCCACAGCTCGGGACCCTGAACCCAAGGGTCTTAGGAACAGCAGTCCCTCTCAGACCAGCCCAGCCCTGTGTGGCAACATCTGTGAAAGCAACCACAGTGCAGATGCCAGCTGCCAACTGCTTTTGCAGTCACAATTACTGGGGATGAGAGAGGGGAAAGGCCTTCCTTAGTGAGAGGAAAATGATTTTGAAGATAACAGAAATAAGGTAGTTAGGAGTAGGTTAGGTTTTAAAGGAAAAATAAGTTTATCTTAGACATATCAGTTTTGAGATGGGATATCTCAGTATCATTGGGCATTTGCAAATGAGGTTTGAGAGAAGTATTGGATGAAGATGTTTGAGATGAAAAATCCCATTTAAAATTTAATCAAAAACACAGAGATTTCTTAAGATAAAAAACAGGAGACTCTATTCTCTTTCCTCAGGGAGAAGAGGGCAATCCTCCCCATGACTGGTCATGATGAGGAGGCACACAATGTGTGCCAGAGTTTTTAAACCCTAATACAGCAGGGTCATATTTCCCCCATTGTCCCTCACTCCCATTGGTTGGGGGAGGTGAGCTCGGGCCGTCCCTAACTCCCACTGGCTGGGAGGAGGGGCCCATAGAGGCGGGGAAAGCAGACATTACTATCCTATTCAATTAGACAGCTATCGCATTACATCTTTGCCTTATTACTTGGTGTAATCACTTCTTCCTTTGAAGGATGTTATCTCTATATTTATTTGTTCGTTTATTTGGCCCTAAATATAACTTCTTGATGAATTTGCTATAAAAGAAAAAAGAGGGACAGTGTCATAAATCTTACCAGAAGGAAAACTTCCTTAGCCCTGTTTGATTCCAGGCATGAGTCAGCTCTGGTGGGCATTCAGGTAGCCACTTGGTGCCGAAAGCAGGGCTTTAGCATACTTGGGTGGGGATTTTTCCATTTCAGAAAGGAAAAGGCAGGCATAGTCGGGAATAGACTTGGATCTCACCTGGGCAGTGTCCAAGGTTGTCTTCAAAACTTTTCCCAGGCACAGAACACTCACCTTTCACAGTTCTCAGCCTGCAGCCCTTGCCATTCCATTATTAGCCTTTATGACAACTATTCCTGTAATCAAGGCTTAAAATAATAGTAAGTTTTGCAGTCCCCAAAATTCTTAAATAGCAAATAAATATAGACTAATATCCTTCAGATAGGGCCATTTAAAATTTGATTGAACTACTGATTATAAAATCAGGTTACAAATCTTTCTGCCTTCTATATTTCTAATCAAACTTTTTATTATCTTTCCAAATTTCTCAAACCCATTATCCAAATCATTCAGCTTTCCTTTACATTTTTAACCATAAAACAAGATAGCTCATAATTTATTATTCTTTTTTACTAACATAACTGTTCTATACTGGAATCCTAGTTTCCTTGCAAGTTTGTTTATTCTTCTCTAATTATACTCTGTCGGGAAGAGTGAGATACTTTAGGAATTTTAAAGTTTTCACTCATATGTTCAAATACAAATGTTAACTTTTTGTTTATGCCATTCAGTGACCACAAATTCAAACAGTGAAATCTTTTGTGCTTTACAACTTATTGCATTAGTTTTAACAATAACTCATTCTTTATTTTAAAACAGTTTGAATTTATCCTGATGTTAAGAGAAATAATCACTAAACCTTTATAAAGAAAATTGATTTGAGAGGTTTTTAATATCTTTCTTTTTCCTTTAAGCAAAAATAAACCTTTAAAATCAAAATTCTTTAAACTTAGTGTACAGTGCTCTTACATACATTCTTAATGTTTTATACAGAATTTCTAGATCACAAATTTACAATCTTAGAGATATGGCAACAACATAACAATGAATTTCAAATGACATCAAATGACTTATAAATTAATAGATCTTATCACTCCTGGCATCCAAAAACCACTTCAAAGTTCGATAATAATGTTGTATCCAAACACATGCCCCTTATTAAACATTTTACAATCATTGTATCATTTTAATCCCATAACACTATTATTTTTCCCTTTACAAATTCAGGAAACAGGTTAAACAGAGATAAAATGCGGTATTGCAACTGGAACAGAGAAGTGCAGAGTCTGGAGCCAGAGTCTGGCTTTGCCATGCAGTTAGGTGGGGGCTAGCCAGTCTACGAACACCATGCCCACGATTCTCTTGCATTCCCCTCTCCCATCTGATCTGGGTTGAGAAGGCTTAGCAAAACTTATGGTTGTTTAAAAAAAAACAGATGCCCATGCTGCTGAGGTGCTCTCTTAACTCTGGGAAAGGAGTGAGGGGTGCTAAGTGGGTAGGTGTTTTAATACTACAGTTACTCCAGCAATCCCAATAATCAGTTTCCAACTTCTTAACAATTAATTCTCAGAATCCACTAAGATGTTTTAGCTATGTCTAACTGTCATTGTAATTCCAGGATGGCTAGACCAGAAACTACAAGGAAAGGAGTTTTATAGATTTGTTTGAACAATTTTAGGTTTTAGCATTAACACAGTATCTTATTAAGTTTCATAGCAAAACAAGCTCAAATGAAACTCCCTTTTAAACAAAGACAAACTTGGAGGCTTAAGATTTCCCAACTTAAATAATATTTCAAAATATTACAACCCATGGTCAGTGTCCCATTTCTCGTTTTTCTATTCCTCTGACAATATAGTTCCTAATTTAATACAGTTGTTTACCAGTAACACAATTAGTATGTTCTTAAATTTAAACTTTGAATTGAGAATCAATTAATTAACAATCTCATGACCTTAATTTAGTTGTTTCCAAATTAGTTACAATTATATTAGTAAAAAAATCCTTAAGTAATGTAAATTCCCAAAACATTATATACATCATATACATCCAAATTAACATACATAACTATATCCCTAGATGAAGCAGACTTGAAAAATCATTGTACACAGGTTATAACTTTAGGGTACTTAAGAGCTTCTGAATAATAATAATAATAATAATAATAATTGCTTTTACCAACAGAATTCATAATTTTGCCAAATTACGGAATTTAGAAAAATGTCCCAAACATTATGTATTTAAAACTTGCTTCTACCCCACCAATTATAGAGGAAATGTCTCCTCCTTTCAGTCTTGGGAACCATTGCTGGATTCCCCTCCCTGGAGTCAACTGATCCCACTCATTAAAGAAGAAATGACTCCTTTCAGTCCCCGTGAAGCTCACTAGATGGCACCCTTATCCTAGAGTCAGTTCATCCCATACTTTTCTCCAGAAGCTATCACTGTACTTTCCAGGTTTTAATTTTAGAATTAAAACTCAACAAATTAGCTACTCAAAGAGCTATCTAGGCTTACCTTGAGCCATGTGTGTGTGGTTTTTATGACTGTTTGTTTTCATTCCATTTGCATGCGGCCTTCAAGCCTGTTCAGTTCCTGAAAATCCCTTTAGGATTTTGCCCACCCAGAGCAGCCATCTTTTTCTCCAAGTCTGGAGACCACCAGAGAAATCTCTATTGGGCGCCTGCCTCGAGACCAAAGTGGAGAGGAAGCTGCTCACAAGCGGACGGATCACAGGCGAGCTCCCATCTGTTTGGGATGAAAAACCCCATTTAAAATTTAATGAAAAACACAGAGATTTCTTAGGATAAAAACAAGAGACTTTATTCTCTTCCCTCGGGAGAAGAGGGTGGTCCTCCCCATGACTGGTCACGGGGAGGTGGCATGCAATGTGTGGCAAACAGAGTTTTTAAACCCTAATACGGCAGGGTCATATTTCCGCCATTGTCCCTCACTTCCATTGGTTTGGGGGGGGGGGGGTGAGCTTGGGTTGTCCCCTGACTCCCACTGGCCAGGAGAAAGGGTCCACAGAGGTGGGAAAGCCATCAAAGGACTGAAGCTAGGTGGGGGTCGAAAGACTCCTAAAAGGACTTGCTGCTAATTGACAGCAGCAATGAAGGGGGAAGAGGGAAGTCAACCATCAAAACTGACACCAAATTCTAAAATACATGCTGAGAAGTCTTCACTCCCCACACAGAGATACAGATTTAGAAGTCATTTGTGTTGAGGTGATCATCTGAAACTTTGGCAGTATATGAGACTGCAATGACAGAAAAGGGCCAAGAATGAACTTTAAAGGGAATGACTCCATTTGAGAGACTGAAGGAAGAAGCTAGGTATAGACATGAGAATATCAGAGGTAGGACATAGGCCCCGAGGAAGGGGAGGATCTGATTAGCAGTACCAAAGTCCTTAGAGAAATGAAGAAGGACAAGTAAAAGGAAAAAAAAACCACCATTGCATTTGGCGATCTTGAAGAGTGTCTGGTTATTTTGTTAGTATGAAAGAAGCCAGAACAATACAGCAGACAATTATTAAGTGTCTGTTGTATGTAATGTTAAGCACTGAAAGGAGATAAAAAGTTTAGATAAGATAGTCTCCTCTCAAAGAGCCTACTGATTTTTAAGGAGTTAAAGAATGAATAAGCTGTTAACGAAGTCATTTTGTATAGATCATTGTTTCTAGAAGTTTAGCAGTGAAGGGGAGAGCAGAATTCTAGAGAATTTTGAGAAAAGGTAGCTTAAAATTTTTTTAAGGATGTAAAGAGTGGAATATGTTTGTAAACTCCAGTAGATTTTGAGTTAAGGGCAGAGGTAGTTTTATTTTTGTCTTTTTCTCTGCAGTCCCTAGCATAGTTCCTTGCAAAAATAGTTGGCTCTTAATAAATGTTTGTTGAATTTCTTTTCTTTTGTTAAAAAGAATTTTAGCCTTTATACATTTATTTTTTCTTTTTTTAAATTATTTTAAACTTACATACTACAACATAAATACACAATAAGAGAAAAAGAAACATTATAAACTTAAATATTAAAACTTAAATACACAATAATAAAAGAAAAAAGTATTGCCATGGGCACAGCAGAATGTAAGAAAGGATTCAAAACATGCAGCAATAAATTTCCATTTCGAGAAAGCCTATATAATAAATAATACCTATTGTGTTCAGAGCTGTCCATCTTTTTTTTTTTGCTTCTTTATAAGTTTTCTTTTGTTCTTTGCTGTGCACTTTCTGTTTTGTTCTTTTTTTCTTCCCCTCCCCCAAAAGGCTACAGTTAAGCGCCAGTATATTTTTTATCTATACATATACACATATATACTAATATACACGGAGATATATACACATATTTACTTGCACGTACATATACTTAAATATCTATAATCATAGCCATATATTGACATATACATGTGTATGTATCTCTGTAAGACCATAACTATAATTATTTGTCATCTGTTTCTCTGCAGGTGGGTAACCTTTTCCTTCATAAGTCTGAGTCTTTCCATATTTTTCTAAGTCCATCAGTTCATCATTTCCTACACCACAGCAGTATTCCTGCCTTATGCTGTCTAGTTATTTTAAGTAATCTAAAACAATATTAATTAATATGGCCAACATATAGTGTAGTTTTCCTATTATTTTCTTTTGATTAAATCGATTTTAGCTGTAACTGTCGAGATTGTGATTACTACCCTTGCTTTTTTTCCTCTAATAAATTCTATTCCTGATTTTTATTTTTATGTTTGTGTGTATCTCTTATTTCCTGTCCCTCCTGACTCCTCTAATTCTATCCACTACCTTGTCCCTCCTATTTATTTAACCGGTTACCTTCCCTCGCTCCCTTGCCCTCTCATTCCTGTGAATCTAAACACCCTTCTGTACCCTCCCCTTATCCTACTCCCATACCCTGTCCTCTAAATATCCCTCCCTTATCTTCTTCACCCTCACTATCCCCTTAGCGTTTTATTTCTTTCTGAATTTAGAAAACTTTTATACCATTGCCTCTTGAACCCATTCCCAGTGAGAATAAGGTTCCAATTCCTCTGTGTCAGTCCTTCCTTTCACACCTCACTTGTATAAGATAATTAGTCTTTTTACCTTTCCCTAAACAGTTTTACTTTTTAGAATCATACTCAGGTCTAACCCATCTTTCTTACAAACTACCCGATTACTAATTAGAATCTTAGATGTACATTTTACATTTCCTCATAAAAAATAAACAATCTATCTTTATTTGAGTCCCTTGTAATCAGTCTTTGATAAGTATTTTATATTTCTTTTGGATCTCATACGTCAAGTTTTCTATTTAGTTCAGGTCTTTTTGCAGTTATTTTATCTGGAAAATCTGGCAATTCATTGGATGCCCCCCTTTTTTTTAAATTCAGAATTATGCTTGAATCCCAGTTCTTTTACTCTTGGATATATAATGTTCCAAGACCTGCCTTCTTTAGTGTTGCTGCTACCGGGTCTTCTGTGATTCTAATTGTGACTCTACCATATTTGAATTGTTTTGTTTTCCTGTTGCTCATAATATTTTCTTCTTGAGCTGGGGATCTTGGAATTGACTGAAAATTCCTATAGGTTTTCCTCATAGGATCTCTTTGAGGTGGTGATCAGTGGTTTTTTTTTTTAATTTCTACTTTCCTCTCTTGTTCTAACACTTCAGGACAATTTTTCTTTAATTATTTTTTATATTATTGTATCAAGATTTTTTTTTTATTATAGTTTTCAGGTAGTCCAATTATTCTTGTTTTCTCTTCTTGATCTGTTATACAAATCAAGTTGTTTTTCTTATGAGATATTTCACAGTCTCCTCTGTTTTTTTCATTATTTGTTTTATTTTATTTTTTTCTTGGTCTCTTGTAACTTTGGTGGCTTCCCCTTCCCCAGTTCTAATTTTCAGGGAGTTGTTTTCTTCCTTAAGATCCTGGATTTCCTTTTCCAGTTGGTTAACTGTCTTTTCATAATCTTCTTGTTTTTCTTGGATTTTTCTTTTAATTTTTCCTCAATCTCCCTCATTTAATTTTTAAAGTTTGGGGTTTTTTTTAAGTTCTATAAATCTTTTTGGGCAGGTTACTATTTGATACTACTTTCTGGGGTAGGAGAGGCTTTTTTTTTGTTTTAGTATCCTCTTCTGAGGATGAACCGCAGCAGTCTTCTTGATTCCCATAGTAACTTTCTATAGTAGGATTCTTTCTCCTTTGCCTGCTCATGTTTTTTAAATTTGTTAGTAGCAGCTTATTATTGTAATCACCTGCACTATGTCCTGAGGTGTGGGAGATGGTTCCTCTAGCCTCAGACTCTCAGTTCTTCCCTCTGGACTGGAAAAGAAACCAAGACCTCCACCATTTCGTAGGTGCCCACAGCATCCTTGTCCCACTGCTTCGACACTCCTTCTCACCCAGGACCAAGTCTTGGCAGAATAGCTGGATCTGGCATCCCTTATCAATAGAGATTCCCTCAGTCTTCCCCTACTCAGATTCCCCATACTGTCCAGGAGATGAAAGTTCCTGTGGTTGGGGCTGAGGCTATCTCCCAACTCACCTAGCTCCAGGGCTTGCCACTTGCTATTTCAGGAGAAATAGCCTGGAGGTGTTTCACAAGGACCCACACCTCTGGGTTCAGAGCCTCTCCAGTTGTCCCAGGAGGACCACTGTTCCTCCCCAACTCTTGTTTCTTTTTAACCGCTCTACATTAACACTGAGGCACTACTTCATCTTGTTAGAGGAGGGATTGAAGCTGGAAGAGCGAGAAGGGAGGATGGATGTCTCAGGGTCTTAAAGGAGGTAGGAAAATGGGGTCAAGGGCACAGAATATTTTATAGGGATATCCCAAGCGTTAATTATTGATTTAGCAAGTAATTATGGGTACTGGAGGAAAAAACAAGAAGTAGCACTGTGTAGGGAAGGATACAATATCTTCGGAACGTATTTTGATGTAGATGAAACTAAAATAAGAAATGAGAGGCAGGAAGAAAGCTAGAACAAGGTAGAAAAGTTTGCTGTGGAAAGTAGTGTTTACTGTGTGTGAACATCATTCCTGTTTATCCCTTATATGATTGTACTTGTCATACATGGGTTTTAGGGAAAAAAAATTTATTAGAATATATAGTTTTCCAATTTGTTATTTCTCAAAGCTGAATTTGATTTTTTTTAAAACAAATTCAGGTGTACTTATAAAGTAACTTTTTAAAATCAAATAATCAGCAAACATACTAGAACTTGCACGTGTAAGTATTGTCTTTCAAAGCAGCCGATTTGGGAAACTAGTTTACACCAAGCACAAGAAAGCCAGCCTGTCTCAGTGTGGGCTCATAAGGTGAGGGCTCCCGACATGCAGCCCAGGGAAGCAGAACCGCAGCGAGAGAGGAGGAGGAAAGCCAGCCAGCCGGCTCTGTTGAGGGGACAGAAGCACAAGAAGGGCAGGCAGGGAGAGTGCAGACTGGTCGGGTCTTCTGGGGTTGGGTGTGAGCGATGGCACCAAGCCCAGTAATGTCCAGTGGGTTTTTACTGGGCTCTTCTCTGAGTTGAGTAGGACCAAGTGTTGTGGGAAGAGAGTGAGAAGTTTGCATCTGCTTCTTTGGGGAGGGGAAGGCCCAGAAGGATAGAGAGGATGCCTGGGGAACTGGCAGGTAATTCATACTTAGACTGGTTATGTCTCTTCTGTTCTTATTTGTACAGAGTGACTCAGGAGATTTGTGCTTCCGTGAAGCTGCAGGGCAGGGATTACCTGAAAATCACCTAAGCTGGCGACAAAGGTAGTCAGTAAAGGCAGTTATTGATGAAATTTTATCCTGGATACTTCTCTTGAATTCAGAGTCAACAGATGTGCAAATCCTCGGGGTCCAAACATCCAAAAAAGTAACATTCATAGAATCCTGGGTTTGGAAGGGACCTCTGTGTGTCTAATTGAAGCTGTGCCTGAAGGAAGCGCCACTGTCGGATGTCCCCCACCCAGAATTATACGGGAAGATAACAAGTCGTGCACTTTAGCAAGAGCAGTTTGCCCAGTGTGCCTTTAAAAACACGGTTTCACTTTTGGTGAAGCTAACGGGAAAGACTGTAGACTCGCCTTCCATGATAAATTTTCTAGGTGAGTTTTAAAAGATGAAACAGTGATGAGTGTGTAAAACCAAAGTTCCTCCATGTATTCCAGGACTTGATAAGAGAATGGCTAGAGGGAATTTGCTAAGGGCCCTGAAGCAAGCTGCATATTACTGGCTCGGAGGGACCTAAAGCAAGATAGAGTTAGCTCCAGAGAAGTCCCTGTTCTGGAGATAGAGGTGACTCCACCCACCAACCTCCTGTGCACGTTTTAAAGACTTCAAGAGACCTGAAGTTAAGATTTCTAATTCCATAGAGCTGCTCAGGAGACAAGAACCAGTTTTCATCTGCACAGTACCTTCTTAACTTGGAGGTCAGGGGAAGAACAGGGGAATGGGAAGTAATCACTATGAGGCTTAAAACTTAGGAGGTTTCTGTATTCAGTGGCCAGCTTCAGGTATTGAGGATAAGATGCTGAGGTAGAAACTTCTCATCACCCTCCAAGAAGCCTTTAGCCTCTTCTCAGGGCCCCTTGTTAGGGACAAGCCCAATTCCTGGTGTAGTGACTGTGTGGAGGAGACAGAAAGAGGGCCAAAACCAGCACTGTATTGGGCCACCAGGAATCAGAGGCAAAAGCCAAGAATTTCAGCAGAGGGTGAGGCCCAATCCCTGTTTTAAAACTCAGTTTCCTGTTCTAAACAGGGCTGAAGCATAAAGCCAGTAACTAGCCACCCCATTGAAAACTGTAGTGAGGCTGTGGCAGAAGTGGCATCCATATTACAGTAGAGGCAAGAATAGTCAGGGATCACCCATAACATCTGAGAGTGGAAGGGGCAGAGCTTGGCGTTGGTACGAAGTCCCAATCCAGGAATCGAGGTTAGAGGGGTGATTAAATGAAAGAGAGCTCTGAATACAGTAAAGAAATATAGCAGGTTTAGAAAAACCCAAGAGAACTCCATAAGTATAAGTAGAGCCTCAAAATAATTGACTTGACCATGAGGACTCTTATGAGTGTATGAAGAAGTGAAGCAAGAGGAAAAAGTAAAATTAGAACTCTTGAGGAAAAAAAATTTGGAGAACAAAATGGCTTAGAACAGAAGATAGAAAATATTATTCAGGTAGTGAGCTCCCTGAAGAATGGAGTAGACAGAATTCAGTTAGAATCTTTAGTCCATTTCCCGAGTTTTGCCTCAGTTTCCTAGTGGCCCAACAGGGGTGCTAGTTAGTCTCAGTCCAGCTTCTGTATCCATCTTCTTGCAAGATCTCTCTCCAGACTCTGGGCTAATACTGAGAAATTCAAAGACAGAAACAAAATAACCCCTGCCTACAAGAGCTTATGTTTTAACAGAGGAGATAACCACATATGAAACACTTTCTTGAGGAGGAGACACAAGCAGCTGGAGGGACCAGGAAAGGCCCCTTCCTGGAAAAGGATACTCAGGGAAGACTTGAAGGTGACTAGGAAGACTTAAGGGCAGAAGTTAGGAGGGAGCGGCCATTGCAAAGCGTATGAAGGTGAATGGTATGTAATAATAAGTCTGGAAAGTTAAGACAGGACCACATGGTAAAGAACTTTTGCAAACAGGTTTATTTTGTTCCTAGAGGTGATGGGAAGCTCATCAGGAGAGTGATATGGTTAGTTATGTATAGATGAAGAACAGTACTAACTGCCAAACTCAGATTGGTTGCAATGACCAGTTTTAGTCCTGAGTGGCAGATGAAGAAACATTGTCTCAGTGGTGAATTGTGAGCTGTGGGAATAGAATGTTACATACATCTCCAGTTGTGATCATTTTGGTCTGTTGGTTTTTGTGATTGTGTTTTCAAGGCATAAATAAAAATTTTTTGAAGAATCCATCATATAAGACAACTTTTCTTTTTTTTTTAAGAGTCGATGGTGAGTATGAGTAAAGCTAGAGAATACAGCTCATTTAGGTTTTATCAAGGTATTTGACAGAGAAAGAAAAGGACTCAGGGCAGAGTTTGGGGGAACCTTTCTATTTAAGGATCAGAAGGATAATGAATTGTTGAAGGGAGACTCTTTGAGAATGGTCATTTGAGAGACTTTTTTGAAATGTCCCAAAGGAAGAACTTCTTCATTTTTTCAGCCCATCTGATAGGAAGGTGAATTATAGATCAGAAAAATGTGCCTCTGCCGTTCTTATTTCCTTTGCTTGTGTGGTGATGAAAGGAACAGGGAAAAAAAACAAAAATAAACCTCTCAAAGGATTCTTCTTTATAGGATCGTTTTGAAAAAAAGTACTTTACCCCCCAATTGCCTTATACATAAATAAAACTGAATTGTAATTTTTAAAAATAAATTTTTTGTGCATATTCCACCACTTTATTTGCTTTTACCTTTTTTCCATACTTTATATGAACTGACATTTATAAAATCAGTAGACTCTTTAAGTGATTGTTATAAGATGTTAAAATACCTAGGGTTTACTTTGGAAAACATACTTAAAGTAGTTTGCAGAATTCCACTTGTTTCCAGAATTCAAATAAGAAGTTGTTTACTATCAAGAAAAAGTTTAGGGAGGGGCTCTCCAATGGGATCGCTGTTTTGGGGTGGTGGGTAGAGGAAAGATGGGGAGAAAATTTGTAACTCAAAATCTTGTGGAAATGAGTGATGTAAACAAGAAAATAAATTAATTAATTTATTTTTAAAAAATAAATTAAAAAAAATTTTAGAAGTTTATATTATTTCTCAACTCATTGAGCCTCTGTAGCAGAGTAGTTAACATTTTATATGTTTAAAAGGAGTTGCTTTCCCTTATATCAATTACTTTAAAATGTTTTTGCTAAAAGATCCCAGATTCATCTCTTCACATTTTTTTCAGGCTCTCTCAGTAGCAAATGGCTCCATTTAATTTGAAACGATATGTATACACTGAGTGGTTTTACAAGTATGCTTTCTTGTATGTAGACTTTGGTATTGGGAATATGGGAACTTGAAAAATACTGCTTTTCTTTCTTAGTTGTTTTAAAGATAATGTTCAGTTTTAAATATCACTTAGAATTCTTTAAGGTTTAATACCAGTTACTCAAATAATTTTGTTTAATTAAGTAGAATTTTACTTATTTTTGACATTTTTTTGGTTTTCTTGATTTATTTCTAAATATACACCTCCTTCTCCCCACTAAACCATTCCTTGTAACAAATAAAAAGAGGGGGGAAACCGTGCTTCTGCCATACTAACCAGCACATGGATTTCGTTTGATAGTAAGCCCTTGTTCCACACCCACAATTCCCCACCTCTGCACAAGAAAAAGATACATTCTCTTACCTTTTCAGTGACTGACGTTTTGTCAGTAATTCCATAAACATGATATGTACATTATGTGCCAGTCACTGCACTAAGTGCTGAGGATACGTTTTAACTAGAATTAATTTACCGTGTACTTTCTGTTCCAAAAGGCTTTAAAGATCTTTGTAAAAAGTTGCTATGTCCTCCTACCTGGGGCAGCCAGGTGGCCCACTAGATATAGAGTTCTGGGCCTGGAATCAGGAAGACTCATATTCCCGAGTTCAAATCCGGTCTCAGACAATTAACTCACCTATGTGACCCTGAACGAGTTACTTAACTCTGTTTGCCTCAGTTTCCTCCTCTGTAAAATGAGCTGGAGAAGAAAATGGCAAACCACTTCACTATCTTTGCCAAGAAAACCACAAATGGGGGTACAAAGAATCATTCACGACTGAAAATAATTGGAACAACAATGCCTTCCACCTATAGTAATATTCCTTCATTTCTTGGCTAAATAAACATAGTCTGAATGCCATTAGGAATTTGCTTACTGAACACTTTATTACAAGTTCTAAACCTTTTAGTTTAAGAATAATGGGGGGGGGGGCGGATCGTTCCTTTTCTCATCTGAATACTTTTAGCTAGTAAGAGGTTATATTTCTTTCACTCAGGAGATGAGCCTGATATGAAATATCAGATAAATGATCCAAAAGTTCATAATACTTCTCAGTTTTATGTGACCTCCCTATTGTGTTACCGCTGTGGTAATGGTAGAAAAGAGGGGAACAAATGCCAAGAACTTCATAGACCATCTTTTTGACTAGCTATGGGTTTGCAGGTTTTCCTTGGAGAGGCAGGTAAAGGAATTAGAGGAATTAGTTCAGTGGTTCTCAACCTTCCTAATGCCTCCACCCGTTTAATACACGTATGTGGGCGTATCTGCATGTGGGCGGACCTGCCTGGAGACGGATAGAGGAGCGGTGTCCCAGTTCCTAAGACCATCGGGAAATATGTGTTTCCCGATGGTCTTAGGTGACAAAGGGTCTTTCGACCCCCAAAGGGGTCATGACCCACAGGTTGAGAACCGCTGAATTAGTTGTATGATATGTTGAGAAGCAACTAAAAGGCTCGTTTCATGGGACATTTAGTTTGTACTGCACTGCTGTGGTAAGAGCACAGCCAAACCCTTTTTCCCAGACTAGTTAAGCTAGCTTTAATCGAGGCTAAAATCTTTGAGATTTGGTTGGCTCATGAAACCAAAGGTTCCAGCTGTTGATATCCCTTCCTGGTTGCCTGATTACAAAACAGTCTCAAGGAACTTCAGCCTTCTCTGAGACTTAACTGGTCCTTCTGAATGGCCCTGGTAAGGAAACTTTGAAGAATTGAATTAACTCAAGGGGTCCTTAATGCCTGTCCTTGTTGACTGTCCACCCACTATAACCAAGTCCATCTCTTTTTGTTACTTGTTGAGGGACCTAAGAATGTCTCATTCGCTCCTAGTGTTGCTCCTAAACCTGTAGGGGGCTGGCCTGACTTGTGCCCTCCCCCCCCCAGAACAATTGCTTTGAAATATTTCTCAAAAGACCACTGTGAAAATAATGGTAGCTTACATACTATTTCTGCTGCAGATGATGATGAAGTAGAGAAATTCCATGAAGACCTTGTTAAGCTCTTATGATTGCGATATTCAGTCATGACTTCTGAAGACTGGTGAAGTGTGCCTCCTGCCTCTTGGCAGAGATGTGGTTTTCTAGAGGTGTGGAATGAGGCACGTGTTTTCAGACGTGATGAGCGTTCATTTGTTTTCATTGACTGTAAGCTATTTTACCTGGAAGACCTTTATTGGGTGGGGGCAGGGACAGTAATTGGGAAGCAACAGAAGTTTAAGAAAACAGTCTAGAGCATCGTTGTGAGACTGCAATTAAATCAACATCTACTTTGATCCTTGAAGTCTTCAGTGAAAAGTTGTCATAGGTGAATACAGGGAAAAATATGTTGCAATATGGAACTACTGCCTATGGTTCAATAGTAAAGAATGAGAGAGAAGCAAGGTCCTGTCCACTGCACAGAAACCTCAGACCTAATTATCCCAAAAACTTTTCAAGAAAAAAATTAGAAAATACTAAATGTGGTGAATACTAACATTTAAAAACTGAAATAAATTGTGTTTTGACACACGAGACATGACTTTTATAGATGTGGAAATAATAACTGAATCATCTGACCACCCGTCTGTACAGTAAGACAGCGACCTTTTTATAGAGAAGATACTAATACTGAACTAGAAGGGAGTAACAATGAAGAAATATACGGAGTGCATTTAAAGTAACTTCAACGTGATCTGCTGGATTTTTAATATTTAAACTTAACAGACACCAAATAAAATAGGCACTTTCATATACACAGTAGACTGTAAAGGGGATTATACATGAAATTGCAGTTCCCTATTGTGTAGAGCTTGCTTTTCTTTTTACTATATAATAAATTCAGCAGGTTACTTTCAAAGCTGTGCTACTTGTCTGTGATTCTTTCTAGACTTCCTTCTGTTCTCTTCTGTGCCTTGAAATTGTTCCAGTGATCCTTTGCTTTCACTTTGTTTTGTTTTGGCTACCCTAAACATAGCCTTTCTTTTCCTTCCACCAGCTCACTCTCACTTCATTGGAAAAAGAACAAAAAAAAAGAAATCTTTGTAACAAACACATGGTCAAGCAAAACAAACGTCCACACTGATCGTGTCTGAAACCGTGTGCCTTACTCTGCATCTTTCATCTCTCTGATGTTGGATCACAAGTTTTACCATCAGCCCTCTGGCATTTTTGGCTGGTCTATTGACTTGACCTAATTAAATTAATTAAGATTAATTAATTAAGCAAAAAGGCCTTTCATATCAGTCATAACGAATCAGAAGTCTGCCTAATATAAATCAGTTGCCTTAATGAAACCAAAAGAGCCTAAAAACCACCTTAGTCAGTGAGCAGTGATATTCTCAAACAGAGGTGGTATTCAAGGACAGTGTTGGTTTGGAACATAAATTTTTTATGAACTCGTATAAAGAAGAATGGTAGAAGGTGACAAGTAGCATCATCTCTTATAACAGCAAAAAGCAATGAGAGGGAAAATAAGTTAAGCACTGGAAGGAATGTTAAACTGGGTGTGTTAACAGAAACAAAATTAATCTTACTTTGAAATAAAAGTTTTCCTCCTATTATCTCTGTTTCTTTGCCTTATAGGTGAAAAAAAATACTGCATCAATTGATGTAGCTTGGTCCTTTGAGTTATTTCTACTCAACTAAATTAAGTCATCCCACAGCCCTTTAAGGATGACATTGAAAGGGAGAACAGCTAACAGATAAGAAATGGAAAATATCTGTAAGGACCCTAAAAACTTTATTTATTTATTTATTTTTGTTTTTTGGAGGGGGGGGAACACAGGGCAGTTCTGGTTAAGTGACTTGCCCAAGGTCACATGGCTAGTAAGTGTTAAGTGTCTGGGGCCAGATTTGAACTCGGGTCCTCCTGACTCCAGTGCTGGTGCTCTATTCACTGCACCACCTAGCCGCCCCTTATAAGGACTTTTGTAACAAATTTTCTCACCATCAGACATGGGGAAACTCTCCACTCTGTGTTTTGAATTCTTAACAGAAGTCCTTGATTTCCTTTTTGAAGAAACAGATTTGGCACTGAAGAAATGAGTAAGAACTGAACTAGAGCAAATATATACAATCTGTGCTGGCAGCGACACGATTATGCAGCCAGTGAGGGATCGTTTGTCAATATTGAAAGAGACTTCAAGATACGTTAAAGAGGTATCTACCAAAGGTGTAGGGGGGTAAATCTTGCACAGTATTACAGTATTACTAAATAAAGATGCTTGAGAAAACATCAGTAATTACCTATCTGTGCCTGCTTTTGCACTTACGTTAATTTTTTAATGAGGATAATCAAAACACATACCAAGGCATTTTTGATGAGTGTATTAGAAGACAAACTTTCATGAGCAGTATTCCATAGTAGACTAACTCTTAATCATCACAAAATTGAAAGATATAAGGAATATAATTTCCCTGTTGTCTGTAATTTGTTGATAAAAAAGAGCAGTTAATTTAGCAGAATGAAATGCTACTTTAAAATCACTCTTCCAGCGTCTCTTGCATGTGCCTTAATTATATGACGTTCCTTGAACTGTATAACAGAAAACCTTACTTAGCCCTGTGATTAACATCAGTTGAGACATAAAACAGAAATAAATGTGCCATTGGTGTTTACTGCTGCTGTGGAAGTGAAGAGCAGAGTTCAAGTCAAAGAGGGATTTCCCATAGATGGTGAAGTCCTCCTGATGTTCTTGTTTATGTAAGATATTGTATTGATTGTATAAATCCTTAAATATTGCAGAGACTTCTAAATGAAATTCATCATCACTCAAAAGAATTTGGCCTATCTTCAGAGGAAAAACCACGTGGCTGAAGGATGTCTAATGTTCAAATAATGATATGAAGTTGCATTGACAATGTAGAGAAGCTCATCCGTTGGCATATTTTTGTTAAATAAACTGTACAGTGTTTATTTGATAAACACTGAGATGAGCCCAAAATTGAATAGGAGAGCAGGCTGGTTCATCTTTAGGAACTTGCAAAGCTGTTATAATGACTCCAGTCTTAACTGAAAGAAGAAAAAAGAGAGCTTTTCAGCATCACATCTCTGTTGTGTGTGTATGCATACATGTGCTCCTGCCATCTTTTAATGGTGGGCTTCTCTGGCTTGAGTCCTTTTCTTGTCTCCCTACAATCTCTAATCTCATTGGAACCCATAAGTTCAATTATCTCTATGCATGTGACCTCCAGATCTATATATCTATCGCTCATCTATCTTCTGAGTGCCAGCCCTCTGTTACCAGCTGTCTAGTGGACATTTAGAACTGGGTATCCTGTAGACATTTTGAAATCCTCAAATATAAACAGAACTCATCTTTTTCCCTGAACCTATCCCTTTCCCCAGCTTTTCCTATTTCTCTTGAAGCTAATGCCATCTTTCCAGTCATCAGGATTTAAAACTTTGATGTTACAAACATTAGCAACTAGGTATCTCAGTGGATACGTGAGGAAAAAAAAAACTTATAAAAATTGGAAAGCAGTCTGGCAGAAATTTAGCTTAATCAAACACCTTACACCATATTCCATGATACATTCTAAGTGGATATGTGATCTTAATATAAAGGTCATACTAGAAAAAAATTTGAAGAGAAACGGATCATGGATCTCTCACAGCCATGGGTAAGAGATGTATTTTTAACCAAATTAGAGGCAAAAAAAGAGATAACTTGGATTAATTGAAACTGAAGAGCTTCTGCATAGCCAATATTAATGTACCTAGAATAAGAAAAGTGGTCAAATGGAAAAAATCTTTTTATCAGATTTCTCTTAAGTTCTTGTTAACCAAGATATGTAAGCAATAAAATATGTAACTAATAATTCACCAATTAGTAAATGGTCAAAGAATGCAAACAGTTCTCAAAAGAATAGCACAGTGTTCACAGTTGCGTGAAGGAATACTCCAAATCACTAATAGAGAAATACAAATAAAAACATCAGGTTTCACTTCACACTCTGCAAATAGGCAAAAATGATAGTAATATTGGAGGAGTTGTGAGGTACACTAATACATTGTTGGTGGAGCTGCAAAACGGTACAACCATTTTTGAAAACAGTTTGGAATTATGCAGATGAGATGACTAAAATGTTCATACCCTTTTAACCAGAGACTCCATTACTGAGCTAATATTCCAGAGAAGTCTATGATAAGAAGAAAGTTCCCCCTATACTCCAAAATATTTATAGTAGTACTTTTTCAGCAGTTTGTCCTTATAATAGCCAAGAACTGGAAACAGAGTAGATGCCCATTGATTAGGGAATGGCTAAACAAATTATGGTGCAGTAATATAATAGAATATTGCTGCGCTGTAAGAAACACTGTGTGTAATATACACAGAGAAGTGTGGAAAGATCTACATGAATTGATGCGGAGTAAAATAAGTAGAGCCAAGAAAACACGTTGTTGTAGTTACCAACAATGTAAATGGAGTGAACAACTACAGACCAAAAAATAAAAAATAAATGTAGCAAAAGCAGATGTTACACACTGTATGTTTTCTAGAATTTTCCAGTGTATTCCTCAATTATGCCGATTTTTTTCCTCTCTAGGAGCACGTCTTGTTATGTGGGAAGAGTCGGAGTGAGGAGGGTTAAAGAGCAAGAAGGAATGGGTGGACCCTCAGAGCACTCTGGGCAGCCCAACTTGCGTCCACATTCCCCTTTCCTCACATCTCTGGGTGGTGGTGATCAGGCTAGTACTTGGCTCTGCAGTTCCATCATTGGCTCCTTATGTTAGCTGCAGCTGTCAGTGTTGGTGCCTTGTCTCTAGTACACTGACGTTGAGTCTCTAAGTCCCTGAGGGCAGGGCTGGGTCTCATCTAAAATTCGGATCTCTTCATCCTTAACGAATGTTGATTGACTGATTGCCTGCTTGCCTCCTCCCTCTGGGCCTCAGTTTTTCTAATCTGTAATGAGAAGTTTCAGCTATGGGATAACATGCCGGAATTTTCTCCCTCCTTCCCCCTGTCTCCTGCTTTCCTTACTCCCTTCAAGTCTTAACTAAAGCTCCATGCTCTGCAGCAAGCGTTTCTGTGTCTCCTGTGAGGGGTGTGCCTTTCCTTCCAAGATAACCTCCAGTTTCCCTGTATATGTCTTGTTTGTGCGTAGCTGTTGGCGCGGCATCTCCACTGTCAGACTGCGAGCTCCTTTGGAGAATAGGAGCTGTCTTGGCCTTTCTCTGTAAGCTCAGAGCTCAGCTCAGGGCCTGGCACATAGCAGGCATTTCATACAGGTTTGTTGGCTTGGTTTGACCTGACTCTTAGGGTACCTTCCGTTTCTAAGCTCATGCTTATTTGGCTGCCTAAAAACAATGAAATAAAAAGACCCGAGCGACAAAGAGAAGGGATTGTCATGATACCCAGTTAAAGGAGTGCTGAAGAGGGGGTGGCTGGATGGCGCAGCGAATAGAGCACAGACGCTGGAGTCAGGAGGACCCAAGTTCAAATCCAGCCTCAGACACTTGACACACTTACTAGCCACGTGACTTTGGGCAAGTCACTTAACCCCAGTTACCCTCCAAAAAGCAAAAAAAAAAAAAAAAAAAGTGCTGAAGAGGTGGCCAGTGGAAAAAACTTAAGCAGCCCTGGTCTAGAGAATAAAGGATTTCAACTCTTAGTCACTGAGTGATTGAGTTGGGGGAGGGGGGAAACCACCAGAGAATTTAAAGGAAAGGTTGGGTTTTCCCGCTCCTGCTGTACAGATACCATTTATTTATTGTTAATTTACTGAGTTCCTTTCAAGTGCTCGTAGTTGTGAAACGTTCTCTCTGGAGCCTTTAGAAGCTGGCTGAGTCAGCAGAGTGGTTCTGTGTTCTGTCCACTTACCAAGTGTGATTGATTTGGGCTTGCCTCTGTATGCACAGTTACAACATGACAGTGCTGAATGTTGCTACAAATTATTTTGACTTCTTGCTGTTGCAGACAAAACTTACCTGGGGCCCCTACTTATGGTTTTACATGCTTCGTGCTGCCACCTCAACACTTTCAGGTATTGTTTTAATATTTGAGTACTGTGAATAGCAGGTAACTTAGCATTACAATACAGGAAGAGTGAAGGAAGGAAGAGAATGGGACGGAAACCAGCCTTCTCCAGTTCCTGAACCTGCTGTTTTCATAGCCTTGAACTGCTAAACTGTGCCTCTGTTGTCACCTAGCACTTCCCCATAAACCTGCTTTTTCTTAATCCTTATTCTTTTTGTCTTCTGAGCTATTTTTGCCATATTTGATCGTCTCCTCCTGAATATTTCCTTTCCTTGGCTTTCATGGCGTTGTTACCCCCTTGGTCGCCTTCCTACCTTTCTGAATGTTCATTCTCAGTCTGATTTGCTAAATCATCATCCATATTTTCTTCTTTAATCTCAAGTATTTGTAGAAAGAATCAGACTCTGCTTGGGGCCCTCTTGATTTTTCTTTCTAAACTCCACATTTTGGCAATCTCATTAACTCTCATTGGTTCAGTTACTATCTCTATGAAGATGACTCCCCAAATTATGTATACAATATTGATCCCTCTTCTGAATTCCAGTCCTGCATCATCAACTGTCAACTCTTCTCTGAAGACAAGAATTTTTTCATTTTGTCTTTGAATTTCTAGTGTCTGGAACATAGTAGGCAATTAATAAATGCTTACTGATTGATCAACATCTCCACCTAGATGGCCCCCTAGGCATCTCAAAATGAACATCTTACCTATTCCCTAAATCTGGCCTTCCTTCTAGTTACTCAGTTTTCACATCATTGGAGTCATTGTTCACATTTCCACACTTCTCTCAATTTAATCAGTTCCCACATCTTGTTAATTCTGTGCTTGCAATATTTTTTGCATCTCTCTTCATCTCAACTCATATGGGCACCACCTTCATGCAGACCCTTATCACTTCTTGCTTAAATTTATTAGAATGTTTTATTGCAGCCCCATGTCTTAATATATCACTTGTCACCCCTTTTTGTGACAAGAAAAACAAGCAGATGAAACCAAAATACTATGTAAAAATTTATACAGTATTATGTGTTGGTAATTTCCCACTTCTGCCATAATGGGGAATTGAGAGACCTGTATCTCATTATCTGACTCTGAGATCTTCATTGATTTTTCAGTTTTCAGAGTTCAATTAGATTTACAGAGATTTTCATTTATATTATTCTGGTAATTGTATATATTACTTTGTTGGTATTGCCTTTTTTACTTTGTGTCATTTAAAAAATCTTCCATGCAGATCAAAGCATACTAATTTTCTCTTTTTTTTGTTAGTTCTTTCTCATGGTTTTCCCCTTTCGTTCTGATTCTTCTTTCATAACATGACTAATGTGGAAATATGTTTTTAAAAAACTTCCCATGTTTCTCTGAATTTATTTTTTTCATGATTTCTTACTGCATAATGATATTCCATTTCATTTATTATCTCATAGCTTTATAATAATTTCCTAACGATTGGCACCCACTTTTTATACAGTTTTTTGCTACCATAGAGTGCTACTATTAATATTTTCATATATATTAGATCTTTGTTTCTGTTTTTTGTTTCTTTGGGACATTTCCCCAATAGAATAGTAAGATTGTTTGTTATGCACAGTTTGATCACTTTGTATAATTTTAAACTGTCATCCAGAACTGTCTCACAGCTCTATCCACAGTGCATTTAGGTTCCTCACCACCCATTACCCCACCTGTAGTGACACCCATTACCCCACCTGTAGTGACTGTTGCCATTTTGTGATCATCTTTGCCAATTTCTTGGTGTAAGGTAAGACGTCAGAATTGTTTTAGCTTACATTTATCTTCCTGTTAGTGATTTGTAATGTTTTTATGTGAGCAGTTATAGATTGCCGTTATCTTGAAAGGTGTTCATATCCTTTAATCACTTATCTATTGGGGGATGTCTTGATATGTTTTCTTGTCAGTTTTCTGTAGATTTTGGATATCAGTTTCCTCAGCTATATTTGATTACAGATATTTTGTCTACTCTTTCATTTTTCTTCTGATTCCACCTTTATATTAAAAGCTTTTTAATTTTATGTAGCCAAAATTATGTATTTTGGCTTTTATGATCTCTTCTAGCCTTAATTGGTTTTAAGAATTCCACCCTAGCCATATTATGAAAGTTACATGATTGTTTTCTCTTCTGAAGTTTTTATGGCATGATGTATTATTACATTTAGGTCACATAACCATTTTGATACATATTGTGGCATATGGTGTGATTGGTCCAAGTTTAATTTCTGCCAACCTGCTTTTCAGTTTTCCTAAGAATTATTATCAAAAAGGCAGTCTTTTTACTAATTGAGGCTCTTGATTTTACCAAAAACTAGGCTTCTGTTCTGTATTATTTCTTCTGTTTTTTTGCTTATCTAGGCTGACCTGCTGATCTATTTTTCTGTTTTTTTTTTAATCTCAGCTGGGGTATTCCTTCTACATTGGTTTCTTGAGGGCAGAGACTGTTTCACTTTTGTATTTGTATTTCCAGAGCCAAGTACTTGGCACATAGTAGGAAATTAATCAATGTTTATTGACCGATTGGTTCCCCTGATTCTGATCTCTCCTCTTTCTCAGTCCATCATCCGCACAATTACCAATTGGTATTCCTAGAACTTTCTCCTCCCTAAGAATCTTTAGTGAATTCCATTTCCACTAGGGTAAGATAAAAAATACCTGGCTTGGCATTTAAAGCTCTTCCTAGTCTAGCTCCAGCCTTGTTTTCCAAACTTTCTTTGGAAAAACCAATCTCTCCATCAAGCTCTCCTTCAAGCAGTCTGCATTACTCTTCCCACACACAGCAGTCCATCCTTGATCTTGGAGCCTTTGCATGAACTGGTCCCCATCCCAGGAATGTACTTTTTCGTCATATAAGGATCTAAATATACTAGAGACAATCTGGCTATTAGTGTCCCCTGCCTGCTTCTAATTATTTTATATTGCTTTCTGTATACTTTCTATTTCCCCTTCCCCAATTTCCCGTTTGAGTCATTTGAGGGCAGGGATGACTTTGTTTTCTCTTTGAATTCCCAGCATCTTGCCTTGCACATAGTATGTATTTAATAAGTGCTTGTTTTATTGTAATTTTTAAAATTGACCTGTAGAATTGATAAAGTATTGTAACATCCAAGCCACATTCCATTTATGAACCGTACCTACTTTTTGTTGGATTTGGACCCTCTTGCTCTTCTTAATTGTGTTTTTCTCTTCCTGGATTTGAATTATATTATCTTTATAATTGCTTAACAGCTATTACATTTCATTGACCTCACATTTAAATCAAGATAAGTTTAGAAAAGTGATAATTTTGAAATATCTTCTTTGATTTCTCTGTAGCATTTGACAGCTGATGATTTACCCCTTGCTTTTGGATGCTGTCTTTTCCCTTGACATGCAGGATAACACGTTCTTCTGGTTCTATTTCTATTTCCCCATCTGTTCCTTTTTTTCCCCCCTTTCATTGATTCTTCAACCTCTTCCTACTCCTAAGGTGAGGTTTCTCCAAGGTTTTATTCTAGCTCTTTTCTGTATAGTCACTGTATTCTCGCCCTTAGTAATCTAATGACTTCACATAACATCCCTTCCATGCAGATGACTAAATATCTAGGAGTAATAACCCCTCTCCCAGGCTTCATGCAAGTTTACATTTCCAACTCTCTACACATGTTCTCCCCGATGTCCTATTAACCTCTTAACTCAAGCATATCTCAACCCTACTTTTCTTTCTTATTATGGTAC
>CM053589.1:9211369-9231679 GCA_028646515.1 Pseudochirops corinnae | reverse complement strand
CACGTGACCACATTCAGCCTATTAGGGAACAGAGTATACTTTCAAATATCCAAGGGTCCTCAGAGTCACGTAGCCACTTTAACAAAGGGCCTAGGGGCAGGGAAGACCTTTAGATTCCCATAACACCCAGCAGGATCTAGTAACATGGGGCTGAGAGAGGGTTTTCAATAGTCTGAAACCTCCATAGTTGATTATGAGAGGTGAATAAAATTTCAAAAGAAACTTTACAGAAATCAGTTTACTGTATAGTTTGCATATGGAATTGGAAGATACATTAGAAATCATCTACTTGAATGTTTCTCTACCCAAACCTAAAGTGGACCTGTAAAATAGTGAAATATTAAGTACTAAGAATGTTGGTAGTAAAGGTAAAAATGTGCCACAGATGAGAGCTGGTCCACCACAGCATATACAATTTTATGGTTTGGAAACAGCATAGAATAGTTGAAGGTGTGCTGGATTTGAGGTCAAAACCATTTTGCTATTTATCAGTTGTGTGACCTAGTCATGTAGTTTCTAGTGACATCAAGTCTCTGGGTCCTAGTTTTCACATTTAGCTGGACTAGATGGCCTTTATGGACTCTTGCAACTCTCAATCTATGGTCCAAATGATCCTAAAGGGCACTTAATTGTCATAAATTCAGCAACTAATGAAAAGAAAGAAGTTAATTCTAACTTATCCTGCAACAGATTCTCTTTTCATATTAATTATTCCTTCAGCTCATCTGGAAAAGGCTAAGGAAAGTTCTAGACTCTTCCTTATAGCGCATAATGATAGAACAGAGACTTGTCTATTCAGGCTGGTTTACACTTATATAGAGAAGTTATAGCTTCAGGTGGTACAGTGGATAGAACTGTGGCCTGTAGTCAGGAAGACCAGCCTCAGGCACTACTGGCCTCAATTTCCTCAAGTGTAAAACAGGGATAATAATAGCACATTACCATTTTATGAGAATCAAACAAGACATTTTTAAAGCGCTTAGCACAGCACCTAGCACATAGCAGGCCCTATATAAATGAATTATTTATTCATCCTTATTATTACATACACTATTACTACATATTCACTATTATTACTATTATATACAAACCTGCAGAGAGACAAAAGGACTGGGAGACCTATAATCTCATTTCAAAATATTTATAAACCAAAGAAGAGCTTACCATACTTGTTAGCAGAGGGTTTTGTATTAATCAAACCATTACTTATTTGATTTTCCAGCAAGACATTTGAAAAAGTACCTTTGATATTAATATTGCCACTTATAAAGTCTAAAGGAAGCATATAAATCTACCTCTCAAACAGGTAAGATGACATTAATAATTGACTTTGCAAAATGCTTTATACCCACTTTGTCAATTCAGCCTCATAACAACCTTAAGAACAAAATCAGAAGGGTATTATTATCCCCATTTTTCAAAGAAGGAAACCAAAGCTGAAAGAGGTCACATTACTTTGCTGCGATTATGTAGCTACTAAGTGTCAGAGCAGGCATTCCAACTACAGCTGCCTCTCAAAATTACATGTACACAGAACTAAGCATATTAACAATGTCATGAACAGCTACAAAATAAATACAACAATGGACTAGCTTTTCTTTTAAAGACCCTCCTATGATATTTATCTGGGTAAAAGAAAGGAAATAAAAAAAGGTAAAAAACCCACCGGATCAATGGTAGGGAAAAGGTCTCTTTTCTCTTGACCACTGCTTTCATCTTCATCAGTGCTATATTCTTCCATGGTTTCACCACTGACAAAGTGAATGACCCGTCTTGGAATTTTCTTTTTTTTCCCTATGACACCCAGCTCTACATTTTCAAAGTTTCCATCACAACTTATTTGTACCTGTAACACATTAAGAAAAAAAGGTAATTTTATGTGGGTTTGCTTTTCATCCCCTCATTTTTGGAACACACACACATACAGTTTTATCCTAAGAAATTAGAACTGAAAGGGGCCAAGCCCTCAATTAACCTTCCTGGACCCAGTTTCTTCCTCTATAAAATTAAGGGACTGAACCAGAAAAGACAGTCTGAACTCTAAATCAATGATCACACTATCATTTCACAGACTAAAACCCAGAAAGGTTTTGTGGTTTGCTCAAGGTAATGAAGTCAGTTAGTGTTGGGGCCAGTATAGGACTTCTCCTACTCCACTATTCCTTCTCTCTCCAATAACAGGGAAAAAAAGAAAAGAAAAAGACAAGAAAAAACTAGAAACTAATTTATTTCAATTGATGATGTAATTTTCATGTTTTTAAGAATTAAGAATAAACGGAATTTAAAAAATAAACTAGAAGGCAATAGGGAAAAAATATGAATTCGAGGTCCTACCCAATCAGCATTTATTAAATAGCAACTATATGCCAGGTGGTAGAGATACAAAGGTAAGAACAAAAACGATCCCAACTTTCAAAAAACTTACTTTCTACTGGGGGTAGGGGATAGAGGAAAAGACAACATGCAAACTAATGGTAATTTGAGGAAGTGTTCACTACTAGACCACCCCCACAAAGGAAGTCTCAAGAGTATGTAGAATGAAGTGTGGTCTCTCAAATAGACTATCTATAGACTATCTGCTAAAGTACATAAAGCCTTAGGCCTCAGTTTCAATTTACTAGAAATCAGGTGATTTTGGGAAAAACAAAATTGTGGGAATCCTGCTTGAGCTTCCTTGTTCCTTGCCCCTCCCTAAAGCCCTTCTCAGTTATTCCTTCCGTTGTAAAACTGCCAAAGCCCCTAGAAACTATCTCTATTAGGCAAGGTCATTCTGCAAGGGAAAGGAATGATAGTAAATGGAATTCCTTACATTTATGAGACCTGGTAAATTTTCATTGCTTATTGCAGCTATAAAAAAACTGGCTCTAAGCTGTGATTAGTGAAACTTGTTGTTTGAGGTAAGAGGCATTTGGGACCATAACTAAATTTTGTTTGGAGTCTGAGTTTGAGTATAGTTGCCTGCATCAAATGCCAGAAGCTACTCAGAGGGAACGTGATCCTATGCTGCTAAATACCAGTGGAAGTCTACATCTGGTAAAAGCCAAAGAGACAATCTCAGCCTCTACTGGCCAAATTACCCATGAAATTCCTTTGAAAAGCAATGTTTCCCACCTATTCCTGAGTCTAGCTATGAGGTGGTACCTATATTGCATGGTTGGATATCTGAGACTTTACCTGAATTTAAACAGAACCAAGGATGTTTTATCCTGTCATATTTGGAATGTTACATGTCCCTGTTTTTTTCCTTCTATAGCAAGTTTCTATGGTCAGAGCAAGTAGTCAGTAAAAGATATGAACCATCTTATTTTGTGGTTAATAAATGTAAAGGAAGGAATGGGTTTGATTAGAAGTATGAAAGACAGATAAGAAGGTTTGGGGACAAATGAGGGTTTGTGTCCAAGCCCCTCCTGTCTCCAGGTAGTTGATATCAGTTTTAAAAAAGGTTTCAGTATGTTCAGAGTGTGTGAGGAAATATTTTTAGAAAGCAGAAAGTTTTGTAACTTGATTCTAAGATTTTGAGGAAAGCAACAGGATCAGATTGATTCTTCTAAAAACTATATAGGTGTGTAAGACTGGCTTTCAAAAATTTCTCTATAATGGAAACTCAAACCTTGAGCACGTTTGGCAATAAGATCTAAAGTTTGGATTTTTGATGCAGTGTTGTAACTATTAGTAAAACTTTATGGTAATGTTTGTGCCTAGCCCCGTGTGGCTGGAAAACTGAACTTTTTGTGATACTGTGTAAACCTAGCCTTGCACGGCTGGGAAACTGAACCATTTCTATGTGTCTCTGGTGTTAAATCAAGTTTCTGTGAGCCCCTCAGGCCTGACTAATCCAGCTTGTGAATACCCCTGCTCCTGAGTGAATATCTCAGCCAAGGGACCTGAAAAAGACGACATCAGATGCAGACAGCTTCTTCAAGAATCCAGACCAAGCCTGCACAGCAACTGCTACAGCTTTAGCTTATTGTTCTGTATTTTCATTGTGCTACCTTGATCACCCTTACTGTTAGAAAAGATGTTTTGAAAGGTCTTGTGTGATAACTTCTGAAGGTCTACAAAGTTTTCAATTGAGTATTGCCAAATTAAAGTTATGAGTTGTAAAGTAGAACAGATCTTGCTGTTCCAATATGAATTTGTAGTTATTCAATGAACTAAGCAAAAGTTAACATTTGTAACTGAGTGTATATGTAAAAGATTCAATTTCTGAAGTATCTCTTTCTTCCAAAGTGAATATAATTAGAGGATAGACAAGCTTTGTGATGTATGTCTACTATTCAGTTGTGAGGTTTAAGTCAGAAATCTCTTTTGTTTAAGGTCTACAGTTATGTTAGTGAAGAATATCTTATGAGGTATCTTGTTTATGTAGCATGTAGAAATACAAAGGACAGTTAAATAGTCTGAATAATGGATTATACTAGCCCATACTCATTCTACTTCTGGTCATTTTTCTCCTATTTCTTTTGGCTCTTGTTTGTTTAATCTCTTTGCTAGATTTGTGTCTTTTAGACTCAGCGCCTTCCACTTGCAGATGATGGCTCAAGCTGAATACCAACCACTGCCCAAAGTCACTACCCAACACCCTTTGGATCTGGTGTCTGCCAAGTTCCAGACATTGGCCGCAGCCCCCCGCCCCCTTGACTGATGGACCCCTGTGAGGCAGGGACAGCTCTATGACCTTTCTCAGGCTGAAGCAGCTTGAGAAGCTGATACCTTCGTCCCTTGTCCCCAAATGAATTTGGGTCCCATCTATTTAAGGGGGGGAATGATGGGGTCTGGGATGCTTTTATCTGTAACCTCAGTTTGTAAAAATCTCACTTATGTTCAGGTACCTATGTATGTAACATCAGTTTGTAATAAGCCTGTGCAATAAAGTTGAGAAAGTTACACTTTCCCCCAGCCATAAAGGCATTAACTTTGCCTCTCCCTTGCCCCCAGCCTAAAAGTCTTTTCCCTGAGCTAGCAGTCTGCCTAGATACAGTTACCTATGAGTACATCACCCAAGCAATTCACAAACAAGCCCTTAGTTTAGAGACCTCCTTTGTTCTAAGTGGCCAGCTGCACCCAAAAACCTTGAACATTATCAGAAGAGAAAACTCCCTCCCAATATGGTACCTCCTGAATCCCTAATCAGTCCAGCTTCCAGACATGGCACCTCCTGAAAAATCAGGCCTATCCTCCCAACAGCCATACTGGACCTATCTCATCCAGCCTTGACCAAGAGTAACCTAATGACGTGTCGAGGCAAAAACCACACCTCCTCGTAGCCCCCCCAGGGGGATGTCCCAGTGAATTATGGGCAATATACCTGTACAGCTGATAAAAAAAAGTGCACGTCCCTTTAAGCACTGACCACTCCTAAACTCCTCCCTAACTCCACCCTTGCCCACCTAGCTAGCATAATTAACCTTTCTGCTTCTGCACGGGGGCCTCATCCTTCTGGACTACCTAGGAGTGAGGACTGCCTGCTTTTCGTGAGATTCTAATAAACCTTTCTACTTTCACCTTGAGAAGTCTCCTAGTAATTAATCTGAGGTAGGATCTCTGTATCATACAAGAGGAAAAAAGGAAGAAAGGTAAGACTAAATGCTCTCGCATTATGGAGATGTTGGCATAGTTAGCAGCAGAGGCCATGAATTAGGCTAGTTTATCTTGCAGGTTAACAGACTGGAATTCACATCATAGCTCAGTTATACTTAATTAATGTGTAATCTTAAGTCATAGGCTCCTCATCTGTAAAATGAGGGGTTAGACTTATACTTATAACCCATTACCCTATATATGAATGTGGTCAAGCAGCACAGATTCAATGGAAGTATACTACAGTTTAAAAAGAAAATCTTTTTTTGAAAGTTATGCATAAATCTATTTTTTGTAAATACTATAAATATACTAAATAAACTACAAACTATAAAAATACTATAAACTATAGTTCTTAAGCTATAAAATTAAATATATTAGGGGTATTCAATTGAGGACATTTTTTTCAAATGCAGAAATTGAGGAGAATGAAAAAAAAGGCCTTTGAGGATTCTGCAATTAAGAGATCACAGATAACTTCAGAAAACAAAAATGAACTGTTGGACTGAGTTAACTCTGAGTTCTCAGGAGTTGCCAAAGACCAGGTCTAATCCACTGGGGATATATTCTCTTTAGTTTATCTCATCAGAATATTCTGCTAGAAATCTCTAAGATAGAGGAGGCCTCCTTCAAGTTAGAAATCAGTAAGGCTCATTTTGTTCTGGCCAGGTTGAGACTCTAATTTTACAATCCTTTTTTTTTTTTTTTTTTTTAGCTATTTCTTTAACTTCAAAGGTTACTTCTGGAGGAGACATTTACTCAACACTCACAATTTACTTCCTCCACAATTGCACCCTTTGATACTTCCTCAGAAATATAACCAAAATTGGCCTATTCAATTGGTTCACAATATAGCAAGGCAGCTGTATAGCAAAATAGGAACCTTAGTTCAAAGAGGTTTATGGTGGTGATAAAACAAAAATATGGTGAACAAATCATATAAAATCCAGAATATTCTTTTAAACACTGATCAAGTAGTGAACAAAGCTCATTGCAATAAATCTGGGAGGAATAAAATATAGCTTGAACAACCTTGGTCTAAACTGTCCAAAAGAATAAGGACATTAAGAAAAAATGGACAATAAATATAACTCTGTAATCAGGAAGACAAAAAAAGGAACAGGGGATGAACATTAATGTCCATTCAGGCAATAAGTTTCTTGTGGTTAGCTGAGAAACATTTTCTCTTGGAAATTCTATGTTAAAGGAGTCTGTGGTAGACCACCAGTGTTATCTGCTTGCACTGGGCTAGGTCTTTCCATCTTGTTTCTAGGGCAGATTTTCAGAAGTGCTACTTCTAGCTGTCATGCATTGCTCCTTTGGAGAGGTCCCTTAGATAATGCTGCTCAAACCTGCTAGTTAAAAAGATAATATAATTCAGGAGGGCCTGACAAAACACTGGTCTTCCGGTAACTAGTTCTTGGGCGAAACCCAGTACAAACCATATGGAGTTAAACTTGTAAAATTCAGAGATGCAGAAGAATATCAAACCAGTGTACATGCAACTCGTGTAGAAGTTTTGAGCTGCAATATTTGCATATCATTTTTTCTTTTTCTTTTTGGTCTTTTTGGAAGGCAGGGCAATTGGGGTTAAGAGACTTGCCCAAGGTCACATAGCTAGTAAGTGATAAATATCTGAGACCACATTTGAACTCAGGTCCTCCTGACTCTAGGGCCAGTGTTCTATTATTGATTGTGCCACTTAGCTGCTCCTACATATCATTTTTTCTTTCCACTTTGCCCAAGTCCCATAGATGCTATGGATAATACTGTCTACAGGTTAAAATAATTTTTTTCTCTTAACACTCATTTATTTTTACATTTTGAGTTCAAAATTCTGATTACTCCCCCAATCCCCAAAATATCAATTATGCACGTGAAATCATGCAAAATAGATTCCCATATAAGCTATGTCATTTTTTTAAAAGGCAAAAAAATAAAGTTAAAAAGTATGCTTCAATCTTCACTCATAGTTTATCAGTTCTCTCTCTGGAGGTGGATAGCATTTTTTCATCATAACTCCTTCACAACTGTTGTTGATCACTGACTATATTGATTATAGTAGCTAAGTCTTTCATAGTTGGTCATCTTTTTTTTGAAGTTGTTCAGTTGTATCCAACACTTAGTGTTATGTAACACAGCATGCCAGGCCCTTATATTCTTCATTATCTCTTGAAGTCAATCCAAGTTCATGTTTATTGCTTACCATTACTGTGTAAAATGTTCTCCTGGTTCTGTTCACTTCACTTAGCATCAGTTCATATAAATCTTCCCATGCTTTTCTGAAACCAATCCTGCTCATCATTTCTTATAGCACGACAGTATTCCATCATATCATATTATACCACAACTTGTTCAACCGTTACCCAATCGATGGGCATTCTCTCAATTTCCAATTCTTTACCACCATAAAAAATAATTGCTATAAATATTTTTGCACATTTGGGTACTTTTACTTTGATCTCTCTGATATACGAACCTAGTACTGGTATTGCTGGGTCAAAGAGTATTGCAGTTTCAAATTGTTCTGTAGAATGGTTGGACCAGTTCACAACTTTACCAACAATTCATTAGTGTCCCTATTTTTTCACATCCTCTCCAGCATTTCATTTTCCTTTATTAGCCAATTTGATAGATGTGAGGAAGTAATCTCAAAGTTGTTTTAATTTGTATTTCTCTAATAAGTAATGATTTAGAGCATTTTATGACTATTATCTTTTTATTTAATATTTTATTCCCCCCCAATTACATGTAAAAACAATTAACATGTTTTTAGAACTGCTCCTCTATGTCCTATCCCATTGACAACTTAATTCCAAGTCTCAGAACTGCAACTTTTTTAATTGACCCAAAAGATTACAGTAACCTAAAGGGATTGAGGAAGGAATCATGAGTTCAAAGATCATTTCTCTGCAGATATCTTACAAATGTGTATATCTATCTCTCATCTCCCTTCTGAATTCCAATTCCAAGCATCACCAATAAATTACTGGAAACCTTTACTTGGATACCCCACAGACATCTCAAATTCAACATGTTCAAAATTATCATCTCATTATTTCCCCCACAAGATTCATTCTTTTTTCTAAATTCCCTATTGCTATCAATGCTACCACCACCTTTCAGTCCTTCTAGTTACCCTGAGATTCCTAACTTGAAGTCATCTTCACTTTTCCTCATCTCTCTTCATCCAAAGAGTTGACAAATTTCATCAATTTTACTGCCACAACAACACGTCTACATCTAGCATTCTATTTAATGACCTCACTACTACTGCCTCTTGCCTAAATAACTTAACTGCAGTAACCTCCAAATTGGTCTTCCTATCATTATTCTCTCTCTTTCCCAAACCACTCTCCAGACATGAACAGGTTCAATCATGTCATATCCCTTCCTCAGGAAACCTTAGTGGTTCCTTATTGCCTCTATTCTATTTTATTCTCTCCCAATTTTTTTACACTCTACTTCACCCAAACTGACCACTTTGCTATTCCTTGTAAAGGACATTCTATCCCTTGTCTTTGTGCCTTTCCATGGGCCTGGAACTCTTTCTTCTCCCCTCCCATCTGCCTCCTGAAATCCATTACTTCTTTTAAAGTAAAATGTCGGTTTCATCTTCTACACAGGGTCTTTCTTGATCCTCCCAGCAACTGATACTCTCTTAATCCTCCTCCCCCTACCCCTTTTAAAAAAATTACTCTGAATTTATCTGTGTTCATGTTGTTTCTTTAGGTAGAATGGGAGTTCTTTGAGAACAGAGATTCTCTTGGTTTCCTGTTTGTACCACTAGTGTCTTGCACAGTGCTTGGCTTATAGCAGACCTTTAATAAATTCTTGTTGAATGAAACAGAATTGAAATTATTTTTCTTTGATCTGAAAAGAACTTTTCAAATAAACCAGAAGATGTATTTGTGTAAAACTACTTTTTCTAAGCCCTGGTATATCTGTCTAAGCTTGTACTAATAATTTCTATCAGTGAGAAAATCTAAAGCTTAGATTTCACATCTTATGTCATCTTTTCTTTTTGGCCTTTTGGAGAGAGGAGGGCAGGGTAGTTGAGGTTAAGTGACTTGCCCAAGGTCACGTGGCTAGTAAGTGTTCAGTGTCTGAGGCTGGATTTGAACTCAGGTCCTTCTGTCTCCAGGGCCAGTGCTCAATTCACTGTGCCACCTAGCTGCCCCATCTTATGTCATCTTAAACAACCCTGGATGATGTGTAGGTGCATGAAAAAAAAATTAATTGATCAACAAGTATTTATTAAAAAACTACTACGTGCCAAGCACTGTGTTAGATGTTGGGGATAAAAGTGTAACCAATGAAAAATCCTTACTCACAGGAATGAAAATAAACATATCACATAGTTAATCAGAACAGAAAATGTGTTAATTTCACATAAAGCACTATATTTTCTTTTTTGTGGACTTAAAAAATATTTGGCTTAATACAAACTTCTGGAAAAGGAAATTTCAGGTGTAAATAATATATTCTGACTAAGGAAGTCAAATTCCAATCAAAAGAAGGTCAAGAGTCAAAGACAAAGACTCTAACCTAAGTAAATTACAAGATGCAATGTTAATGAATGTTTTACTTTATATTATATGTTATAAATCTACTTTTCTTATTCCTTTTTAATACTAAAATTTTTAATATCGAAATTTTTGCTTTTTAATATTGAAATTTAAACTGCCACAATATTAGAGTTGTTACTCAAGACTTTTCCATCCAACAAGTTTTTCCTGAAACTATTATATACACTATATATGGTACACAATATTATATGTATTATAGATGATACAATATAACTATTATACATAACATATGTGTGTATACACACTCACATACATTCACATATAAATTTTATACACAAACACACACACATATCACACACACACACAGGGCATGTTGGCCGCTCTGATCTAATTTTATTTCCTATCTTGTTTCTGACTCCCTTAACCAGACTAGCATACTTTAAAAGCTATGAGGATCTTAGACTCAATGCCATTTTTAGTGAAACTGGTTTATGAGACATACTCCTTTGTCTGAAATAAGAGAATCACTTCAGAAGAAGCTAACTTACTCCATATTTTGAAATATATTTTGTTTTTTGTTTTAAAAAGTCACTATCATTTCTAGACCTATTCCCCCCACCCTAGAATTGAACTCTTTCTTTTAAAAAATTAACTTTTGTTTATTTTTAGTTTACATCATTCATTTCCACAAGATTTTGATTTACAAATTTTCTCCCTGTCTTTCCCCTACCCACCAGCCCAAAACAGCGATCCCACTGTATACTCCCTCCCCCAATCTACTCTATCCTATATCCTCCCCCATCACCTCTCTGACTTTCCGGTAGGGTAAGATGAATCTCCCTACCCCAGTGCCTATATAGCTTGAACTCTCCCTCTGAACAAAGAAAAATTACTGTGCAAAAATAACTAATACCGTGACAGGGTTACCAAACTGGTAGATAAGAGATGCAGGCACAGTAAAAGAAAAATGAGCAATTACTCTGTGGTCAAACCTTAGAGGATCAAATCCTGCCCCTGAATCTTACTGCCTCTGACTGTATGCAAGTCATTTAACTTTTTTCAAATTCCTTATCAATAAAATGGGGTTGGGTTGGACTAAATTGCCTCGGAGGTCTCTTCTAGCTCTAGACTGATGATCCTATGAATAATATAGTTAAGTTAAATTTTAGAAATCTCTGATGCTATTCTCATGAGTAGAGACAGAAAATTTAGGAGAATACTGAACTAAATAAATAGTTAGACCTCAAAGAATAGTCACTAATTGTTTAATTTGTATATATTCTCTTTAAATTTATTCTGTATATACTTATATGTATACTTGTCTCCTCGCCAGTAGGGACTGTTTTACTCACTATACTTTTCTCACCAGCACCTGAAGAGGTGCTTTATAAAATGCCTGATGATTCCCGTCAAGCTGGCAGGAGGTCTCCAGGGAGACCTCTGTGCTTGGCTCTGTGCTGTTCAATCTTTTTTATCACTGACCTGGATAAAGTAACAGACACCATGTTTATCAGATTTGCAGATGACAAAGAGTGGGGTGGAACAAACATACTGGATTACAGAGTTTGCATTCAAAAAATTCTTAACAGACTAGAGCACTGGGCTGAAACAAATGAAATGAAATTCAAATAAATATAAGTATTATGTTTCAGGTTAAAAAAAATTGACCTCAAAAGTACAAGATGGAAGAGGCATGGTTAGATAGTTTTTCTTAAAAAAAAAAAATCCAAAAGTTCAATAAGTCAACCGGCCTCCAAAATGTTAATGTCAACAAGTTGTCTGTGATTATAGGTAGTAGTGAGAGAAGCACAGCTTCCAAGTTGCAGGTTCCACTATACTGCTGATCGCTGGTCAAATTGCAACTGGAGTACTGTGTTCAGTTCTGGGCACTTCAGTTTAGACGAGACACTGATAAGGCAGAGATTGTTGTTCAGTTGTGTCCAATTCTTCGTGACCCCACTTGGGTTTATTTTTCTGGGCAAAGATACTGGAGTGGTTTGCCATTTCCTTCTCCAGCTCATTTTACAGATGAGGAAACTGAGGCAAACAGGGTTAAGTGAGCTGCCAGGGTCATGCAAGCTAGCATCCAAGGCCAGATCTGAACTCTGGGAGATGAGTCTTCTTGCCTCCAGGCCTGGCACTCTATCCACAGCTGCCCCAATAAGACAGAGATAGTGAAGGACAATCTATTGCTACATGAGGATCCAATGGAGAAACTGGGAATGTTTAGCCTGGATAAAAGAAGATTCTTCCTAAGGAGGATATAATGATTGTCTTCTTTTTTTTTTTTAATTGTCCTCTTTTTTAAAAAATTAAATGACTTATTTTTAGTTTTCAAGAATCACTTCTGTAAGTTTTAAATTTTCTCCCCCTTCCTAAGACAGCTTGAAATTCGATATGGGCTCTACATATATTCCTATTAAACACATTTTCACATTACTCCTGTTGCATAGAAGAATTATAACTAATGGGAAAAACCATGAAAAAGAAAAAAACCAAAATAAAACAAAAAAGAAAATAATCTGCTTCATTCTGCATTCCAACTTCATAGTTCTTTCTCGGGATGTGGCTGGCATTTTCCACTGGAATTGTTTTAGGTCCCTGCACTGCTGAGAAGGGCTAAATCTGTCAAAATCAGTCCTCCCACACCGTGTACAATGTTGTCCTGGTTCTGCTCCCCTCACTCAGCATTAGTTCATATGAGTCTTTCCAGATTTCTCTGAAGTCTGCCTGTTCATCATTTCTTATGGCATAATAGTATTCCAGTATATTTGTATACCACAACTTGTTTAGCCATTCCCCAATTGATGGCCATCCCCTCAATTTCCAGTTCTTGACCACCACAAAAAGAGCTGCTATAAATATTTTTTTTTTTACATGTGGGTCCTTTCCCCATTTTTAAGATCTCTATGGGATACAGCCCTAGAAGTGGTATTGCTGGGTCAAAGGTTATGTACAGTTTTATAGCCCTTTGGGCATAGTTCCAAATTGCTCTCCAGAATGGTTGGATCAGCTCACAGCTCCAACATCCTCTCTGATATTTATCATTTTTGATAACTGTCTTCAAGTATTTGAAGGACTGTCATGCAGAAGAGTGATTAGACTTTTAGCTACAGAGAGCACAATCAGAAAGACTGGGTGAAAACTGAAAAGAGTAAAACTTAGGCTTCCTATCAGGAAAAACTTCCTAACAATGAGTAGTATTGAAAAGCAGAATTGGTTGTCTTGGGATTTAGTGGATTTCCTCTAAATGGAGGTTTTCAAACCAACACTGGATGCTTAATGGGCATTTTCTTACATATGGATTGGACTAGACAACTGTTCAGGTCTCATCTAACTCTACAACTCCATGATTCTGGGGGAACAGGTATTAGAGAAAATAAGACACAAACAAATTCTAATGTTTTTTGGTAACAGAATTCATCTGAAAGTCTACTACTTAAAAAATAAAAAGCAACTTCTGAATATTTGTCACACAAATGCAGCAGCTGCTACTTCATTTTCAGCCTAATCATATTTCTAGGAGTCATATTTTCACAATATAGCCTCTTTGTTTATGAACAACAAATGTTTTTTTTAAGCTTATAAGAAAACATCAGAATTCAATTACTGAAAATACTGCACCCAAGAAGCAAACTGAAAGTGAATTAGGATAGACAAATGTGAGAAAAGAGCAGAAAACAAATCCATTTAAAAACTGAAATGAATCTTATGTATTATGTCTTGACAAAAAGTGACAATTGTGACAATATGGAAAATATAATTAAGTACATATAGTATCAAGGACAACAAAAAGCTATTTAATCAAGAAAGGTTCTCTTTATTTAGCTTAGTGGTTCAAAGTGTTAGCACAAAAGTAAACAATGCCTCAGTAGTCAGCAGGTTAAAATGAACTTAAAGAAAAACTCTGATATAAGGAAAATTTTCTAAACAATTAGAGTAGTCCAAATATGGACTGGATAGCCTTAAAAAGTTGTGAATTAGGAAAAAAACGTTCATTCGAAGTCTTAAAGCAAAGGTTCTATTGACCTTTTTTTTTTTAGTTGAGTTGTATAAGGATTTCTTTCTCAAGTATAAACTGGACTAAATGGCCACTGACACGATTCTCCAAATTCTAAAATTTTTTAAAGTCTGAATAATTTATCTTTAACCAAGTAAATTTATACAAACCTACAACCACCATCCTAAAAAGCCAAAAATAAAAACTTACAAGTTAAAGACGTTAATGATTCCTATTTCAAAAGTATCCTTTCCTTTATAAAAATATGAACACAAGTATGTTCTGTAGAACACTTAGTACATCATTTAAAATAAATAACTTAATGCATCATTTAAAATACATCAATAAAATAACAAGTATGTTCTGTAGAACACTTAGTAATCATTTAAAATAAAATAAAAAACGTTTAAGAAAAACTTAACTGTGTCTTTCCAGAAACTCATATTGTGCAAAGCAACGTAACAGAAGTAACTTCAGTTTACCAAGGTGGTAAGTAAATCAAAGCAGAGGCACTCCCTAGTACCAAACAGAGAACACGAGCAAGTTCAATTAAATAATTCCCATTTCAAAAATGATTCTTCCCTTTGTAAAAATATACAGATTTATAAAAAAAAAAATACTTTACAAAATAACTCCCCAAAACGCACTTGAGAACTTAGTGGCCCCCTGAAAATTACTGATGCGGCTTGAATCCTTAAACAGGACGTTAGTGGGCACAGGATCCCCACAAAATCATTTAGTCCGAGTGGAAGTGTCTACTCCCCAGGAAAAAACCCCAAAACATTCCACGGAAACGGAGAGGGAACTGTCACCGGCACCAGGAGGGTGGACACTCCATCAACAACAAAGGTCACAACCCATCAACCGGTTACGAGAAAAAGCCCTCATTAGACGCGGGTGGGACAAAGGAGGCGAACCGCCACCAAAGGTCCGCCTGACTTCGAGCCCTGCGCTCTGTGCAGCGACAGGCTGTCACCGCGGTCGTTTACGTCTTTGGCCACGATTCCTAATTCACTACAATTTCCACGGAATCTAGTTTGGGGAGGAAAAAACAAACCCCCAAACGTCACTGAAATGCATGCGAACGCTTCTCCCGGAAAGCGGACCGAAGATTCCTTAACTGGGAGGGGAAGGAGGGACAATTCGGGGATTTTAACGACAAGGGGAGCATAACCCCGGTACAACTTGCAGCAGCTATTCCGCTTAAGCTAATTTCCCGAGTGCCTGGCTGGATGAAAGGCCTCCCGGGGTCGGGGACCAGACCCCTTTCCCGACTTGCCTCGAGTCAAAGCAGCCGAGCCCCGGGGAGTCAGCCCGCAGGCGGGAGGAGGCGGCCGGCCTCCCCTTCCCTCCCACAGGCGCGAGACTGGCTGCTAGGCCGGGATCCGCCGGCTCGCCCACCTACCTGTCCCCCCGGCTCCCCGAGCCGTGCGGCGGCGGCCGCCGCCGCTCCCAGAACGGCTTCTCCCCTCGGAGGATCTTTGTTCATGGCGTGAGAAGCGGCGGCGGCGGAACTCGTGGAGCAGGCGAAATAGACCGTAATGGCCGATAAATCCGCATCCATCCTCTGCCTCCCGGAGGAGTCACCGCGAGCGCCACGGCCGCCTCAGCAGCACCAGCATCTGCCGGGAGCAGACGCCCCTCGGGCCCTCGCGGGTGTGGCCATGGGCGTGGGCACAGGCGTTGGGGCGGAAGTCAGTCTTCTCGGCGTCGCCTCGAGTGAAGTCACGCTCAAGCCCCGCCTCTTCCGGCGCGCGGGCTGGAGCGCCCCGCCCGGCCTCTAGCGCAGGTCTCGTGCTTCTTCGTGTGCTGCAGAGAGGGCCTCGGGCTGCGTCTGGTGCGCGTGGTGCCGACGTTCTGCCCGAAACTTCCCGGGTCTTGTGGGCTGAGCGCAAAGAGGATTACCCTTCGCCGTAAATTCGGTCTCTGCGGGGCTTTTAACGGCGTGACATTACTTTTCACTTTAAATTTTTTAAATCAGGCTACTCTTTGCTATCAGCTGCCCGGTTTAACGGCTCAGAGTAATAGAGTGCGCCGTTTAACCCACGACAGCGAAAGGCGGCTACTGTTTCCGTCTCTGCCCAAGCCTGCCTCATTTATTTCCCTAGGCGTCTGTTTCACACATATTTGTGAGCATTGAATGGTTAATTTTTAACAGCCATAAGAGAAATTAGAAGCAACATGGCTGGAAAATCGATGTATCTAAATAGCCATTTAAAGGGGATTTGGTGGGACAAAGCAGAGAAAGAAAACTCTAAAAATCTGTAAAGTATCAAAACAAAAATGCAGTTTTTAAAAATCAGCATAGAGACAAGGAAATAGAAAAGCATCTCGCCAAATTGACTTTATAACAGGAATGTAAATTTGTTTAATCTAAGAAAAAATATAAACATGATAGACTATATGGTGACAAAGATAATAAAGATCTCAAGATAACAGGTGTTGAAAAAACTGGACAAAATTCAAGTCATTTGTTAAAAAAACACTAAGAAGCTTTGGAATAAATGACCTTCCCTTAAGGGATAAGAAACGGCTTTCTAAAACCAAGAGATTACTTTCCAGTTAGATTAATGGTGTTCATTATTACCATTATTTAATGTAGTGCTAGAAATAAGAGAGGAAAAAACAGGTAAAGAGGAAGTAAAATTTTTTTTGTAGGTGAGAAAATGGTATAAAAATTCCAAGAATCGACTAAAAATTAATTAAAACTTCAGCAAAGTTGCAAGATATAAAATAAGTTATTAGTTATTTGTGTATTTTATCAACAAACCCAACAGGAAAAGAGAGAAAGAGAAAGATCATTCAAAACACTTACAGACTAAATAAAACACAGAAGTCTACTACCAAGACAGACACACTAAAAATACAAAACTCGCTGCACTATACAAAAATCTAAATAATTGGAAAAATATTAGCTGTTCAGGAGGAGGCTGTGCCAATGAAATAAAAACTGCAATATTACCTAAACCAATTTACTTATTCAGTGCTAATCAAACTGTTGTGGTTTAATACCAGGGACACCAAAAACTGTCGGGAGTTCATGATGTGTTGTGGTGGAACTGTCTCAAAGAATTCAGTCAGACCACTTCTAATCCAAGTATAAGCATTTATTGAGACTGATGTCTCTCATGAAGCAGGCTTAAGTTCCAAGAGGAAACAGCAACTTCAGAGAGAGCAAGATGCATTTTTATAGGGTAAAGACACTGATTACACAATCAAAATTTACACAGAATGTAAGAATATGATTAAAAAGCCTGGAGGAGTTTGTTAAGGGATTAGGTAATGGAGAAGAGGTCCCATCTACGTTTTGGTGGTTAAACCTTCCGGTCATGCTGCCCTCCATTTGGCTAGCTATTGTGGTCCTGTCTGGTCAAGATAGTTTATTGTGGTCCTGTCTTGGGTTAGATGGATGATGTGATTGTGGTAGAGTACAATAACACACCTGTTTCTGTGGGAAGGAGTCTGGGGACAGTGACCAGGTAGAGGCAGTAGCTGGGTTCCTATCACATGGACACACCTGCTGTTTCTGTGGGAACCAAGAATTCAGGGACACACCTGTTGTTCCAGTGAGCAGTGAGGCAAATATGAAGAAGTTAGTGTAGAGGTATAAGAGATGTGGGGTGGATTTCTCTGAAATCCTTTGAGGGTTTGTTGTCTGAAACTAATTACTGGACTCAGCTGTCTTTTGGCAGAGTTACAAAAGTTTATTGTTACACTGACTTCACAACAGGCAGGAGAGGCGGGGGTAAGGGGACCTGCAAGCTGACAGGGGTCTAAGGCAAAGTTATAAAGTTTAATGTTACGCTTTGCAGCAGGCAGGAGAAGGTTAAGGATAGCCTGCAAAGTGCAGGGGGCTAAAGATGCAGTTTTTAAAGTCATAAAACTGTTAGTCAAAGGTTGATCATGCTAACTAGATGGGCAAGGGTGGAGTTAGGGAGGAGTTTGGGAGGAGTTTAGGAGTGCTCAGTGCTTAAAGGGACATGCACTTTTTATATCAACTGCATAGGCATATTGCCCATAATTCACTGGGAAATCCCCCTAAGGGGGGCCAGGAGGAGGTGTGGTTTTTGCCTTGACACGTCACTAGGTAACTTTTGGTCAAGGGTGAAAGACCTATAGGTCCAATATGGCTGTTGGGAGGATAGGCTTGATTGTTTCAGGAGGTGCCAAATTTGGAAGCAAGAGTGATGAAGGATTCGGGAGGTACCATCTTAGGAGGGAGTTATCTCTTTGATAATGTTGTTCAAGGTTTCTGGATGCAGCTGGCCACTTAGAACAAAGGAGCTATGTATTTCTCGAAAGAATTCATGGGTAACTGTATCCAGGCAGACTGCTAGCTTAGGGAAAAGACTTTTAGGCTGGGGGCAGGGGAGAGGCAGAGTTAATGCCTTTATGGCTGGGGGAACGTGTGACTTTTACAACTTAATTGCACAGGCTTGTTACAAACTGGTGTTACATACATAGGTACCCGAATACAAGTGAGATTTTACAAACTGAAGTTACCGACAAAAGCACCCCAGACCTCATCATTAGGACATTGGCAGGGGAGCTAGGTAGGTACAGTGGGCCTGCTGTTCAGTGGGGCCGGGCCTATAATGAAGTTACAATATTGGGGCTGGTGGCAGCTTTATTAGGATTCCATCATTCCCGCCTCAAAGAGCTAGGGCCCAAATTCATTTGGGAAAAGGGACGAAGGTCTCAGTTTCTATAGCTTCTTCGGCTGAAAAGGGGCATAGAGCTGTCCCTGTCTCAGTGGGTCCCAGGGAGGTTGACTGTGAGTGGGGCACACTCTCTGCACCCTCTGTGAAGACTCCTCAGAATGAGAAGGGAGAGAAACCATCTGGAAACAAAAGACAGACTTTTATAAGACTGAACAGACTTGAGTCCTGGGTTTACACAACCTAGGACCCTTCCCCCCTTCCCTTGCTGTCATCAGCATTAGGCCCCTTTCAGGAGTTTTTGACCTCCACCCTTGCTTGTGACCTTTTCCCCTCCCTTGCTTGGCCATTACCAAATAAGGCCATGGATAATACCTTGGCTTCCTGTCCCATCTCCCTGCCAATAGGAGATAGTGGCGGGCTTCTTTGTTATTCACCATTGGGTTAGATTTCACAGCAAGACGGAGAGCCCACTTCCTAGCCAATGGGAGAAGGGACAGCCAGGGGGAGGGGGCTTGACCACCTTAAGGTATGAATTCTTGTTCTGTCTTTTGTAACTTGCCTCCACTCCTTGATCCCCACCATGGAGAAGACCGCTCTCTTCCTGCAAACTTCCTGTTCCTTCCTCAAGATGCCTCTGACTTTTTATTTTTCTTGGATAGGGGATTTTTGGGGTTCCCATACCCCACACAACTGGAACCAAACATAGATCACATCCAGGGGATGATGGGTGAGTATGGACTGGTATCCACTGTTTGCTGCCAACTGTAGATGGATTGGCCTGTAATATGAGAGACACAAATCTGACAGGCAAGTTCAATGTGCAGAGCCCCAGATATAAGGAGAAAGACAGATAAATTTAGTAATAGGCAGTTGACTAGGCCAAGTACCTTTTACTAAATTAGGCTGTAGAAGGGAATAGAATTTGACTGAATAGCTCAGATCTAACACACATTTTAATAGCTCAGATGTATCTCAGCCTTAGTATATGAGATAATGATTAACGTTACATTTGTACCTTTGTTTCACAAACTTGTTTTCCCTTTGTCTGATTGTTCCCATATCATTCAGAAAAAATATGTTCTATTCCAGGGATTTAACCTTTCATTTTACTATGCAGGCAGGCAGATGACAAGCCTGTATACTAATCTACCCAGTTGTTTGGAATATAGAATTGATGGGGTGCCTGCACTTGAACCCCAGTTCCAAAATCACATTTCTCCCTAGCCTCAGAGCATAATCTCTGCCTGTTTCTTCCCACCCCCTGCTCTATGCCTAGCAATCATTTATGACTAGGCCCCAGCCAAATGCTTGTCTCCCCTTAGTACAATAGCAAACTGCACTTATGAATCCTCCACTGGATTATCTATACTAACTCCCTAGCTCATCATATACATCCTGAATCCCTTGTTATGTATGCCTTAGGTTTGGGATATACGTTTACTCCCAACATCTATCTTTTTTTTTTTTAAATTTTATTTTAGTTTGCATCATTCATTTCCACAAGATTTTGAGTTACATATTTTCTCCCCCTCTTTCCCCC
>CM053589.1:9164410-9210869 GCA_028646515.1 Pseudochirops corinnae | reverse complement strand
CAGCTCATCTCTAGCTTTAAGGCATTCTTCATGTTTATTGGAGGCCCCTGGTGGGGGTGCTCTGGCTGCGCTCTCCTCCTTCCTCTCTCTCCCATGATCTTTCTTTTCCCCAAAGAAGGAATCTAGGGTTTGGGAGCTGTTCTTACTTTGCTTTTTATGCTTATTCTTACTCATGGTTGTTCAGCCCGTGATTTTTTTTTTTTAAATCTCTGTGGGGCTCTGCTTCCAGAAGGGAAAGCTCTGTCCCAAATCGCTGGGGTCCTCCCAGCTGCTGTAGCTCTCAGGAAGGTGCTGGGTCCCTTTCCCACTTCCGGCTGACTGGATAGAGAAGACTCCAGAACCAAAAGCCCAAGACCATGATCTGGATCCAGGCTGCTCAACGCGAGAGCACTGGCCTCAGAACAATCGCTTAGTCCCCCTGCTGTCTGCAGGCTGCAGGCGGGAAGCTGCAACGTGGAGGCGGGTGCAAAACCTCTGCCTTTCGCTTTTCCGCTCTGTGGGCCTTTCGGCCAGACTGCTCCCCTCCCAACTTCGCAATTCCCAGTGATCTAGTTCTGGATGCTGCTTGCAGCTGCCGCTAATTCGCTCACCAGAGAGGCTCCTCTGCTCCTCCTGTCCAGCCGCCCCCGGGGCACAGCCACGGCTTCATGCCAGGCTGGTTTGGGTTCGCAGTGCTGATATGGTTCCTTGTAGCTGAGCTGACTTTAGTGGGAAGTACCTTTGTGTGCGTTTTGGAGTTCTAGGATTGGTTTAGAGTCCTATTTTATGGGTATTTTGGGGTGGCTATGTGAGAGCTGCGATGTTGCTGCTGCTACGCCACCATCTTGGCTCCGCCCCCCCCTCCCAACATCTATCTTGTCAAACATGACATTGATGGTTGGCAACTTGGTCAGTCCTGATTGCTGACTCAGTAAAGTTTCAAGCCTAAAACCATACCTCCATTGCAGCTCCACCTTGGGCTATTTTCCAATGCATTCTGGGCAATATGCCTGCACAGTAGATATTAAAAGTACATATTCCTTTAAGAACTAACCACTCCTTAACTCCTCCCTAACCCCACCCTGACTCACCTAGTTAGCATATTTGGCACAGGTTTTACTATATAGTATATCCTATATAAACTTTTAACTGTATCCCTCTAAAGTTGCAGGTTCCGTAAGAACTCTTGCCTGCTATAAATCATAACGATAAATCTTTGCCATCTTGACTTAAAGAATGCTTGAGTCCGAGTGAGTCTAAGAATTCATTCTAGATTTCTTCCCAGGGACTCTGGTTATTGGGGTTCCTGGACTTCCTGAATTCCCTGACCACCGTGTCAGAATGACTACACATTCAGTTTGAAAACAGCAAGATTTCACATACCTGCACTGTACTCATATCTTTTACTGACAACCACTTGCTCTAATTAGAGAAATTTGTCATAAAAGGAAAAAGCAGGGACATGACAGATATTATGGGATAAAACATCCTTAGCTCTGTTCAAATTCAGATAAGAGTCACTTTAATTCCATCTCACAGTCAGACCTAGGAATAACCAGGTGGAAAGCATTCCTTTTCAAAGAAAGACAATGGGGAAACTGAGCCAGGAGAGTCCCATCTTAGATTGAGGCTAAAATTGTCCTTTCAGTTGTTCCCAAAAGCAAACCTTCACCTGTAGCAGGATTCCCTCTGAGTAGATTGTGGCATTTCTCTCAGATACTGATTTAATGCAGATACCTATATCTAAATTCAAACTCAAAATAAAAGTAGTTGTAGCCCCAGTGGTTCTTACCTCAAATGGCAAGTCTCACCAATCGCAGCTTAGGGATAAATACAATTGTTTTTACTCTTATGGAGCTGCAATAAGCAACAAAAATTTACCATGACTTATGTAAATAAGAGATTTCATTTCTCTGATACTGATTTTTCTTTTCCAGAATGTCTTTCAGGGCTTCCATATTTTATTTTTAGGATCTCGGTATACAGTACCTGGCACATGTGGCCTCCAGTCACCCCTAATAGCCATACATTGGAGGCAACCTTGGCCATCTTTTTAAGGGAGGGCAGTAGGGAGTGTCTTTCCTGTCTACTCTTAGAACTGCTGTGGGATTAATTTTAGGTTTTAACATTATACGAATAATCCCAAATAACTTAGTTAATAATTTTACAGTTGTCGTTAAGTTAGAGCCAACTTGTTTTAGCTTTAAGACAGGATTAGCAGGGCTTAATAAAATAACTGGTTCTAAACAAATTTTTTCCCCACTGTCTTTTAGTTTCAATAAAATTCAGATTAAAAATTGCTTTGTCTAACATCATTTCTGGCTTACAGTGGTTGCTCAAGTTTTACAATAGAAGAGAATTTTACTACAATTTAGAAATACAATAGTAACACAAACAGTAAACTTCAGATGATATTAATTATTGATATAAAAATTCATAGAAGATTGGGCTTAACAAGTGCAGCAGCTGGCTGGCTGGATTCTGACCTTGTTTTCCCTTCTCCTTTTCCACTCTCCCCACAGTTGCAGAGCCTGGTTGTGGGGGTTGTTGCTTTGGGAAGGAGGCAGAAAGAGGGCAGAGCTCCTTGTATGGGAGGGACTAAGGACAGGGGAGTCCTGGGAGGTTGTAGAGTCCAGCACCTGAATTAAAGGTCCAGGGGCCATTGACAAGGCAGTTTTGGTGAATAAGGAAGGTTCTTGAGGAACCCACAAGCTTCCTGAGAGCGGTTGCTTGGCTTTGGGGAGCTTGAAGTAGAAACTCTGGGTTCTGGTAATGTGGGAGCAAGTTCTCAGGGGTTTGAGAGGAGAGATTCATCTGCCGGCCTAGAGGAGTGGGCTTGAGGGTGCTCAGGGGCCTAGGGCTGTTGCTAGGGCTAAGGCCCGATGTAGATTCTGTGCCTTGCTCCTTGTTTCTTTCACCAGGTCAGGGAGATTGACTCAAATTCCCTACCATTCTTCTAATTTTTTCACTGCAGCCTTAGCTTGGTCAGAGCCAGGATGACAGGGTGAAGGATCTTTTGGGTGGGCAGAGCCTCCACTGCAACAAAACTACTAAAGGATTACTTTACGGAGGTTCCTAACTTTTTTTGTGTTATGGACCCCTTGGTGAAGTCTATGGACCTTTTCTCAGAATACTGTTTTTAAATGCATGAAATAAAAAGAAATCAGTTATATTGAAATAGTTATCAAAAATTTTTTAAAAAATCACAGACTCCAAGTTAAGAATTCCTGATTTGGAGGAATAAAAGCTTAAGAATGTTAAAGGAATAATAGAGAGAAAAATCAATAAAAAAGGACGGGAATAAGCATTTATATAGTACCTACTAGGTGCCAGGCAATTGTCAAGTGCTTTATAAATGTTATGTAATTTGATCCTCATATTAACCCCTAACATGCAGGTGCCATTACTGAGCCATTTTACTGTTTTGGAAACTGAATCAAACCACGGTTAAACGACGCTGAGGGTCACATACCTAATAAGTGTGAGGCCCATTTTGAACTCAGATCTAGTACTCTATCCACTGCACGACTACCAACCTGTTTCAACACACAGGAAGATAAAAATACAACAAAACATGCTTTAAAGAAATATAGACCTAAATAACTGGAGAAATATTCTATGCTCATGAGAAAGAAAGGGGCTAATAGTAATAGATCTCAAAGTAGTAATCATCAAAACTATTGGGAAGAGGTTAAAAGAGAAAGATCCCTCAACAGGACAAATGTAGATACCTACAAGTCTAATAATTTGTCTGATAAACTTCAAGACCTCAGCTACTGGGGTGAGATGGGAAAGTTAGAAAGCAATCGGGCAGAAACGTGGTATATACATCAACACCTCACACCATGTGACAAGTTAAGTTCCAAACAGATATACAGCCTAGATATAAAAGGCTACCGTAAACTGGAAGAAATGACCTTTTGGATCTATGGACAGGGAAATAATTTGTGACTAAACAATAGGGTCACATAAGAGAAACCATTTTGATCATATATATTTTAAAAGTTTTTTTTAACATCCTTAATGTTCTTAGGGGAGCAAATGTTTTATTCAGAAAATAAGTAACTAGCCCATGGTCATGCATGAGATGGATGTGCCTATTTACATAAAGAATTAAGTCGTGGTGGACTACTTGGTACTGTAGAACAAAGAGCATCTTCAGCATTTTTCAGAGTTGATCAATATTTTGATTTTATAATCTTCAGTGCTGTGAACGATGCTTTGCATAAATATATAGTACAAAATGGCAGGAAATTTAGCGCCATTTCAGAAATTGTTGGAAATTCTGTCCTAATCCCAAGCCAAAATTCCTTTAATGATTTTGTACGTACAGTAAAAACACTGCAATTCACAACATACAACAGTCTGGAATCTAAGCTGAGGTGTTTCTGGCAGCCTACGTTGGTCTTGTGTGACATGAGCGCACACACGGTTCAAAGAGTGCACATGTTGTGTGTTCAGAACCAAGGCTGCAGTGAAATTGTGCGATGCAACACGGGCAAGAGCTGCCAGACACCTCTCAGATTCATTAAGTGTTTGATTTTGAATTAAGTTTCGGTCATTGTATGTTCAGAAACCTTTTGGTTTCTCACTGTAAATCTTACAGTTGCCAAATTTTCTGTGACTCTCACATTCAGTTACATGACCCCATATGGGGTTGTGACCCACAATTTAAGAAGCATTGATTTACACAGATGGTGGCACTATATTAACGATAAAAAGACATTCAAGCAAACTTAGTAAGTAAAGTTGTCTTTAGATTATACACAAAAACACAAGCAAATGTCCTCAAATAATGGGAAGTTTTGAGTCTCAATATTGGTTAGAGATCCATTTTCATTTAAGCATTATGCTAGTCTCCTTGGGTCTAACAATTTTTCTAGCTCAAATATATCCCTGTTATTTTGAATTCTAATCTTTTAAAATATATTTTCTTAGTTAAAATAAAAATCAGTATGTGGCACAGGTTAAGGAAGTTAATGCTTAAATAATTATTTCTGTGAAAAAAATATTTTGCCCAAGTTCTATTTCCCTAGCAAAGAATGGTATCAATTAGTCAACATCATATATAACAAAATTTTATTACTGACAACATAATACTGCCAGAGTTCATGTATAGTATGAGATTTAAGTCATTAATTTTCTTTCAGATATTAAGCCTAAAATTAGAAATATCAGTATTACATCTTGACTTTTGGTCCAATTAGAAACTTTGAATTAAATAGGTAGATAGCTAAGGAATCAAGTATATTTAAGATACTACAAAGGAAAATTTACCTAAATACTTACAAAGTACTTAACAGTTTTACAGCATTTTCGACTTTCAAACGACATTAGAGAATTGTCAAATTAACATTGGTTAAAAAAAAATCAGAGCTTGACAACACTTTTGAAATAATTCCCATACTTTGAAATAATTTTCCAACATTTTTTGGTCCCCAAATCCTTTGGCTTTCAGGAAACTTTCCTGTACCCTTATTCAGTATGAAAGGAAACATATTCTAGAGTTTATCATGCATATAAGAAATAGAGAGATTAATTTTTCATAAAGACAATTTTATTGAATACATACTATTTTAGCAGCATAAAGTTGTCAGTGTTTATGAGAACAGAATTAATGAGATGCTGGATTCTATTTCATGTCGATTGAAAACGTTATTCTCTGTGTACACACATACAGACACATCAGTCTCCAGTTTGTTTCTTGCTTTAGTCTTCTTGAGTATGAGACTGAGAATTCTGCTTCACAGAGATAAATTATTATTAATGGAATTAAAGCCTTATAAGCATGTTCAGTAAGTATGGAAGATGCTTGTCAAAGAATATGACAAAAATGTTAGTTTTATTATTGGAAATTAATTTGGAATTTCTAGTTATTTTGGGAATCAGTTAATCTCCTACTGGGTTGTTGCTCATTTTTTCTAGCTCAACGTCAAAAGGGGTTCAAATCCAAAAACTCATTCATTTAGTTTAGGTCAGAAAGAATTATATTCATTCCTTCAAATGTCTTTCAGATTTTTCAGAGGCACTGTAAAGCTGCCTTTACCGGCTCACCTCTTTTACCACACACTCTCCAATCTACAGTTTTTTCTTCACTAACAGTACTCTGGAATATTTCAATAGGATAATATACTTATTTAGAGAGGCCACAGGGAATAGAGGTTAGAGAGTTGCCAGAAAATCTGAATTCAAACCCCATCTCTGTTATGGCATGCTGGGCATATGACAAATTCTCTAAGGCTATAATTTGCAGATAATGTACCAATATGGGTGTATTTCCTCACCCAGGATTTACCTTTGCTAAGGAAATCACAGGTCTAATCTCTTTCCTGTGCCTTTCTCCCCTTGATAATTTTCATATACCCCATGGTGGTAAGGGTAACTCAGGCTAGGATCCCTTGATCTAGGATCCCTGCCATTTTACAAAAATTGAGAAAAAGGAGGTCCATAAATTAAATGATTTATACATGATCACAGAATGAGTGACATGACCAATATTCAAAGTTCCATCTCATTCTTGGGGGTGCCATGGCTTTTCCCACTATTAACTATTCTTTCCTCTTCAAATTCAGTTCTGTGGGGTGGCTAGGTGTGCAGTGGATAGAGTACCATCCCTGGAGTCAGGAGGACCTGAGTTCAAATCCAGCCTCAGACACTTAACCCTTACTAGCCATGTGGCCTTGGGCAAGTCACTTAACACCCATTGCCCTCCAAAAAGCAAAAAAAAAACCCAACCCCAAAACTAAAAAACCAAATTCTGTTGTGCCCCCTTGAGATTAAAAAAAATTTAGTAACTGGAAAAATCTTTATTATGCCCAATAACAGAGAAAAGGGATATTGGGCAGTTCTTCTTAGTCAGTGTTTGACAATTACAAATATATTTTAAGGACAAAAAACTTCACAAAAATGCGTACAAAAAAGGGGCAATACACCTTAAATGTATTTTCTTGACCTAGTTCTTTTCTTTGACTTCTTTGTTGTTGAAACCTTAGTACATTATTTCTCTTTAAAATGTACAGAATAAACTGACTTTTGAAAGAATCTGCTCTTTAGTGACGCTGCATAGATGAATTAGCCAGAATCAATTTCCTTAATCCTACTATAACAAATGGAGTCTTTGTTGAGGATGAGCTCGCTCTCGTTTAGAGCACACCAACAAAACTATGTTCAAGATCCCCACACTGTAAATAATGAGTAAGCAGGGAGAAGTGAGTGAGCAGTTGTATGGTGATACCAAAAAAGAATAAAGAGTTTAAAAATTTTAAAGGACTTCAAGAATGAATTCTTTTTAAAAAATATACAGAACAGGAGAAAGTTTAGAAAGTAAACAGGCAGGCAGTACACTTTTGGGACATTTTAATATATACCCACAAAAAAATTAAGCTGTAAGAGATTTACAGTTTTATGTACAATCCTCTTTCTGTTCTTTGTAAATGAGAATGTTCATGTTTGTTAAACTCATAATAACTTTTTCAAAAATAATAGGTAAAGAAGAACTTTTCTGCTTGTCTTGTCTTCACAGCTGACCAGGCAGCAATTCCACTATAAATAACCAAAAAACCAGTCAACTATACTGGGTTCTGATCAATATTTTGAGGCCATCCATGTACATCCATATGTATAATTTCAACTTAATATTTTATAAACATTTTCACACTGTAAAGCATGTGTTTTAGCTATTTATCATCAACAACTTTTCTTTAAGAACTTACTGTAGTTTAAAAAAGAAACTATAGTTAAGGTTTAAAAGTTGAAAGAATCTTAGCAGTTTACTATCTTCTGTCTAACCTGATTAAGTGGGCATCTAGCCTTCTTTTTTAAAAAAATACTTCCACATCAGAGCTGGCCTGAAAAAGGTAACAGCAGGTGACATTTATATATACTGCTTTATGATTTCATAACAACCAACACCTCACATTTATGTTGTGAAGTAATTTACTGGATAAAGCTCCAGTTTTCTCTGGCAGAATATCTTAATTATAATGTGTTACATGCAACTTTAGAAATTAATGGTTAAGGCACTAACCATATTTTCCACAAATAGATGCATTCTTGAGGCATGGTATTAGCTCTACATTTTGCCTTCCTGCATGCCATTTTTGAAAATTAAGATTTCAAACTACAAAGAAAGTTAACAAACCCCCTTGATTACAACCACTTTAAAGTTTATTTACAGAATTTTTCTTGTGACATCATGTAACAATTGCCTTAGACGGTTTACAAATATAATGGTTACCTTTTGAGACAAATAATTAAAAACTAAGTACTAAATTTTACATCATGATTTGTTTCATTTAACAAGTGAAGTTTTGAGACAGAAATTAATGAAAGCTGTTCTCTTAAGCAAAAATATGTGATTTCCAGAAAACCCCAGAAACTCAGAAGCCTAAAAAGAAGTCTGAAGAGATCAAACTCCCAAATATTCTTCAACCCCCTCAAAAAAAGGGGGGAAAGAAGAGAAAAGGGAAGGGGAGGGGAAAAATCTGAAATCTCCGTAAAGAGTCATCACCAACTGAGTCAGTTTATATTAAGGAATCTTCTTTACATATTATTGAATCCCATCATGCCTTTCATATTTCCAGCAGCACCTTGTTGAAACTGCCTCATCATTGACTGCAGTCCTGCCATACCTCCTAAAAATAAAGGGGGAGAGATCGTGAAGACAAGCATAAATAGAAAACAGAGTCATCACTTTTAAGTAACACCTAGAATATTTTGGGGATATGATGAAAAATGCCCATATTTCATAAATGCACATTTTAAATAAAATAAATTATACTTGTAATAGTCTACAGGTATTTGTGAAAAGTCAAGTCACGTGTATTAGTATGATGGTTCAAAGACTTGGGCAGATAGTAACAAACAGAAAGCACAACACCAAAAACGTATCTAGTGTACAAAAATATCTTTACTTGTCTCTGCTAGGAATTCATTCGTTAACTACTACTTAGGTACTTAGACTCCTAGAACAGGAATTAGAGCAACAGACTTTTAAAAACTTGAATTTAAAAGTTCTCCCTCTGTCTCCTAAACCACTTCTTCGTTCTCATAGCCTTTATTGCATCACTCATTCCACTCAATCAACTTTGCTCTGGGCTTGCTTTGCTTAGATATTGTCCTCCATCCTCAAATCTCTTGCCCACCAACAACACCATCACCAACAAGACAACAAACAATTATTAAATGCCCATAAAGTGCCAGGCACTGTGCTAAGTACTGGGGATACAAATAAAGGCCAAAACCAATTTCTGTTCTCAAAGAAGTCCTAGTCTAAGAGTTCCCATTCTATGAACATCAACTCCAACATCCATTTATGTGAACATCATCTTTTATAATTTTCTCTCTGACTCACAACACCCAAGCCTATTCTTCACTCTCACCATAACCTCTAATCCCTTCACCATCTAGTTTCTTCATAGGCCATAAACCCTGTAATAGGTATACTCTTTTCCTTATCTTACCTCACCATAAAATAATTGCAAATCAATACTATCCTTTATACTCAAGTCCCTTGTCCCCTTATTCTACTGCTGATCATGCCTTGCCAAACCCTAGTCTCCAATTATTCCCATCATCCACTGCCTTGATTCATATTCATGCGTTACTGAACAGAACAACATCACAAAACTGGATACCTATAATTGTACGCTCCTACAGGCATCTTAAAGCCCACATACCCAAGACAGAACCCACCACTAAACCTATGTCTCCTCAAAATACCCTATTTTTAAGGACAGTATCCACTACAAATTTATATTACAGAATCTCAACTGGGTCCTCATTGCACCAAGGAAATCTTTTTGCCACCTTCCTAATAAATCTGCTTTTTCACTCACCACAAGAGTTATTCAAAACCCTTTTTATCCCTCCTCAAGTCTCTTATGGCACCCCCTCAGCTGAGGTCCTTACCTCACACTTTACTTAAAAAAAAAAAAAAAAAAGGATAATTTTCTGAAAGCTCCCTCTTCTCCACTCTGTATCACACAAAGAGGTGAGGTACCGTCTACCCTGGCCAAGGTAAACCTCCTCTACATGCACCCTTGATCTCATCCCATCCCATCTTCATCAGTAAATTTATTGGATCCTTCCTTACTGACTGCAATGAATTTCTATCTCCCCCATCCCTAAGAACCGTCATTTGATCCTACCATCCCTGCTAGCTATCATTTTATATCTCTCTGCTCTCCATCACAGCTAAACTCCTCAAGAAAGTCAATGACACTCACAGCCTCTACTCCTTGTCCTCTCACTAGATTCTAGTCCCTCTTGCCTGGTCACTGTTTCAGTCTGGATCTCATTACCTCTCCTCAATCATGATAGTGATAGATTGCTCTGCTTCTATTCTCTCCCCATTCCAAACCATATGCCCTATGGCTGCCAAAATAATCTTTAAGGCACATGTTAGACTATATTACTTTGTTCAAAAATCTTTTCCCTCCTGTCTCAGGGATAAAACAAAAAACCCTTCAGTTTGGCACTTAAAAGCATACACAAGCCCAATTCTACCTAATTTTTTCCTTTAAGGTTCATTTATGTCTTTTGTTTTTTCAACCATAGTTATCTCTGGATCTTTTCCCTCACACGGCTAACTTTCACAAACCTACTTTCCAATTTAAAAATAAAAAAGGAAGCAAAATAAACCGACATTGTGACTAAATCTGACAGCAACAGTTACCCACTTCAGTACCGGGAGGAGGGAAGGTTATTTCATTGTCTTCTGGAACCAGTACTGGCCACTATAACTACTCTAAGTTCAATTATTAGTGTTGTTTTCAATTACATTATCATATCCACTGTGCGTATCATTCTACAGGTTCAACCGTCTTTCCTCTGTATCAGTTCATGAAAATCTTTCTGTACTTTTCTGAATTTCTTATATACAACACTTCCCAGAGTGCATTTATTCCACTATATTTATGTACCACAATTTAGTCAGTCATTCTTAATCAAAAGGACATTATTTTCTTTCAGAACTTTGCTACTACAAAGAATGCTTGCTACTCTGAATACTTTGGAATACATGGGATCTTCTTTGGTTTCTGACTTCTTTCATATATATACCCAGTAACAGGAATTTCTAGGTCAGAAGTTATGAACAGTGGTATAATTCTTTTCAGACAATTCTAATTTATTTTCCAGAATGGTTACAACTAACAGTTCTAGCAACAGTACATTAATCCCATATACACTTCTAGAATTACTTTTTATTACTCCCCTTCACTGCATTCTACTTTTAGTTAAAATAGACTATTAACTATTTCAAAAACTCATCATTCCATTTCCTATTTCCATGCCTTTGTCTCCTCCATGCCTTTGTATCACCTCCTCACCTCTAAAAGAATTCCAGCTTCCTTCAAAGCACAGATATACCACTTCATACACAATGCTTTTCTTAATACTTAACCCTTGATTATTAGCACTTTTTCCCCCTTGTAAAAATTTTGTATTATTTTGTACATACTTTGTATTTATTAACTTGTATTCACATCGTGTTCCTCTCTACTAAAAATCTTGAAGACAGGAATTGTTTTAATTTTTGACTTTTCATCTCGAGTACTTAGCAAAGTATTTTGCACATAGTAGGTATTTAATTAATGTGTACTAAAATTAATTTATTTATTTTGACCATCTCCCAATTTTTCAGATTAGGAAGCTGAAATTAGGAGAGGCTAATCAACCACCCCAATTACAGAGCTGGGTAGTAGCAGAATCTTAGTAGGAAATGAAATTTCCTAATTGATAGTTTACTATCCTTTCCACTTCCCATGATTTCTCTGTCAGATTAATGAAGTTATATTAGGTTAACAACGTAGAGTCAAAATGTGTCACCAATGTCAACATTATTAACTTCATGTAGGTAACTGGAAACAAACTTAAAAATTACCCATGTGATGAAGAACTCTTGGATCCATCATTTTGGCCATCTGTTGGTTCAGTTTTGCCATCTGTGATTGGCTTACATTCTTTGACATGTCACCTCCTTTAAAAAGCATAAATATTAAGTGTTTGTCAATATATTTCTTTTCAGGTTAGATATATCTAGGCTTCATCTATATTATTATTATTATTTTGCTTTTTGGAGGGGAGAGGGCAAGGTAATTGGGGTTAAGTGACTTGCCCAAGGTCACACGGCCAGTTTTTGTGTTAAGTGTCTGAGGCCAGATTTGAACTCAGGTCCTCCTGACTCCAGGGCCGATGCTCTACTCACTGTGCCACCTGGCCACCCCTATTCATCCATATTATGGTTCTAAACAACTCCTAGTAACTTTCTGCTTAAGAGCTTCAGTTGGTATCCCGTTTTTTACATTATTAACCTTAATTCTGTCCTTCTTAGAAGGACAAAGGTCCATAGCAGTGTCCCTTCTATAAACTGAATCAGTATCATTCTGATAGAACCAATACAAACAGAACTGAATGTTTGCCTAGAAGAGGTGGAAATATCAGGAAGTCAAGCCTCACTTTACAAAAACTTAGGAGAGGAAAAAAATAGAAACTAAGAAAAAAAAAGAGGGCAGAGAAGAAGGGAATAAAGTTAAGCAAGATAATCATAGAAAGAACCTTTGCACATCGGTGAGGTATGCAAAAACTCTTAGATTTCTGACAAAGTATATAAAATAATTTCATTTGTTTTCACAAGTAAAGCTACTCTTCCAATCATGATTCTTTTAAATGAAAAATTAATTTCATAACTGCTTCCCATTAACTTGAACTGGAAATCGGATTGTCCTCATAAATCACAATATGTACTCGGGTTTCTGATGGATTCAAAATTCAATTTTTACATATTGGAGGCTCGCTGTCTCCTGAATCTTAGCTTTTGATTTTCTTTCTCTCTTCTACACTACACCCCCATCAAACTGATGATTAAAAATCCAATGATTATGTTACTTGTCTTACCTTTGAAAAGTCCTTTGATGCCACCCATCTTTTTCACCATCTGGGCAAACTTAGTATATTGCGTTAAAAGCTCCTGAACATCTCTTGTTGAGACACCTGATCCTCTTGCGACTCTTTGGATTCTTCCTGGTTGCTTACTGAAAACTTTTGCACCATCTGTACTGTCAAGTTCTGCAGAAAAGAGTCATATAATTGTACTATCTTTTCCCATATATAATAAATATCCAGAAAGGAACAAGAAAAGGTTTTATTCTTTCACAGAGTTTATTTCTGAACTTGTTAAAAATATTTTTAAAATGGCACCACTTGCTCTTCCCCATAATTTACTTCTTATTAATTTCTTTTGTCTACAGAGCCAAAAGGGAAGAAGTCGATTTTATCTATATATTATATATGACTAGAGCGCCACTATTCAAGGCATTACGATTAAAGTAGTCTCCTTCTCTAAGCATTCATCATGATGCTATAATTACATGCCACACCAAGAAAACTAGAACCATCCTCAATTGTCTGCTTCTGTTTTGATTAATATGTAATTCTTAGAAAGGAACTTAAGGAATCAACAAGGATTTCATTAAATACATACCATATACAAGGCACTGTACTAAGCACTAGGGACACAAAGGAAGGCAAAAACAATTCTTGCCCTCAAAGACCTTACATTCTAATGGGGGAAGTCACATGTAAATAAATAGATACCTACAAGATATCTGAAGAGTAGATGGAAGGTAACCTTAGAGGGGAAGGCTCTAGTAGTTGAGGTAAGGCATTTGGCAGAAGGTGGCATTTAAACTGAGTGTTGAAGGGAGTCAAGAATTCTAAGAGAGGGAGGTAAGGAGGTAGAGCATTCTAGATGTGGAGGACAGCCAAAGGCACAGAGACAGGAGGTGGAGTGTAATGTGCATGGGATAACAAGCAGGCCAAGATGACTGAGCCACAGACTATGTGCAAGTAGACTGGGAAGGTAGGAAGGGGACAAGCTTTAAAGGCCAACTAGAACGTTTTATACTGAGCTGGAAGGTGAAAGGCAACAATTGGAGTCTACTGAATCAAAGGAGTGACATAATCAGATGTGTACTTATTCACAGTGAGAATATGGACGGACGGCCTATATTGTCTGTCTTACCTTGATCATTCATACTGTCCATTATGGTCATTAGTTTTTTCAGCCTCGCCATTGACTCTTGTTCATTGCCTTTGCTCATAAAATCTGTTCCGAAACCAGGGATCATACCCTAAAATGGAAATGTCAATCACTTTAATCTCCTGAGTATAGCATTTAAACATGTATTACACAAGGGTATTTTAATATGACCACATCTGTCTAGCTTAGAATGTTAGCTTTTACTGTCAAAAGCAGTTACAGCAAAGGGGCACAGTATTAAAAACATTTCTGTGGATCTCAAATAGAGGTAAAGAGTGTTAAGATAAATTACCAATATTTGACTGAAAGGGCCCATTTTCATGATGTTTTGGAATTGTTCATACATATCTCTCAATGTAAACTGACCTGAAATAAAACAAAAACAAGTCAGGTAAATACGGATTTTTCTTAAGAAGAACTCAAGTTCATAATGATTTATTCATTTGATTAATATTAAGTACCTGATATGTGCACAATATTGTGCTAGATGTCACAGGAGATATAACAAATAAGAAAAGATTCTCTTTATTATATGACCTCATGGGAGATGAAATAAGTATAAGACTATGTGACAAATAAAACTCTGCCATGAGCCTGCCTGCCTGCCATGGGAGAATATCGTGATGCTCAAGGGAAGGAAAAGGTCACAAGTGTTAGTAAAAGAGAAGCAGGGTAAGAATGGGACTTCGCATATCTTGAATCAGAGGAATGAGAGAGGCCAAGAAACTAAAAGGAAGAGGGCCAAGCTCATATATCCTGCTTTCTTCACTGACCCAGTTGAGATGGCACCTCAAGGCCAGGCTTAAAAAATTTAGAATAATCTAAGGGGTAAAGAAACCAATTGCTTACTATTCTAGCCTATTTCAACCCTTAACAACAACAACAAAATTCTCTCACTTGTCTTATAACCTGAAATACTTTGAACAGGTGATAAAGTTTTTCTTTCCATAAACAAAGATAAAAGGATTTATAAGCTGGCTTCATTTATTACTATCTAACCATGAACAAAAGAAGATATACAAAAAATTACTTCATATTCTAATATGGCCAGGCATAGATAGATATACTTTAGCAGGATTTCTGGCAGGAAAGGATTCAAGATTAGGTATATGAGATGTACCAAGTTCATAAGTAGGTTTTTGATAGGTGAATATTGGGACAGTAGCATTTCAGGCAGGGAAGAGAGAAAGAAAAAAAGCAGAGGCATTAAGTCATATGCTTAGCATCAAGGGATGATGACTAAAGCAGTACAACCAATGAGAAAAAAGGTCACATAGAGTAGAGTAGCAAGGCTGGAAAAATAGGTACAGACCAAACTACCAGATTACTGTGTAGGCCATTCAAAGTATTAAACAACTGTTAAGCAAGAAAGAGATATGGCCAACAGCTTCTTCTGAAATGATTGATCTGACAGGGACACCCAACAAAGAATAGAAGTGAGATAGAACAGAAAGTATTGCAAAAGTACCTCACAAAGGAATGAGTCTGAACTACAGTGGCCATAAGAAAAACAGAAATGTATCAGGTACATAATGTAGAAAAGAAATAGTCAAATATGAAGTCAAGCCTTTGTGGCTGTGTAACTAGAAGAAAAGAAGAACTAATGACAGAAATAAGGCAGTCAAGAAGAACTAGCTTTATGAGAAGGGGGAGCAGGGAGTTTAGTTTTGGAAAATATATTCCATTTGGGAGGACAGTGAGTCCTCCAAGTGAAAATATTCACTGGGAGGTTGGAAGTATTTAAGAATATAGGTCAGGGCTGGGGAAAAAAAATTCAACACACACACACGCGCGCGCACACACACACACACATACACACACACTCCCCAAAGTCTTAAGAGTGCAGTATGACTTTTGAAATTTTGTGTGTGTGTGTGTGTGTGTGTGTGTGTGTGTGTGTGTGTTATCCTCATAGAAACAATAATTAATACCACAAGGTTGGAAAGATCTCAGAAGGACACTCACCATTTAGGGAATAGAAAGACAAAGAGAAGCAAGTCAGGGAGACAAAACCTCCCTAAAAGCTCATGGATAACATGAAAAGCTAGCATACTGAATGTGACAGGGCAGAGGAAAAAGGAACCAGAATTTACCCAGAGGTGAAAATAAATTTTTTATTTTAATTTTTGCTTTTTGGAGGGGGGAAGGTAGGGCAATTGGGGGTTAAGTGACTTGCCCAAGGTCACATGGCTAATTTTTGTGTTAGGTATCTGAGGCCATATTTGAACTCAGGTCCTCCTGATTCCAGGGCTGGTGCTCTATTCACTGTGCCGCCTAACTGCCTGAAAATAAAAATTTTTTGTAAAAAAGAAAAATAAGGTTTAAACTAGTATCTTACATTAAATGTCACAATAAGGTCCCAAAATAATAACTGACAAAAAATAAACTGTCACATCATTTAAAAATAGAGGAAAACAAGTGGTAGTATCTTTAACAGCTATGACTACAGGGAGAATTCTTACCAAACAAGGGAAAAAGGTAATCATAAAAAGTAAAACAGACAATTTGATTAGATTAAAGAGAAAAGCTTTTGCAAAAACAAAATTAATGCCTCTATGATAAGAAGGAAAATCTTTACATCGAGTATCTCATAAAAATCGGATAGGAAAGATATATTGGAATATGACACAAATATATAATATCAATATTTGTTCTCTAATAAATAAGCGGCCAAAAGATGGTAACAGTTCTCAAAAGAAGAACTCCAAACCAATAACAATCATGTGAAAAATTATTCTAAATCAGGGCTTCTTAAGCTTTGTCCACTCAGGATCTTTTTTTGCTGGAGAAATTTGTATGCAATCCCAGGTATATTAAATAGGTATACAACTCAAACATTTACTTATAATAAATCATAAAGAAATTTATTTTAAAACAATTACGTGGTATAAATATAATTTTATCCTTTATTAAAGGTGAAAACAAATTTACATATTAATGAGATGGATGTGTTTGTTTATTTTTACATAAATAATTAACTCTTGATGGAATATTTGATACTAATATTTTGGTCATTGTGTGTTTAGAAACCTTTTGCTGTTGCCAAATTTTTCATGACCCCCTCATTCTGTTACTTGACCTTTTATGAAGTCGAGACCCACAGTTTAAAAAGCACTGTGTTCTAAATCATTAACAAGAAAAATTTAGGTTAAAACAACTCTCATGTCACATCACATACCCCTCAAACTGGCAAAGATATCAAAAGATGGAAATAGTGTTAGAGCGGCTGTGGAAAGACAAATACACTAATGTACTGTTGGTGGAAGTGAGAAACAGTCCAACCATCCTGGAAAACAACTTGCAGTTATGTGAGAAAAATGACTTAACTGTTCATATCTCGTGATCCAAAGATCCCACTGCTAGGATCCTATCACAAAAAAGTTCAATGAGAAATAGAAATCAAAATCTTCATTGGAACACTTTGTGTTGTGGGGCAAAGAATCAGCAACCAAGCAAGTTACCACACTTGTGTGTGTGTGTGTGTGTGTATGTGTGTGCGTGTGTGTGTGTGTGTGCGTGCACGTGTTTATGTGTACATGAATAGCCAGGCATATAATACATATTATTGTAATAGAATATTACTGATTTACATGGAAGAAACAAAGAATATGAGTAAGTCATAGAAACATGGGAAGACTTGTATGAATTGATGCAAAATTAAAAGAAGTAGGATCAGAAAAAAATGTCTGCAATGACTACAAATGATGTAAAGAACCAATAACATGAAGTCAAACTTACGAAAGATGAGCAAACAAAAACGCTACTGGACTTTCATTGGAGAAGTTGGAAACCAGGGATGTAGAATGTCTTATATACGGCTAAATTCAGTTTCAGTGCTGAATGGTTTTGGGGACAGGGGACAGAGAGAGAGTGACTGGGAATGGCTGTCATATAAAAACAAAAGGTATCAATCAAACTTTTAAAAAGCACACTCAGTTGTTTTAAGAATTCAAGGGAAATTTTTTTAGTGGGAAGAATTAAAAACAATTTATAATTCCAAACTGCCCATAGATTTAAGGAAACAAATGACTCCAAAATAATGTTATTTAACATTAGTTTTTCATAACAGTATATAACTGTAAAACATTCAATAAGCTAGATAAGTGTCAAATTAATTTTTGAAACTGGCATACCATGTTTCAACTTCTCTATAAGTGCTTCATTGTCATCCAACTTCAATTCATTGACTTTATCTATTAGTCCTTCAATATCACCCATACCTAGAAAAAAACAAAAACTAGATTTAAATTCAGTAAGACTGACACCAGGCTTACTTATTTTCCACATCACAGAAAACATCTTTTTATACTAACAAAACTTTAAACTTTCAAAGTGCTTTCACTTCACACTTTTACTGAGAAGTAGTTCAAGTGGCTACAATTACTCCTCATTTTACAGAAGAAAAAACTGAAGCAAAGAAATTAAACAACTTGCTTGAGATCACATTATCTCCTTAATGTCAAAGCTGGAAATAGAACCCAGGTCTCCTGACTCCCAGTTCTGTGCTATTTCCATTTTGCTTCCCCCCCCCCCCCCACTGACCATACCAAGAAGTTTGCTGATGAAAGGCTGTGTTTTAAAAGGTTCAAAGTCATCTATATGCTCGCCAGTACCAATGAAAATTATCGGACTTTTTGTAGCAGCAACTCTGCAAAGAAATATAAAACATAAGACAATCTCAAAAAAGGGAAACAATATTAGAAATTAAACAGTAAACTCTAGTATACTTCTCCTACTAAAAATATGCTATTTGATTTCAAGAAAACAAATGAAAGTTACTTATAGATTAAGGTCTTTAAAAAAGTTCATGCCTAGCTAAACTATCACATAAACCAGTGGTTCTCAACCTTCCTCATGCCACGATCCTTTAATACTTGTATGTGGGTGTATTTGCATGTGGGTGACCCGTCTAGAGACGGACAGAGCAGCTGTGTCTCAGTTCCTAAGACCATCGGAAATATGTGTTTTCTGATGGTCTTAGGTGACCCCTGTGACAGGGTCATTCGACCCCCAAAGGGGTCATGACCCACAGGTTGAGAACCACTGCCATAAACTATCACACTGTTAGGTAATCCTAACATTTCAGTAATTTGATCGGAAGAAAATATAATCCAGTGGGAAGGCAGCAAATAAATTTTACCTAAGATGTAAAACAGTGTTCTTGTTCTGACCACAGAAAATTGGAACAGGCCACCTCAACTCAATATTCCAACTGGAAGACTAGCAATGTTCCCTTATATAAAGTGTGTATTGTTTATGTCATCGCATCTCAAAATACTAAATTATAGGGACATACTGAATTCTGGTAAAAGCTTACTCAATTGTAAAGACTCATCAAAGTTTTAATCCAAATCAGAAGTTAAAAGTTCTTATCACCAAAAGGGGAATAAAAAAAATTTCACTTATTTATGAAGATCACATTTCAAAACCTATTCCCCTTTTCTGCATAAAACTAATAGCTCTGTGATATTCATTCCACAAAACATGTGGATTTCTTGATATAAATTAAGAATGGGAAACTAATATAACATGTTGATTAACTTTTAATAATACTTAATAGAATATAGTATTTTCTTGGTTGTAAAAAATAATAGAAGAAATTTTTGAGAAACAATAGCCCTAAAACACAAAAGTTCTATGTTTGAAAAATAAATGCTCAAATGACAAAAAATTACAAGTGGTTATAATTACTCACATTAATGGTTTTGGGTCATCTAAACTATGGCAATATCATTATTCTACTAAGTAAAGCCATAATGTAAACGTATCAAATGAAGTTTATGTTTCAATTATGGCTTTCCAGTTTATGTATGACTTGATTTTAATTATCCCTTACTGGCATATACACTGATTTTTCAGAAGGAATGAAGGGAGGGAAAGAGACTGAGAGAGGAAAGAAGGAAGGGAGGGAGGAAGTAAGAGATGGGGGAAATCTTGCCTGATTTAAAGTCTAATTTTTTAAAACAAAAGTATAAAAAGTAATACCTATGCCATTTGGAAAATGTTTTAAAATGTCAACATGATAACGTTAAAAATAATCCTAAAGTTAGTATTTCCAATACTTACGCACTAAGTGCACCACCACCTTTTGCATGGCCATCGAGTTTCGTCACAATTACAGAGGCTACATCTACTTTATCTTTGAAAGCTTTAGCTTGTGCTTCACAAGCCTGACCAATGGAGGCATCCATTACATAAACAATGTTATCAGGTTGCTAGAACATTTGAATGGAAAAATTGCAAATTTTTATTAATCCTTTCACAAATAAAAACATTTCAAACAATTCATACAAAAATAATTTTTAACTGAAATAATCAAAACAAACAAAACCATTAAGATATGTGTTTGATTAATATGTGATTATCTAGGACACAGGTTGGGAACCTGTAGCCTTATAGATCCTTAAGTGCAGCCTTTTTTTTTTTTTTGGAGGAGGGAAGGCGATTAGGGTTAAGTGATTGCCTAAGGTCACACAGCTAGTTAAGTGTCAAGTGTTTGAGGCTGGGTTTGAACTCAGGGCCTTCTGACTTCAGGACTGGTGCTCTCTTCACCCCGCCACCTTAGCTACCCCTTTTAAATACAGCCTTTTGACTGAATCCACATTTTACAGAAGAAATTTTTTTATTTTTATTATTCTTTTTTAATTAATTATTAATTATAATTATTAATTAATAATTAATTATAATTAATACACATTTTTATTCTTCTTTTATATTTTTATTTTATTTTTAAAAAGAAAATATTTAAAATACCAAACAATAAAATAAGTTTCAATGAAATAAACCACCCAGATTGACTGACACAGTTAGAACATCAGTAAACCATAAGGGCTAAATTGATGGCTGCTACACTAATTATTTAGTTCTAACTTCCCTTGCTTGACTGGTGCCATTACTGCAGGAAACTGGTTGCTGAGTTTATGGGGGTTGAGTATGCCAGTCTGTTACCAGATTTTGATAATGATGCACTGTGTTTCTGTTAAAGTGGAATTTGTGGATAGTTACACAGCTTGCCAGTATTTTTAAATTCTGGCTGCTTAACAGCCCATGTCAAAGAAGACCAAGAGAACACTGAGGGAAGAAAACAGATTCTTTAATGAGAACTGCATAAGAAAATGAAGATAAATATAAGATGATTTGCTTGCTTTGTGATACTGCAATATCAACACTAAAAAAATTCGATGCTTATCAGCATTGTAACATGCATAAGGACCACAAATATTTTAAATTAGCAGGAAAGACAAAAAAGGTTGCATTTCAGAAGTCAAAAGATGAAAAATAAAAACAAAGACAATTCTTTCAAGTGATAGTCAGACTTGGAAATATGCCACAGAAGCAACTTATAAAGTAGCTTATATATTTGGGAAAAAAGGGAAGCCATTCAGTGACACCGAAATTGTAAAAGAATACATTGTCAAAGTTGTAGGATGCTTAGATGCCAATAACCCTTCACAGTATAAACAAGGACCTCTTTTAAGGAGAACCATAACCAATTGGCAGCATGAATTAGTTTTCAACTTACCAGAACAAATTCATGCAATATTTCAAAAGGAAAATATATGTTATTTAATCACTTTGGACGAAGCGACTGATACTACTGATTTGGTGCAGGTTTTGTACTTCATTAGGGTCACAACAGAAGATTTTCTCTGCTATGAAGAGTTACTCACTTTGGGCACTCTTGTGAACAGAACACTGGAAACAGATATCTTCAACTTTCAAGATAAATGTCTTGAAGTTGGACTGAATTCATTAAATTTATGTACAGTATTCAATGTGGCTTTGCCGTATCACTCTAAAGTGCATGGGCTATCACAGGGAGAAGTGTCAGCCAAAATTTTATCTCTGTGAGGATAAATTTTATGATGAAAAGAATCAGCAATGTGAGTTATTGAAAGACGATTTCTATAGGAATGCTGCATTTCTGTGTGACATAATGTCAAATCAAAAGGACTTGAATATTTCTTGCAAGGTAAAACTAAGTGCTTTCTTGCTTTTCAATCACTTATTGCTGGGAATTTACAATCTTCTACCTAACCCAAATGAAGATGGCCTTAAGGTCACAGATGACTGATACCCATCTGTGGGATCAAATGAAACTGCAGACCTTCACAATGCAAACAAATATTCAAGTGCTTTCCAACAAAAAGCAGACATAACAAAGTCATTAAAAGGTTAATTAACTTTAAAATTAACAAATAGTTTTCATTTTTTGAAATCATTAAGTACATAGTAGTTAGATTTTTACAAAATAATGTACATTATTAAGTGTATCTAATAGAAGTTTCTTGAATGTGGTCTTACTTGATTATAGCTAATATTAATGAGGTCTTCCAACATGAAAAGGTTTCCTACCCTGACCTAGGACATATTCCCTGCATCTGCCCCAACTGGACAAAAATATAAGTATAGGCAGATAAAGACTCTGGGCTCCCCTCAGCACCAAACCAAAATAAAGACCACAGTGAGACAGTGACAGTCTGATAATATTGATACTTAACAGAGTGTTGATTTATGTAATATACCACATGGAGAAAATAATCCCATAAAACTGATTTAAGTAGATGTACTATGTCCATCTCCACCTTCTTAATCATAATTTAAATGCAAAGTTCTGTTTTGAAAAGTTTTCAAAATTTACTAATAGGTAAATTTCTTGAATTGTATTCAAATAATTCACAAGTTACAAAACTAAATATCAAGCCCAAATAATCAACAACTTAATACAAAAGTGTTTTGGCTATGTCTTTGACTTTCTCCTATGTACAAAGGAATAAAAATGCTATGAAGGAGAAAAAAAAGACATGATCACAAAAATTATATGCATTTCAGAATTATGTATTCAACAAAGAACAAAATGAATGAAAGGATAAGGTTTCATTAAAAAGAAAAAGGTTACACATTAAAAAATTTATCAATTTCATTTTTATTGAAGACTACGCAGGCAAAATACTGAGTATATCATAATCAGTACCACACCATACCACAATAGTAAATTAAATTAACTTAAAGAAGCAACTTACTATAGCATTAGCTACTTGGAGCATTTCTTCAAACAAAGAATCTTCTTGTTTATGACGGCCACTTGTATCAACAATAATAATTTCAAAGTTCTCATTTTTGAATTTTTCCACACCTTCAGAGGCAATGATCACTGGGTCCATTTCTGTATAGCTATTCAACAGGAACAAGTGAGCCCAAACAAACAAAAATCACTTTCAAGTAATAAACTTAGAAATCTATACCTTGCAAATCATAACTTAAATTCTAATTAATAAATTAAAGAATTCTCTTTGGAATAACGATAATCTTAAGTTTTCCAATGATAAGATTTTTATTTTTAAATTCAATTTTAGTTTATTTTCAGTTTCCCAAATTCTCTTATTAGCATAATGTCTCACACTGAGAAAGCAAGAAAAATAAAATTCAAATATGTATATTCAAGCAAAAAAAAAAACCTTTCTAGCATTAGCCACGTCCACGTCCAAACAACAACAAAAAAGTCTCCATCTGCACTAGGAATGTACTGCCTCTCTAAGGAAGGTGGCCTGTTTCATCAAAGGTACTTAAAGGCTTGATACCTGTGACTGCCTCTCTCTCTCTCTCTCTCTCTCTCTCTCTCTCTCTCTCTCACACACACACACACTCACACACACACAGACACACACACAGAGTCTCACACACTCACATTTCTAAAGCACTCTGAAAACCTTACAGTTGTATAAATATTAACTATTTCATGTGTCTGAGTGCATGATATGCTTCCCTAAAAGGTTTTTGGGGCTCTCCACATCTTGATTATATCTGAGATTCCCGCTAATTAAAAAACAAAACAGAACAGAGATCATCCATACATTCTCATTCTGTTCTGTCCATGTCCTGTCATAAATCAAAGAGGCTCCATCTAATGCTCAAGGTGACATTCTCTAGATTTTCTGACAGAGGACTATCAATTATCTCTGATACTGCTACATGGACATACTACATTTTTTCCGGTCCTACATTCCTCTGATGACATTATTTAACTTCTTCCTCACAATTCTTCATTGGTTATACGTTGTGGTCTCCTCACATCCGCCATGCCAAGCTCCACTGTCCTTTTGATGACCTCCACCTTTAAGTTTTTAGAGACTGTGATATGCCACCATTTTCAATGACATAGTACCGCTGGAAGATGATTGATATACCAAGGCTAGTGTAGTTAACAGATGGGCCTTTTCTCCAGAGAGACTTTAATCATTAAAAACAATGAGATCCCAGTGCTTTTCTCCTGCTGTTCAATTCTGGGTCCAGCTTTCTGTTCACCCAGCGTCTGTCCGAGAGAGATGATGATGCCCAGCTCTACGGCTATCTGACCGCATATCGATGTGGACAACAGGGGTCTAACGAGCTCCTGATTTTCCCACTGCAGCTAGGCCGAGCGCTTCTGAACACCCGCAGGAGGTTTCGTGAAGGTTGAGGCGGTCAGAGTAACGCTATAATAATGACGCTAACACCAGCTGATACTCACGTAGTGCCGGCTCTGCGTCTGGAACTGTGCCAGGTGCTTTTTTGATTTGAGCCCCACAACAACCTTGCAGGGTCGGCGCTGTTATTATCCCCATTTTACAGACGACAAACAGAGATTACATGACTTGCCTGGAGTCACAGAGCTAAGAAGCGTCTCAAGCTGAATTTGAACTCAGATCTTCCTAACTCTAGGCCCTGTATTCTATGCACTGCTCCACCTAAAGGTAGGCAACTCCTCCTGCTGTTCACACTTCATGCTGGATGTGATCTATGACATCAAACCACAGTGGCGAGTGCTGATGTCCCTCTTTTGTGCCTCCCTTGGCAATAATCAGAGGGGCACAGAACAAAGTTCTCGCTGTTATATCCTTCAAGGAATTCTGTATGACTGACACATGTATAGAAGGGTAGGTTTTGAGGCTGGATTTTGCTCTATCAGATCAAAATTTTTTTCTTCAGGCAACAAAAAATAGTGGGATCATGTATTCTCTTTACCTTTCAATCAATTATGAAACTATGGAAGTAGTGGTTTGCTATAGAATATTCTCTGCACAAGTCACTCTGTTCCCTTCTCACACATTCATCAAAGAAACCCTTGATATACATCTAATTATCCTCAAAGACTTTGTTGAGATGAGAAAATAGAGTGAGAGCTATTTATGTGAGTCAGAGCTATTTACGTTTTCCCAACTGTCTTCTTTTCTGGTAAAAATAAGGGATGTGATTCTCCCCACCCCGCTCCCACAGGTTTGCATCTACCTTTCTTTCTGACATCTCAGAGAATCAAATGCTGAATACTTGGTCTGGTCTTGCTGCTCTTTCTCTTTTTTTTTTTCATACTATTTCTACTTCTTCATACAACATGTTGAGGGCTGTAAAACAGTCTGAATATGTGTGTATACAGAGACACAAACACAAAATATATATACATCCACAAAAAACCTAAACAAAATAAACATGAGGTAATGGGGGGAAGGCCCATGGATACTAGCAGCTAGGAAAATTATAAAGCTCATATAGTGAGCTGAGTTCTAAAGGAAACAAGGGATTGTACAAGGTCGAAGTTAAGAAGGAATATATAATGTCAAAGTTAAAGGACACATTCTTCCTTCCTAGTAACAACTGATAGACTGTTTTGTGAAATATTCTTTGTAAGGGAATTTACTGGAAAATGTTGTATAAAAACAAATTACACACACACACATACACACACACACACACACACACACACAGTAGTTGCATTAAAGCAAAATTAAAAGTTTCACTTCCACAGGTTTATTTTATTTCCTGAATGAACTAAGCCATCTATATGAAGGCATAAAATTAATTTATTAATCTCTCAAATAGGGAACTGCTAAAAAGTGTTTCTAATGTAATCATAATTCTTTTGTTTACTCATTCAGGAAATATTACCTATAGTATGGTTAAATGTTGCACAGAATATCAAAGAAGACAAAAATCAAGATCTCCACTCTTCTTAAATTTAGATGTGCATACAATACATGTAATGTTTCACGGCATTCATTCCTTCAAAAAGCATTGTATTAAAATACAAGCAAGTTCATGAGACTGCATATTACAGATACAGACCTGGAAAAGCACTTAGGAGATCCATGAAACTGAAGCCCATTGAGGTTAAGTATTTACCCATAGTAAGTCACAGAACCAGAATTTGAATAAAGTTCTCTAACTTATAAATCCAGCAGTCTTTGCACACTAAATTAGCTTCTTGTGATTAAACAATATAAATTGTATGTAGCATCATAACACTACTTCTTGATGGAACCTATCAAATGGTTAAGACTGAAGAATGGAACTGAGAAGGATGATACCTGGATGAGCTCAATCAATAATACGTCACCAAGAAGCACCACCTGAACAGCTAAGCTAAGCAGGTTTTTTTATGGAAAGTAAGGGTTTATGGTAAGATGCAGGACTGTGCTCATCACTATCAGAAAGTACAGAATACCTTAAGGAGCCAAACTCAGTGATCAATCCAGATCACGGAGAGTAGTGTTAGAAAATGCTCAGCACATCACTATAGATATAAAAATTTAGCAATTACCAAATATTCAGTAGTAAGACATGATCTGGTGGCTAGAATTAGACATTGGAAGATCGTTATCTTTCATGAACTAACAGATGATAGCTGAACTAATAAGGCATACTGAAATATAATCATTGTACAGAACTGTTGCCTGAACATTAAAGAGACGTATAGAAACTTAAGAATAGCATTTAAAAAAAATGTAATTGTATCAAATACACAAAACCTCCCAAATTACAGGGAATTAGAAGCTTTCAAGATCTAACAGAGGAGATCAAAATCAAGCAGGAGCAGGATGACAGGATTACTATTCCTGCTGAATCATCTGCTACTAAGATTGTAACAAGGATGAGCTTAGAGTTTAATATTTTAATTGAAGTATAAAAAGCAGATATTTTGTCCACATCAAATAGCTCACAGAACGTTAAATATAAAAGAATAATAGCAAGGTAACAACTTGTCCCAGCGTCATTTGTATATGAATTCCATTGAACAAAACGAGAACAACATGAAGAATAAAAATTCCACTACCACTAAAATAACAGAAAGTAAAGAGAGTAATAATCAGCTAGTCCAGGGGTGGGGAACCTGCGGCCTCGAGGCCACATGTGGCCCTCTAGGTCCTCAAGTGCAGCCCTTTGACTGAATCCAAACTTCACAGAACAAATCCTCTTAATAAAAGGATTTGTTCTATAAAACTTGGACTCGGTCAAAGGGATGCACTTGAAGACCTAGAAGGCCACGTGCGGCCTCGAGGCTGCAGGTTCCCCATCCCTTAACTAGCCTCTTAAGACCCGATCTGGTTCTTAAAGGAAGTTAAAAGAAGGTAGAAAGGAGGCACAGGAAAACATTCTAGGAAGGAACAATATGAGCAGAAGCCTAAGTAAAACGTGTACATAATAACTCAACAGGCTACTGAGGAAGTTACAACCTTAACCAGGGATGGGGCTTAGTAAGTGAGAAAAAAGTAAGCAAAAGCTAAAACAGAAACATACCTTCCATAGAATGGAATTCTTGCTTTGGTAGCGTTCTGTTTTAGTTGGTCAAACGCTCCTATGAGATAAAGAATTAATGAATCTTTTGAAATATGCTATATATAATTTATAAAAATTAATTTGAAATGGTGACACATTACCTGCTCTGAATGTGTCTGCACATATCAAACAAGTCTTCCAACCTTTTCTCTGGTAATAATAGGCTAACTGTCAAAAGGAGAGTCAAAACATGTAACTACTATCACCTAGTTTTATATGTTTAAGATTTTTTTATATTACATTTTATTTTCTATTATAAAACTAGTAAAGTGAAACCAGTTTAAGGAAATTGCATTTCCTTCTTAAAAATTGGTGACCTATGAATACAAGCCATCTCCTGAATAGGTTTCACTGTCTGGTTATATTACTGTCTTAGAGGCAACAGATAGAACAGCTGGATAAAACCAAAGACCTGGAGTCGGGGAGACTAAAGCTTAAATTCTGACTCAGATACCTGCCAGCTGTGTGACTCTGGGCAAGGCACTTAATGTCTGTCTGCCTTGATTCCCTCATCCTCATCAACAGTGATAATAGTAGCACCTAGCTCTCAGGCTGTTGGGAGGATCAAATGAGCTGACATATGTAAAGTATTTTGCAAACCTTAAAATTATTATTAATAAATAAAATTATTATTACCTATTATTGCTATATCAATGGCTTTCAAAGGATATAAAATGATGTCATTGCTACATACATAAGACCTTGAGATATCATGGTCTGGTCTTTAATTTACAGTATTCGAGGTCTACTTCAGGCATACAAGAGATCTGGAGAAGAAGTTAAGGGCTGCAACAAAGGGTAGGGAGCTAGAAAACAACACATGCGTAAGCAGACTGAGAATATCTAGCATGTCAGAAAGCATATGAAAGGTCTTTGGGTACAAAGACAAATCTTTACGATCACCCCAAACGAATGTTAAAAGGACAAAATCAACTTTTTATATTAACAGAGTTCACATATACATAGTGCTTTATGCTTAACAAAGAACTTGACATGCATTACCTCATTTGATTTTTCCTAATAATGAAGTATTATAGGCATTGTAATAACAGATTATTAGAGTTATAAGAATAGCTAGAACCTCACAAGCCCCTTGGGAGGGAGGGGCTGTCATTATCCCCATTTCACAGATAAGGAAAGCTGAAGCAGCCAGCCATTAAGTGACCTGCCCAGAGTCTCACAGCCAATAAGTGTTGGAGGTCACACTAGTCCAGAGCCTCCTGCCTTTAACTTGAGCACTCTGTCCCCACTGCACCACCTTTGCCTTTGAGGACTACAAAAACCTACATTTATATATGCTTCAATTTTACAAACATTGTCTTTAAACCACTAAGTTAAGTATGCATATGATATCTCCATTTGATAGACATATAAACAAAGGATCAAGGAAGTCAATTGACTTGAACCATGATCACACTGCTACTGACAGACACTCAAACCCACCATGTCTTCTAACTCCAAATCCAGGGCTTTTATTCCCCTTTTAAATCATAACTGTCCCTTTAGAGACAAAAAGTAAGGTCCGTTTTAGGCAGAACCTCTCATTTTGAAAGTAAAACATAAATAAAAACAAGGAGGTTTGTCTGTTCAGACAAGCAAATGGTAGTCCTATCAGAATAAAAGATCCAGACAGACATTACTGCCGCAAGTCAGAAAGTAAAAAAAAACAAAACCAAAAAACCAGCCAAAGACACCTAGTTTTCATGAAATAATAAATATTTTTTATGTCTAATGCTAATTTGATGGGTCCTTTAAGAAAACTGGACTTATAGTAAATTTGAAGTACTGTTTTTTTACATAAAGCACTTCAATACTTGAAGGATTTGTGATTTTATGGGAGTAGAGAATAACACCCCTGACGAATACAGACCACAACCTTTCCAACATCTGAATAGATGGTCTTTAATGAATCACTTTTTGGGGGGGCACCTTTTGATGGCAAGTTTCTCCCAATTTAGGTGGCTTGCTCATTGGACAACAGATAAAGAAAGTTAACATTAAATCCTTCTAGCTTGGTAGGATCTTCTAAACCTTGTGCTTTACTGGCAAGGCTGTCAAGAAACCATGGTCAGGGGCAGCTAGGTGGCACAGTGAATAGAGCACTGGCCCTTGAGTCAGGAGGACCCAATTTCAAATCTGGCCTCAGACACTTAACACTTACTAGCCGTGTGACCTTGCACAAGTCACTTAACCCCAATTGCCCTCCCCTCTCCCCTCCAAAAAGCAACAAAAAAAAAAAGAAAAAAGAAAGCAGGGTCAGCTCCACACCAAAACGAGGCTTCAGAGTAGGACTAATAGCCCCAAAACAACTATTCACTGTACCTGTGACTGACCAGCGGTAATTTACATTATTATTCTCCACGCCAACTTTCAAAAGTTATTTAAAACCAAAACAGAAATCTTAGGAAAATAATCAAATATATCACGATCTAGACAAACATCCCTATAGAAAAGAAGTCATCTGAGAGACAAGGGATTTCTTATTTCCTCTACTGTACAAGCCAGGAAAACAAGATCACCACGTGAAGACATACAAGTCAAACAGGTCGATTTGTAGAAAGACGAGTTATAGGCGAGAATGAGACCTGGCTTTTACAACAGCCAGTTTTTAGAACATCTCTCTAGGTGACACTTTAAAGTACCTGGTGTAATTTACCTTGGAACATGTTGTGGTTTTACCACTGCCCTGAAGCCCAACAAACATAATAACATTTGGTTTCCCTTTGGTTGGTGTCCAGGCTTTAACTCCAGGGTCTACAAGCTGCGTAAAGAAAATCAGATTAATACACGTTAAAATTAAAAGATTACAAAAGAAGCAAATATGTTACAATTAAGCTTAGACAACCCACCCTTTCTTTAATTTTCTCTATATGAGTTAATTAGCTTTGAGCTCTTCAAAAGAACTTACTAGCTGATTCAACATTATTTTTGAGCTGACAAAAGTAGATCAGTGGTTCTCAACCTACCTAATGCCGCGACACTTTAATACAGTTCCTTATGTTGCGGTGACCCCCAACCATAAAATTATTTTCGTTGCTACTTCATAACTGTAATTTTGCTACTGTTATGAATCGTAATGTAAATATCTGATATGCAGGATGTATTTTCATTGTTACAGACTGAACCTAACCCATAGGTTGAGAACCGGTAAAGTAGATCATCACTCTTTTGCTACTTAAGATTGTAAGACTAAAAGCTGTTCAAACAATTTCATATTTATATAGCATGTTTTCAAAAGTTATATGCTGTAATTACCCCAAATAAAAATATCTTTGATATTCTATCAATCAATAAGTATTAAGTATCTACTATGAGCCAGACAATAGTCTAGGTAGTGGCAATTCAAATACAAAGAACAAAATAGTCCCTGCTTGTAAAGAGTTTATATTCTTTTTTTTGTTGGTATTTTTGCTTTTTGGAGGGGGAAGGTAGGGCAATTAGGGTTAAGTGACTTGCCCAAGGTCACAAGGCCTGTTTCGTGTTAAGTGTCTGAGGCTGCATTTGAACTCAGGTCCTACTGACTCCAGGGTTGGTGCTCTATTCACTGTGCCACCTAGCCATCCCAAGAGCTTATATTCTAACAGGGGAGATGTGTGTGTATGTGTGTGTGTGTAGAATTACATAAAAGCTAATTATAAAATGAATAAGTACAAATACATACAAAGTAGTCTGGAAGGATACTAGTAGGAGAGAGATTCAGGAAAGACTTAAGGCAGAAGATGATGCTTGAACTGCAATTTAAAAGAAGGGATACTATGAAGAAGACGTAAGAAGAGAGTTCATTTCAGGCATGAGGACAACTGGTGAAAAGTCACAGAGATAGGAAAGAGAGCTGCCTGTGTGAGGAACAAAGAAAAGGCCAGTTTGGATGGATGGAAGTGTCAGAAGAGGAGTAATGTTCAACTAAGCTAAAAAGATGGGCGAGGACCATAATATATAGGATTATAAAAGCTAAAAGAGGAATTTTAATATAATCTGAGAGACAACAGGGGCAAAAAAGAACCAGTAGAATTGACTGAAGAGGGGAACCACATGGCCAGATCTGCACTTGAAGAAAATTACTTTGGAAAAAGTGTGCAGGACGAACATAAGTGCTAAGAGAATCAAGGTAGTAAAACCAATTAGGAGGCTGCTGTAATAATCTACTAAGACTGATGAAGGCCAGAACTGAGGCCAGGTGAGGAGAGATCATCTGTAAGAAGTGTTTTGAAAGTAGATGTGGCAGAATTTGAGTACTGACTGGATATGTAGGGTAAAGGAAAATGAGGAGTCAGGTATGTTGCTGAGATCACAAATGTGGGAGGATAGAAGAATGGTGGTGTCCTTGACTGAAATAGGGAAATTTGATAGAGGGTGGGTGGTTTGGGGGGAAAAAAATTAACTTTCTTTTAGACATGCTGGGTTTGAGATATGCCTTAAACACGTTCAAGTCTGAAATGTCTAAGAAATAGCTAGTAATGAGGGACTAGAAATCTAGAAAGACTAGGGTTAGATATATAATTCTGAAGTTTTATGCATAGAAATGGTTACATCTTTGCGAACTGATGAGGTCAAAGCTAAAGAGAACAGAAAGAGAAGAGAAAAAGGGCCAAGACAGAATGTTGCAGAGAGGTCAAGAAACATGACGCCTAAGAAAAGACCTTCAGGTTTCGTAATTAACTGCAATTACTGGTAATCTTGTAGTGAGCAATTTCATTTGAGCGCAGACGTCAAAAGCTAGATTGCAAAGGGTGGAGGAGTTAGTAAAAGGAAAGGAAGCAGAATGCAGAAACTTTCAAGGATTTATAATACAGAATGATAACTTGAGGGGATGATAGAGTCAAATGATAATTAAGGGTAGTAGAGACTTGGGCACGTTTGAAGGCAGTAGGCAAAGAATCAGTTAATAGGGAAAGATTAAAAATTCATTAGAGGGTGACGATGAGTGAAGATATAACCTACTGGAGAACATGGAAGGGAATAGAATCAAATGTAAATGAAGAGAAGCTGGCCTTGGCAAGGACAAGGGTTACTTCCTTGAAAAGGGGGTGGGGGGGGAGAGGGGGAAGAGGAAAGAACGGGCTAGCTAGGGAACAGAGCAAACCTATCCAAGCAGACTTTTCTCGGTTCCAGACACTTATAGCTCCTCCCTTCAGTCAGTCACATTAAAGCTATACGGCTGTGGCAATTCTACAGTCCATTCTGCTCCAAATCCTATTACTGAGACATGCCGTCCTTCCCAAGTTCCAGCTAGTGACTTAATTCCCTAATTTGCTTCAAAGTGGTAAGATCCAAAATCTTGTTTCCCTCACTTAATACCGCTCCTCCTACGTTGAAAAACTGTATGTAATTCGTTACCAGAACCTTAGTTCCTTAAGGACAAGGGCTGTTTTACTTTATCTTTGCATCTCCATAGCTTAGCACACAGTAAATGCTTAAGAAACGTGGGATGAACTGAACAACTCAATTCAACCCACGTTTATTTTAATCCCACAAAAGCAGATAAGAGTATAGGTCCAATAAAAGCCAATCTTCCATTTTATCAGAGTTATTCCACCTCTGCCACTCACACACGCGACTTAAATCAGCGTGGAGAACGCTGAGTGCGAATCATGCTGATCAGCAAAACTAATGTATAACTTTTAGCTCACTGAGCTGCCTGGGGAACTACAACACAAAGTGCATTTATACATGAGCACACACATCAGAAGGACGACTTGAACAGAGCTCTTTCTCACTCCAACACCTTTATTTAAGAATGTTAGTGAGGAAATAAGGTCCAGCAGCTTACAAAATAAGTTATATTCCAAAAACATGCTTTTTAAGTTGGATGTTTGGAGTTAAAATGCATTTTCTCAACGAAACATCATTATGGACGGTGATTAGATTCTAGTATGACCCATAAAATTTCATTTAACTCATGCTGCCTGTGAGTTATGGTATTAGCCTGAGTTCTGGAAGCTGGAGTTAGGGAACCAAGCAGTAAGAGAAAAGGAAGAAGAAAAACATTTCCACCTATTTGGATGAGGTATTAGGCCGACCCTAGGCAAAATTTAGAAATAGGTAGTTTGTCTTCAATATCCTTTAACCAGTTCTTTTAAGCAGCTCTCTTCCACATCCTTTTCTCTCCCAGGCCTCCCATGGTGATTAACTTAACTTACTCAGACCCTATCACAGAACTTCTAAATCTGCCCCACTCTTACCTCCAAAATTCTAACATGAATAGCAAGTACCTGAGTGTTAACTATCTCCCCCCCAAATTCCCATTACTTTGTACAGCTGATTTCAGGTGGGTGGTAGAAGGAAAACAATCTGAACCCCAGTGGCTCTTATTCCTTCCAGTATGAAATATAAAATTCTGTTTTCCCTTCACAACCTGGCTCCTTCTTCCCTTTCCAGACTTCAATTTTACACTTTACTAGGTTCTAGACATACTGACTTCTTTGTTATTCTTCCCACACCTAATGCCATCTACTGAACCTGTGTTTTTTCAATAGCTAACTTCAATTCCCATAGTGCTCTTCCTCCTCACTGCCATCTCCTGGCTTCCCCCAGGTCTCAACTATAATCCCCTCTTCCACAAGAACCTTTCCCAGTCTCTCTCAATGCTAGTCCATTCTCTTTGAAATTTACCCCATAAGTATTTGATATGCGCATAATTGTCTGCATATTGTCTCCCCCATAGAATGTGAGCTCCTTGAAGACAGGGATCCCTTTTTCGCTTTCTTTGCATCCCCAGCACTTACTACATTGTCCAGTACACAGTAAACAATTCATAAATGCTTACTATTGTAATTTAACCAATCCTTATTTACATATGTATAGCCCTCTATGGCGTTTACAAATGAATCTTTATTTTGTGGAATTTTATCAGTTTAACAAAACGATAAATTTCAGGTAATGTAAAGAAAAATGTTTTTATTCAGGGAAGCTGGAGGGAGGAAATCAGCCCCCTCCAAATTGCTCTTGATTTTCTATTCTTCCTCTATTTCTAAACTCAGTGATTATTGTAAAACCTCAAGTTCTCGCATAATAGTTCCCATGGAGCATGATTTGCAAGTATGGGTTGTTTTATAAATCTAGGATAGTCTATATAATACAATTTCAGTGATTCAGATTTCACTGTCAGAATCTGTCATAATCTAGACAGAGGCTGGGATGAAGATTCAGCACTGAATGAAAAAAAGGCCTTTGTTAAATCAAACAACAGTTACAAAAATAGAAAAAGGATATTTTTCTACTTTAGAAAAACTATTTCTAAATACTTTAGAAATATTCACTTAGATACAAAAGCAAGATCAGTATTAAGTAGCATCTATTTAATACCTTCCTGGTTACTTTAAGTATACAAAAGGCAATAAAAATGGAATTTTTCTAATATTCTACAATTCAACTGCACTATATCAGTCTGAATTAGTGAGGCTTTAATGAACACAATTTGTCCTCAAAGACAACTTCTCAAGACTTTCTTTTCTATAATGTTAAGGAATATGTAGATTCATAATGACCTATAACATTTCAGAATATTCAATGGCTAAACTGGTCCTTTCCTTTTAAAGCTTTGATGAAATGTCCTAAATAAATGTTTTATACTATATAAGTATTGTTCCTATTTTTAACACTAGTCCCGGTTCAGCCATTTAATCTACTCAGGGAATTACAGTATAAATTTAGTATAGTTTTACCTTCACAAGTTCCTTAAATACAGCATGCTGAATCATTTTTCTTTTGTTTAGACCGGACGCCATTTCTTCAAGATCAATAGCAGACCTACACAACAGTAGTATGTGAAGTTTTTTAATAAAAGAAAAAATAGCAGTTAAGTCATTTCCACCTTCCCCAAAATGTGTTTCTATCAAAGAATGCCAGTGTATTTGAAAGTGTACTTTAGGGTGGCTAGGTGGCACAGTGAATAGAGCACTGGCCCTGTAGTTAGGAGGACCTGAGTTCAAATCCAGCCTCAGACGCTTAACACTTACTAGCTGTGTGACCCTGGGCAAGTCACTTAACCCCAATTACCCGCCAAAACAAAAAAGCAAAAAAAAAAGTTACTTTAAAAATATACAAAAAAACTCAATCTTTTGTAGGCATGGCCTTCAATTTGAAAGTTGGGTAATTTACAAGGGCTAAGTACCATTATTACGGAAAATATACTTATTACTTAGTCACTTCAACTATTAATGATAATAATTCCACTTTGCTCACCTGAAGTGTGCTGGACTATGATTTATTGAAATCCCTTCCCATTATAAGAACTATAATTCTATATGTGAATAGACATCAAAAAGTTTTATTGAAAAACATTAGAAGAAAATTGTGTGCCACTATTTTTCACTTTTTAAACCAAAAAAGTTAAAATATCTGTTCTGGGCTCATTACAATCACTCTTCTAATGTGAAAAAAGAACCCTTAAAGTGTGTGTCTTCAAATTTTCCATGCAGAGAACTGGATTAAATGCTTTAAATAAGAGAAAAGTACTATGCCAGCCACTCAGGTCACACATTCTAAACAGTAATGGCTTGAATATGAAGAGGAACAGAGAAATTTTGATTAAGATATAATGATTCTATGTTCTCTCTGCTCTGCCATAGCCAGATCTGCTTTTTAGGGGAATATTATAATTACTGAGACCAGATGGCTTACTTTGCTTCCTTCTTTAACATGTGGGGGAAGGCTGAAGGGAGGTAGAAGAAGGTTATGGGATGCTAGACTCACTCTTCAGTATAGAAGATGCTTAGTTGGATCTTTTATATCATCTAGAAAAGGTAATATGCCCTCAAATTTCTAAGTAAACTCTCCAAAGATGAATAGTAAAAAGAAAATTCCATTTAAAAAGGACCTGCCATTTATGCCAGTAGAATGACAATCTATAGTTTGTTCTTTGAACGACAAAAAAATTAAAATTTATATAGGGCATATATGCATAGTAATCTAAGCCTCACGACAATCCTGTGAGCTAGGTAGCATGGGTATTATTATCCTTACTTGACCATCAATATAGAAATATACTACGGAACTCAGATTTTGAACAAAGTACATTTTTTTACCCTATATCTCTTTTGCAAATAATTAATTTCTACAGTTTCTAGGTAATTCTTCTCCACAGTACAAACAAGAAACTTGTTTTAACTGATTTATATTTAACTTACTTGACATTTTCTCGGAGCTGCTTCACCAATTTAATGTTAACATCAGCTTCCAATAAGGCTGTGCAGACTTCTTTTAGCATAGCATTTAAAACCTAAAAAATGAAACTTGCTATTAGAAACCACCAGCTTTTCATTCCAATAATGACCATAAAAAGGATGGTCACAAAATCACTCTAAATTATTAGTTAAAAAGGCAAAGCAATACCCTATTTTGTTACAAAGTATAGGAAGATGAAAGAATAAATCCCCCCCCCTTAGGACTATTTTAATTTACTGATACATTTTAGCATGGCACTTAACAAACTCCCAAACAATGCTCCCCTTCACAAACACTGAACAAATAACTAAAATGTACTTTGTTGCTTCTCAATGTGAACTTTAGTTGCATTTTGATAGTCATTGTGTATATTGTTCTGTCTGCTTTATTTTGCATCACTTTATATAAATCTTCACAAACTTCTTTGAATTCTATGTATTTTTCACTCCTTACAGAACAATAAGATTCCATTATAGCCACAAACCATAATTTTCAAGCTATTCTCTTTCCTCAACAATACATTGTTCCCACCCCCCAATCACTAGGCATATGCTTAAAAAAAATAACTTTTTAGTCTGACGTATAATTGCAACAAATGTTTCTGCATATGCATCTATTCCTGCCATCAATGACTTCTTTGGGGTATAGGCTCAAAAGTAGAATCTGGACCAAAGGGCATAAACAACTCAATAGGGTTTTTTTGGGGGCACAATTCCAAACTTTTTTATAGAATGACTGTGCTCATCCAAAGCTACATCCACCATGAACTGTGTCTTTCTTTTCATAGGTCCCTTTGAACAATGAGTTTTTTTCTCTCTTAAAATCTTTCCTAGCTTCATGATTATAAGATAATATTTAAAGGTAACTGAAATTTAGACTTCTCTATTAGCTACTTTGAACATGTTTTACTTAAACATTTGATTACTGACAGGTTTGTATTTCTTCTTTAGAAAAACTGCTCAAATCCTTTAATCTTTTCCTGTCCAGGAATTTTGTTTCAATTACCTACCAATTCTGGATGTTGTTAGTAAGAAAGGACACCCCGCCCCATCTACGTATTTTTTTTTGGAGGGGGGAAGGCAAGGCAATTGAGGTTAAGTGACTTGCCTAAGGTCACATAGCTAGTAAGTGTGTCAAGTGTTTGGGGATAGATTTGAACTCAGCTCCTGCTGACTCCAGGGCTGGTGATCTATTCACTGCGCCACCTAGTTGCCCCTACATATTTTCTTCCCATTTTAGTTGCACTGTTGTATGTGCAAAAGGCCTTTTATTTTGGATAATCAAGATTGTTTTGTCTTTTACAATCTTTTCTATCCTAACTTTGAGATAAATTTTTGTCCTATGATAATGATAAAAAATATCCTTATAAAGTTCCTTTAATTTTTTATGATGATTTAAAAAAATTAGGTTGTTTACTCATTTAGAATTTATTGTGGGGTAAGATGCAGATCTAAATCTACTTTTTTTGGGGGGGGGGGAGGAGCACAATTGGTTACATGACTTGCTCAGGATCGTATTGCCAGAGACCAGATTTAAACTCAGGTCCTCCTGACTCCAGGGCTGGTATTTTCTTCACTGAGCCCCCTAAATCTCTTTTTCACCAGACTGCTTGCCATTTTTCCAGCAGTTCTTGGCAGATAACAAATCCCTTCCCTAGTTATCTTCTTGAGTTTATGAAATACTAGACTACAATGTGCCTGTTTTTGCAGGGCTAACTTATCTAGTTTATTCCACTGAATTGCTTTCCTATTCTTAATACAGGAGCAACCAGTTTGATAAATACTGCTTAGTAATTAGAATTGGGATCTAATAGACCCGAACTCTGCCTCTTTCTGCTTGTTCTCCATTATATCAGTTGACATCCCTGACCTTTTATGACAAATGAATTTTTTTACTTTGTCAAATTCTATTTAGCAATTCACTTGATACAACACTAAATAATGCAGACAGTATTTTTTTTTAACATCATCATAGTTTTCCTTAGTATCCTTCCCCTTACCTGTTTCAGGGAGCCATCCAATTTAACAAATAGTATTTTAGAGGGGCAGGGTAGGGAAGGGAAGGAAAGAAAGAAATGAAAGGAAGGAAGGACAGAAGGAAAGAAGAAAGGAAGGAAAGAAGGAAGGAAGGAAGGAAGGAAAGAAGGAAGGAAAAAATTGGGACAATTGATCAACATGGAAAAGTCTAAAAACATTTGCAATGTGCTATACCTGTGGGCCTCCCACCTACAGAAAGAGATGGGTTGGGAGTATCCTCTCATTACTCTTCTTTTGAGTCATACCTGATTTATAAACTTTTGCTATATTCATTTGATTTCTGTGTCTGTGATTGTTCTTTCCCTTTACATTATTGTAGAAACTGTCTAGGGTAGCTCGGTGACACAGTAGATAGAGTGTCAGGTCTAGAGTCAAGAAGACTCATCTTTCTGAGCTCAAATCTGGCCTCAGATACTTACTAGCGGTGTGACCCTGGACAAGTCATTTAACCCTGTTTGCCTCAATTCCATCATCTGTAAATTAGAATGGCAAACCATTTCAGTATCTTTGCCACAAAAAAAAAACAAAACAAAACAAAACCCAAAAATTGGGTCACAGAGTTGGACACAACTGAAAAAACAACCAAACCACAACAAAAGTCATTGTCTATCTTTTTTTTTTTGGTTCTGCTTTACTTTACTGTTCCTCAGTTCATATAGACAATTCCATGCTTCTTTTGTATTCATCAAATTTATCACATTTTTCAGCACAGTAATTTTCAACACATTCATGTACTACAATTCGTTTAACCCTCCCCTATTCAATGGACATCCACCTTCTTTCCAATTCTTTTCCATCACAAAAGTGCCTCTATATTTTGATGTTTTCTTAAATGGTATTTCTCTTTCCATTTTTTTCCTTCTCACTTTTGTTGGCAACATAAAGAAAGGCTGACGATTTGAGGGGATTTACCTTTTTTCTGTTACTCTGATTTACATGTATGAAATTGTCATTGATTTGCAATAACAATATAAATAAAGCCAACAGAGGAAAGATCAATCTTGAGTCAAATACAGATCAACACTGGTGTAATAAAAGGACAATAACCCTCCTAATTCTGTTCATTATCAGGAAACTAAATTTTTTTCCTGCAATGAATTTTTCGGGAGTTTTCTTAATATACTATCATAACATCTGCAAAAAAAAAAACAACACATGTTCTTTGCCCATTTTTATCCCTTTAATTTTACTTCCTTCTTTTTCTTTTTTGCTATATCTAGTACTTTTAGGACCAAAGAAGAGCGGTAACAGTAAGTAGCCCTTTTTACTCCTAATTTCAGTGGGAAAGAATGTCCTGTAGTTACAAAAATAATTTTAGATAGATACTTTTGATCATATTAAGGAAAAACTCTTTTATTTTTAATCATTATACTTTGATAAGCCTTCATATAAGTTAAAGGGCAGGAGGGGAAATGATCAACTATTTTTTTTTAGTATCTGAATATATTCAACAGGCATAAAACTCAAATTTTCACACAAAAAAATTTTAGGATCTGGACTTCTAGAGACAGAAAATAAATGAAGAAACAATTTCTCAGAACGAATTATTTGGTTTTAGAGGAAAATGTTATTAGTGAATGTCTTATTGTAATCATTTAAGAAATCTTTCCATTTACTTATCAATGGCCAACAAGGAATTTTGAAAAACTATAAAATTAAATAATGCACTAAAAATTTATACAAATTAAAAATATACAGTATTAATTTAGATTAATATTTTCACACTCTTTTAAAATCATTACAATGATAATGCATACAATGTGGTAAAAGGCATTAATTAGTCTTTACCATTAGGCTTATATCCATTTTACAAATAAGAAAAATCATCACAAAAAAATTAAGTACCTCATGCAGTAAGTTAGCTAATCTGAAATCAGCTCAATGTCTCATGACTAATATGTCTGAAGGATTAAGAATGAAGATATAGGAGGTTCTAAATAACATGTGGAAAACCTTATATTTTTAAGGTTGACGAGGTTTTTTTATTCTATCACAACAATAAATGTATATTCCCTACTTTTAACTAAACATGCTCCCTGAAGGCCTATGAAGTTCTACTCATATTCACAAAGAAAAGGTTTTGTGCAAACAGCCCTGCCCTTCAATTTCAGGAGTTCCTTCTATAGGCTATAAGAAAAAAATTTGTGTTCCCTACATAAGGTTTGAAAATTGTGTTTCTTGTATGTTACCATCCGTGAGAGGCTTTACCATTATACATACATAAAAACTACGTCACAAAGAAGAGAACTTTCTGGTATAGAATATGTGTATTTTTAAGGGTTATACTAAAAAGTACTCTCCTTAGGCAGCCTATCTTTAGTGTCCAGGCTTTGACACCTATCAATCAGTGAACAATGTATATCACAGAAGGAAAAATAGAGAAGTTGACCACTCAACAGTTATACTGTTTCCTATCAAGGATTCCTCTGCTGTCAATTTTCCTTATCATTTACACAAAGAAAATAGAAAGTTTTATAGGGTCAGACAGGTTAAATACTACTAGTTTGATGTTATCTGCCAATATCCACAGGAAGGAAAAACTAGGAAACTTATTATTCTTTTATTTATACTTAATTTTAAAAGTTAAATAAGTTAAAATAATTATATTATGTCTTCAGCAATAATAACATATTAAAGTGTAGAATGAGTCTGGCCCCCTGATGCAAAATTGAATACTTACAAAATTAAAACAGACTTGAAAAATTTAACAAATTTTATTTGCTAACAGCTAAATGTAGAATAAAGCCAAGGCAGAACGTCTGAAAAACAATTTATTTGTTTGCAAGAAGTATATATGTAAAGAATAATTTGTGAAAATATTCCAAAAGCCAGCAGAAAATATGTTACAATGAGAATAGGAAAACTAAAAATAAGGACATTCACGGATCCTGGGTAATACCAGCTTCTAAAAATTTTTAAAAAGGGAACTTTTACAGGAAATGAAATGCACTTCCATCATCATTAACAGTTAGGAAAAGGGAGAGATGAAATGACAAGAGACTGAGATTAAAGAATGGTCAAAAGAGCGTGTTTTAATGTTTAATGTGTACTGATGGAGGAAATGAGGTGTCAAATTTAGGAAGGTCTAGTAGTCAGGTCAGAAAGCGAGAGTAAAACATAAGATCTAAGTTAATATCAAAAGGAAATATTACCTACTTTTTTGTGCCAAAGTTTTAATTAATTATTTCTAGGAAAGTGAGGCTCAAAATAAGGTGATAAAATAATCCTGCACACTATAGTTGGCTTTTGGATTTTGCCTGACAAGTAAATCTCATAAAAATAAACATAGCAGAAGCAATACCACTGTTACTGCTTCTGCTTCACCTCAGAAAAATAAGTAAGAGTTTAAGTGGTAGCCTACATCAGAGGGGTCAAACACAGGGCCCACAGGGCTCCCTAAAACCAGATTAAAAAGTTATTGGGAAATAATAAAAATAAATAAAAATGCAATAAAACACAGATAACGTTAATATGTGGTTTTCTAAGTCAATATGTGGTCCACAGGGATCCTTAATACGATTTAGCATTCTCTTGTTTTTATTAGAGTTTGACACCACTACATAAATTTTGTATCATAACAAATACATACCTCTTCATTGATAATGGTGGCATTGCTCAATGATCGTAGTGCTGAGGTTATTTTTCTTCCAAGATCCGCTAACACCATCTTGGCAGCTTAAAACAACCTTAAAAGGTGATATCAAAAAACAAATAAACAAACAAAAACAAAAAATCATTAAAGAAAAACCTGAAGCAGGAAGTGTTATAAGACAAATAATTTGAATTTGGATTTTCTAGCCGATTTCTAATAATTCTCAAAACTGGATTTGGTGGGCCTGGTTTTGTCAGTTGCAACAGATCTGATTTTAGAAAGGCAGCTTGGTACAGTGGATACTGCGCTGGAAGGAAGCCCTGGGTCTATATCCTACAACCTCAGACATTATTAGCCGTAACACCCCAGGCAAGTTTACTTAGCCTCTTCTGGACCTTAATTTCCTCAACTGTAAAATAAGGAAATGGGATGTGATGGTAAAGTCCTTTCTAGTTCTAAATCCATGATTCTATGATTTTGAAGAGATCACTTAAAGAAGGAAAAAAAAATTAAGTTCCTAATTGAGAATCTCTTTGTTACACCTTGTAACAAAAAAGATAACTAAAAATAGGTTCTGGAACAGAAAATATATTTATTCTATCATACCAAGAAAGCATTTATCTATATTTTATTTGCCACTGTTGGAAAAGTCAGTTAAAAAAAACTAGCAAAATAAGTACACAGCTAATTCCATTAAAAGAAAAAAATTCCTACACTGCATTTCCTGTTCACGAAAACTCTACCGTGAATGCCTTGTCAGCTCATATGCTTTATGTTACTTCATGCACCAAACTGACAATTCTTTGATTTACTTTGAGCATGACTGACAAGGAGGAAGTTTTGAGGTTATTGCTCCCACAATGAAGTTTATATACCAAGAAAGACTGTGCATTTATTTCTTTTTTTTTTCTCCCAAAGGGTGGAATTTACATTTTGCCTTCATTTATAGCCAAATCTTATTTGAATACACACTTGATCTGTTATATTCGATCTTTCTTTTTTGGAAATAGAAAAAAACGATAAGATACAATTTAGAGCAGACAGTAATTAACATTCATAGGATCTACAATTAGTTCACTTAATGATAGACTGAAGCATTTCCTTTATTGACTTCAGAAAATTCACAGACCTTTTTGACCATATTTTTGTAGAAATGAAATATAGGCTTGCATTTTCCTTCACATTTTGAAACAACATTCCAAAACATCTATACTCACTTACCCTATTACTATGAAGATCACATCTGGGCACTTTTCTTTTTTCCCAATTTATTTATTTATTTATTTTTAGTTTTCAACATTCATTTCCACAAGATTTTGGGCTACAAATTTTCTCGCTGTCTTTCCCCTACCCCCACCCCAATATAGCGAGCCTACTGAATACCCCTTCCCCCAATCTGTTCTCTCTTATATCCTCCTCTATCTCAACCTAACTTTCTAGTAGGGCAAGATGGATTTCTATACCTCAGTGCCTGTATATCTTATTTCCCAGTTGTATGTAAAAAACAATTTTTAACATTTGTTTTTAAAACTTTGATTTCCAGATTCTTTCCCTTTTTCCCTCTACTCCAACCCCCACTGGGAAGACAAGCAATTCAATATAGGTTGTACATGTGTAGTTACGCAAAACATTTCCATAGTAGTTATACTGTGAAAGACTAACTATATTTCCCTCCATCCTATCTTGTCCCCCACTTATTGTTTTCTACTTTGACCCTGTCCCTTTTCAAAAGTGTTTGCTTCTAACTACCCTCTCCCCCAATCTGCCCTCCCTTCTATCATCTCCCCTCTTATCACCTTCCCCCTTTCCCGTAGGGTAAGATACTCAATTGAGTGTGTACGTTACTCCTTCCTTAAGCCAAATTCAATGAGAGTAAGGTTAACCCCTTCTTTTTCACTTTCCTGCTCTTCCCCTCCATAGTAACAGTGTTCTCTTGCCTCTTTTATGTGAGATAATTTACTCTATTCCATCTCTCCCCTTCTCTCACTATATTCCTCCGTTACCTCTTAATTTTATTTTTTAGCTATCATCCCTTCATATTCACCTCATCCTGTGCCCTCTGTCTACGTATACATACACATACACACACACACATATATACACACTTATACCCTCCTATATATACATATATACATACACACACACGCGCGCACACACACACACATATATTCCCTTTAACTATCCTCATATTGAGAAAAGTCTCATGAGTTACAATGATCGTTTTTCCATGTAGGAATGTAAATAGTTCAACTTTAATAAGTTTCTTATGATTTCTTTTTCCTATTTACTTTCTCATGCTTCTTGCATTTGAGAGTCAAATTTTCTGTTCAGCTCTGGTTCTTTCATAAAGAATGCCTGAAAGTCCTCTATTTCATTGAATATCCATGTTTTTCCCTTTAGCATTATAATCAGCTTTGCTGGGTAGGTGATTCTTGGTTTTAATCCTAGCTCCTTTGACCTCCAGAATATCATATTCCAAGCCCTCTGATTTTTTAATGTAGAAGTTACTAGGTCTTGTGTTATCCTGATTTTGTTTCCACAATACTGAAATTGTTTCTTCTTGGCTGCTTGTAATATTTTTTCCTCGACCTGGGAACTCTGGAATTTGGCTATAATATTCCAAGGAGTTTTCTTTTGGGGATCTTTATCAAGAGGCAAGTGGGGAATTCTTTCGATTTCTATTTTGCCCTCCGGTTCTAGAATATCAGGGCAACTTTCCTTGAGAGTTTCTTGAAGGATGAGTTCTAGGGTCTTTTTTTTGATCCTGGCTTTCAGGTAGTCCAATAATTTTAAAATTATCTCTCCTGGATCTATTTTCCAGGTCAGTAGTTTTTCCAATGAGATATTTCACAATGCCCTCTATTTTTTCATTTGTTTGGATCTGTTTTATAGTATCTTGATTTCTCATAAAGTCATTAGCTTCCATTTGCTCCAATCTAATTCTGAAGGAATTATATTCTTCAGTGACTTTTGAAATTCCTTTTCCATCTAGCAAATTCAGCTTTTTAAGGCATTCTTTTCATTGGCTTTTTGGGCCTCTTTTACCATTTCAGTTAGTCTGTTTTTTAATGTGTTATTTTCTTTACTCAGGCTGTTGACTCGCTTTTCATGATTTTCTTGTATCATTCTCATTCCTCTTCCCAAATTTTTCCTCTACCTCTCTTACTTGATTTTCAAAATCCTTCTTGAGTTCCTCCATGGTCTGTGACCAATTGATATTTTTCTTGGAAGCTTTTGATGCAGGAATTTTGACTTTGTTGCCTTCTTCTGGTTCCATGGTTTGACCCTTTTTGTCACCCCAAAAAGATTCTATGGTCCAACTGCATTTATTCTGTTTGCTCATCTTCCCAGCCAATTACTTGACTTTTGAGCTCTTTGCCATGGCAGAACTCTGCTTCCAGAGTGGAGAGAGCTGTGTCCCAAATTGCTGGAGGTTCTGCAGTTGTTGTGAGAGCTGTGTCAGAGCTATGAGGAGGGTGCCCACTCTACAGCCACCACAAGCTCTGACACACTAGTGTTCCTCACCCCAGGACCACCCCCAAAAACTGCAACCCAGATCCAAGCAGGTCAAAGCAAGAGCAATTACCCTTTGAATGGTCACTAGCTCCAGTAGGCCAGTAGCTCCAGAGGCAGCCATTGTACTGGCCCATACCTCTTGCCCCAGAGGTATTTTTTAGCACTCTTCTCTCACCTTGGATCAACAGGGTTCCCAACTGACCTTTTACTTTCTCTTTGGTGTTTATGGGTTGAGATGTCTGGAAACCACCATAGCTGCTGGTGATTCACTCTCCAGAAGTTTGCTCCAGCCCGTCTGGGCCGTGAGTCTGGCCTGGTGAGGGACTGTGCTTGGCTCCCAGCTGTAACAGCAAGCACCCTAGCATGCCTAGGGTGGCTACTAGCACAGGTTCTTAGATCTGCTTTTCTAAAGGAAAGCAACTCAAAATGGGTTAACAAGCTTACTTTAATCAAACATATCATTTACCTAGTCCAGGGGGAAAAGGCAGCACCCTGAACTTCAGAGAATACAAACAGAAGTTACAAACAAACAGAAAAACA
>CM053589.1:9126324-9163910 GCA_028646515.1 Pseudochirops corinnae | reverse complement strand
GCCACATTAGCAAAGGGCCTAGGGGCAGGGAAGATCTTTAGATTCCCATAACACCAGCCCAGTCTGATAGACCCTTTCTGTCAGCCTGCCAGGCTGTCTTCAGCAGGAGATTTGTTTCTCTCTGTCACTTTGTGGATTCTGTAGCTCTAAAATTCTGGTCATTTTCTTTTACAGGTATAGGAGGTAGCTGGTGTGGGAGCTCAAGTAACTTCCTGCTTTTACTCTGTCATCTTGGCCCCACCTCTCTGGGCACTTTTCAAAGTGACTAAAACAAAAGTTTGTTTTGCCTGAACAAAACCCTGCAGATGAGAAGCCAAGTACTGTTAATTTTTCTCCAACCTCTTTCAATTCTAACCAAAATCTTCCTTGTCTTCTCTTTCACCATTTTTGCTACTGATAGAGAGCTTCATGGGTCTGGGAGGTTGAGTAGAGAGTGAGGGAAGAGCAACTGAGAGTCTATCTAGAATTAGTGTAGTGGAATACTGCTTTGTCATTAAGATCAAAGAAATACTGGAAGCTTCACCTTACAAGTCTTTTATTTTTTAACTTAGTATTTCATTTTCCTCTAACATGTAAAAACAATTTATTCATTTTAAAAATTGAGTTCCAAATTCTTTCCCTCCCTCTCCATCCCCTTCATTGAGAAGGTAAGCAACTGAAATAGGTTATACATGTTACAGGCCTTTTATAACACAGGCAGAGAAGAAGAAGTGGATAGATAGCAGAGCCGATCAAAACCCAGAATTCTACAATATTGCTTACAAGTAACATACTTGAAGCAGAGAGACATGCAGAGGAAAGGTAAGGGGCTGGAACAGAATCTATTGTGCTTCAGCTGAAGTAAAACAAAGCAAGGGTAGTAATCCTAACCTTAAACAAAGTAAAAGCAAAAATGGAACTAATTAAAAGAGATAAGGAAGGAAATTACATCTTGCCATAGACGATAAAGCAATCAAAGTAGAAGAGCAAGGAATAGCCTACCTGTCAGGTCTATGTGAAGGAGAAGAATTTATAACCAGATAAGAGATAGAGAGCATTATGAAAGGCAGAACAGATTAACTTTTATCATATTAAATTGAAAAGCTTTTGTACAAACAAAACTAATGCAACCAAGATTAGAAGGAAATTAGAAAGCTGGGAAACAATCTTTTCAGCAAGTGGCCTGATAAAGGCCTCCCTTCTCAAATATATAGAGAACTGAGTCAAATTTATGATAATACAAGCCATTCCCCAATTGATAAATGGTCAAACAATATGAACAAGCAGTTTTCACATAAAACAAAGCTATCTATAGGCATAAGAAGTGCTCTAAATCACTTTTGATTAGAGAAATACAAATTAAAAGAATTCTGAAATACTACCCTCACACATTAGATTAGCTAATATGACAACAAAGGAAAATCATAAATGTTAGAAAGGATGTGGGAAAACTGGGACAGAAATGCACTGTTGGTGGAGCTGAGAACTGATCCAACCATTCTGGAGAGCAATTTGGAACTATGCCCAAGAGGCAACCAAACTGTTATACTGTTATAATGCTACACTGTTAACTGTAATACCCTTTGATCCATCAATACCACTACTAGGTTTGTATTCCAAAAGAGATCACAGAAAAAGGAAAAGGACCTACATGTGCAAAAATGTTTATTGCAGCCCTATCTGTCATGGCAAAATACTGGAAACTGAGGAGATGCCCATCATTTGGGAATGGCTGAACAAGCTGTGGTAAATGAATGTGATGGAATGCTATAGTGCAGTAAGAAATTATGAACAGGCACATTTCAGGCACACCTGGAAAGGTATGTACAAACTGATGCAAAGTGAAATGAGCAAAGCCAGGAAAACAGTATACACAGTATCAGCAACAATATGTGATGATCACCTAAGAATTACTCAGCTTTTCTCAGCAACACAATGATCCAAGACAAGTACGAATGACTCACGAAGGAAAATGCCATCCATACCGAGATAAAGAACTGATGGAACTCTGAATGCAGATCAAGGCATATTTTTTTCATTTATTTTATTTTTTCATGTTTTTTTTCCTTTTGTTCTGTTTCTTCTTCCACAACCATGATGAATATGGAAATATTTTACTTGATATCATATATATATAAACTATATCAAACTGCCTACTGTTTTCAGAAGAGGGGAGGGAAGAGAGAAAAATTTAGAACTCAAAATCTTGTAAAAATGAATACCAAAAATTTTATTGATATGTAATTGCGGGGAAAAATAAAATACTATTTAAAGCAAAGAAACCCTAAAAAACAAACAAACAAAAAACCACAGGCAAAGCAGAAAGGAGAGGGCAGTTGGGTTGGAGTTTCTAGTTGGGAAGGGAAGAAGAGGAGAACGTCACAGGTGTCTCCGGTACTCCATGTGCTGGAACACCTCCCTCAATCCGTACTTTGTTAGCGTTCTGGGTAATGAGAATTTCTTTTTTCCCCTCTGGCTGTACTACTTTGTACCTCATCACACCCAGAGAAACATCATCATCTTTCAAAATCAAATCAGCCTTGGTACTCACACCTCATACCTCTACCTTAGGACCCCTCTGAATGGAAAGCAGATTGAAGAACTGCTCCCCAAAACTCCACTTGAGGACCCCCTAACTTTCCCAATATGAACTGGATATGAACGAAACGAGTGAACTGCTCCTTATCCCTCACCTCCTGGCCCCCGGTTAGCCATTTGTTCATTTTCCATGGGGCTGCTTGACTCTGGAAGTCATCATGCCCTCACACCACACCTGCCCACCCAACTCCACTTCCCTTTTCCTACTCACCCTTTTCAAATTTCTTTTGTGTTGTGTCAAGAGCAGGGACTGTATTTTTTTCTCATATTTGTATCTCAACACTTAGCACAGTACCAGGTACTCAATAAATGTGCTCAATGGGTACTTGGTCAAGAAAATAGTCACCCCATAACTGATATCTAGAGCTGTTAAGTTTATCTGAAGGTTCGTCTTCTGTCAATTTTGAACTTTTATTATTTTCATCTGTGGTTCCTTCCTCCTCATCCTTCCCAACTCACTGAGTATGGTCTCTACTGCCTCTATAGCACCAGAAAATACAAGTTCATCAAATAACGTGCTCTTTCTCTCTCTATAGATAGATAGATATACTTATTGCTATGTATATATATACAAATATATCATATTACTATACTACACCATATAAAATTAGGAATACAACATAATTTTATATAACGATAATTACATATATGATTTTACTCTGAAATAAAAATTTTCATCCTACTCTATTTTCTTTGCTGTATGAACAAAAATAAAAAAGCACTCTGAAAACTGACGTACCTTGGGCCTTCAAGCTATTTTAAAATTCCGGTCTTTCAATGTTAATGGTAACTTATCTAATAGGCATTTAAATGGTCGACTCTTTTCCTTGTTTCTCAGAAATTCTTCCTCAACACACACACACACACACACACACACACACACACACACACACACACACACACACGCACGCACACACGCACAGTTGCCCCCAGTAGAAACAGTGGCCCAGTATAATAACCTCTATTAACTCTTATCTGTTAGCTTCCCTTGCCCAGGACCTTCCTGGTTTTTTTTTTTTTTCCCATTGATCTTAAGAAAAAGATCTTGTTCTCTCAAGTTTTTCTGGAAAAGTCAAATTTTCGGGCCTTAAATTACTAAATGGAGATTATTATAACATCTATGAAGGTAAACTGAGTTGAAAAAAGGATGTAAAACACCTATAAAAACGAGGTACAAACCCTTCATTATAGAGATGGGGAAGCTGAGAGCCCGAAGAAGAGTGGATTTTGCCCATGTTTATATAGCAAGTTAGCTGCAAAGCAATTAAAACCAGAAGCCAGGTCCCTTCCTATGGTCTGTCTTTACTCTGTCATAAAGTTTTTGCAAGGACAAAATAAACATGAAACATTTTGAAAACACTGATGACAAAATATGACATTCTAAATAGGGACTGTGTTATTATTGTTTCATCATCCAAGTACACTATGTGGAAGTGAGGCAACAGAGGATAAGGCTCCTGACAGTGCTCTGGGGTCTCCTTCCTTAGAGAAAAGTCACGGAGAAAACCACCCTGTGGCTTCAATCATAAAGACAAAGGACATAGGTCTCCAGGTTTAAAAGGAAGCCTGGTATAAGTAAAGTCCTGGCTGGGAAATCAGAAGACCGAGTTCTAGTTCCAGTTCTCTTACTGTTTCCACTGCAAAGCACTTCTAACCAACAAAAATTTAACAGATATATTCCCTTACTTATTCTATCTGTCAGCTAGATACACTATCTATACCTACTAAATCTGAAGACATGTAAAGGTGTCTTTGAATTCTAATATTCTGATTCTAAATTACCCTTCTGAGGAAAAAAAAAACCCCAAAACCTTATTGCTACTCCAATGAGATAAGAAGTGATTTCATACTGGCTACTTTTAAAAGGAAAACTAGCACTCAGTAACTTTAAAAGGAAAACTAGCAGTCAGTGGACAAGGCCATTATAAAACAAGCTTTTGTTTCTTTGAAATGATGCTTTAAGTCTGTCTTTGCCTTGTGGAGATAGTTTAAAAAAAATAAATTCTTGACATCTTTTGCTGTTACTTCATCTACAATTCCAATGATCTCTCTTTACCCTCACAGAGAGCCAGCCCTTATAACAAAGAAGAAAATAAACTGGACAAAACTAGCCCTGGCGTAGCAAAAAAGTCTGATGTGACCTGGAATGAGCCACAGCCACAGTATCTGCAAATAAAGCAGGAGGAAAATTTTGCCTGTCTCCTCTCTGGGGTCGAGCCTTGCTCTCATTGCTTCATGGCACTCCGTTTTGATTGACGCACTGCTATTTCTCTTTACGATACGGTATTTAGTGAGTATTCTTTTGTCCTGGTTCTCCTTACTTCACTTCGCATCAGTTCATGTATCTTCCTATATCATTATGCATAATCACAATTTTTTAATACACTTCATTACAGCATGTGCCATAACTTGTGCAGACATTTCTCAACTAATGACCTTTCTGTATTTAGTGCTTTGCTACAACAAAAGCACTGCTATTAGTACTCTGATGCACTGTGTACAGATGGGACCTTTGGAGGCCACTGACTTTCTGTAGTTATTTTCTTTGCATAATTCCAAATTGTTTTCCAAAATGGTTGGATCAATTCATACTTCACCAAATTATTAGTATGCTCTCTTCCACCACAATTTTTCCAATACTATCCCCATCTTTTGTCATCTTTGACAATTTTGGGGGGAGGGTGGGGTTGAAGCAAATCTTCAAAGTTCTTCTTATTTGAACTTCCTTATTAGTAACTATTTGAAGCAATCTTCCAGAAGGTTGCTAATACTTTAAGGTTCTTTTGAGAACTATCTGTTCATATCCTTTGACCACCTAGCCATTGGGGAACTTTTAATTGTTAATTTCCTAAATCCTGTAGATCTAAGTTGCAGAGAAGGTAGCACAGGGAGGTTCTCCATCCTAGAATTTTACATAACAGTGAGATCACAGCCCAATCAGCCCCTCAGATGCTTATCAGATATTTTTGAGGCAAAGACTGCCCCCCTCAACTGACTTCTTTATTTCTTATCCTAGTTATGTCGATTTTCTTGTACAAAAGCTTTTCAATTTCATGTAATCAAAATTATTCTTTTTATTGGCTCTATTATATGTTTGGTTAATAATTCTTCTATCTACTGCTATTAAAAAGTTAACTGGATATTTGGATAATAATTTTATAATAATAATAATCTTCCCATTTTTCTTTCACACTTTAACCTTTCACATTCAGGTCACATCCACTTTGAGCTTCTTATGGTCTATTATTGTTATTATCTGAGCTTATTGAATACTATATTACTGTGTTCTAAGAAGTTAGTCTAAACCTAATTTCCAGTTTTCCCAGAAATTCTTATCAAATAGTGATGTTTTGGTCTTAAGTAACTTATCTTCTTAGGTTTTTGTTTTAAGTAAATTTTTTTTTTTGCTTTTTGGAGGGGGAAAAGGCAGGGCAATTGGGGTTAAGTGACTTGCCCAAGGTCACACCGTTAGTAAGTGTTAAGTGTCTGAGGAGTATTTGAACTCAGATCCTCCCAACTCCAGGGCTGGTTCTCTATTCATTTAAATTCTAAATGAGATTTTTTGAGAAATCTTTCTGAATAGATCGCCAGAAATTTGCCCTCTTAAGGTGAAAGAGAAAAATGTATTTTAGTTGAGTAAAAAAGAATAAGTAAAAATACAGAGGAAAGAAAGTAAAAAGCACTTCTGGGAGAGAATGAATAAAATAATCTGGAAAAGAGACATTTAAAAAGCTACAACAAGCATTTTATAAAATACTCTCTATGTAGCAGACGCTGTGTGGATCACAGACTTAGATTCAGGAAGGGAGCTTACTGGGCCAATCCAACCCCACCATTTTAAAGATGAGGATACTGAGGTCTGGATAGGTTACCTGACTTGTCCAAAGGTCACAGTTTAGAAGGCTCTGCTTACTGTGAAGTTGTAATACTTGAAAGAGTGGCTACTTGGAAGGAAATACGCGAAACATTGTTACTTGTCCAACTCTTATTACTAAACTCTTATTGTTTATGTAAATACTCTGCTTGCAACTTAGGGAAGAATTTCTTCCCTAGTTTCCTTGTCACAATGCTGTTTGTGACAGTGCAATTAGTTGTCTTAGAAATCATGTCATAAACAGATCATTCTATATTCTAAAGGAGTTAAACTGTCTTGGGTGGCCTTTCTTTTCATCAGTCGTGTCTTATTCTAAGACTGCTAGCAACTGATGTCATGTTTCAGTTGCTACTGAAACAAGAATGGCTACCTGTAGAAGTTGACACTGTGATGGATCAAACCTATGTTATTATTGTGGCTATTCATAATTTATTGTTGTTATTACTACTTACTGCATGCTACAAATGCAACTGCAACTCCTTTCTGGGAGACTCCTCATCTCTCTCCTAGATTATTGCAAGAGATTCCAAATTTGGACTCTCTGCCTCAAATTTTTCCCTACTCTAGACTATGCCCAACACAGCTGCCAAAGTGATTTCCTAATGAGCAAATATGACCATATCATTCCTCTACTTAAACAATTCCCCTGACCCTCTACTGCTTCTACAATAAAACTGAGATTTCTCTTTAGTTTTTAAAATCCCTTTTGAATCTGAATTTAACCTATTATTGCTCTAGTCTTACTGTTTACTACACAATCCAGCCAAATTGGTCTTCTCTCTGTTCTTCAAACAAGATGCATCATCTCCCATTTATTTCTTTTCTTACTCATAGTCTCTAATGCCTGGAAAGCATATTCCCTCCTCTCCTCCACCTTACAGAATCCCACTCCTCCTTCAAGACAAATAGCTTAAGTACAACTGTCCTTCTATACATAGCGTTTCCTGATCTCACTCCAACTGCTAGTGCCCTCTCTTGAAAGAGATCATTTCTGAGAAACCAGGGAAGAACTGTATGAATTGATGCAGATTGAAGTAAGCAGAGCCAGCAGAACAATTTATACAGTGACAGCAACACTATAAAAACAAATTCTGAAACTCTTACGTACTTTGAATTAATGCAATGGACAACTACCATTCTTAAGACATCTGAGAGAGTGCTCAAGATAAAGAATGTAGCATATTTTTGTACATGCTCAATGGTGAGATATGTTTTGCTTGATGGCATATCTCTTACAAGGATTTTGTGCAGAAGGGTGTGAGGAACAGATAGAAAGACAGTTTGGTTGGGTAGCAAAGTGTGGGAGGGTGAGTAATATCCAATGAGGCTGGAAAGATAGGTTAGGACAAGATTGTAAAAACCTTCAAAAGGACCAAAAAAAAAATGGATTTCTATTTACTAAATGTGTGATGACATGGTCAGATCTGTGATGAGGTCAGATCTGAGATTTGGCAGCTGTCTGGTAGATAGCTTAGAGTAGAAAAAAACAGATAAAGAAACCAATTTGGAAACCATTCCAGTAATCCAGGTGAGAGGTGATGACAGACTGAACTAAAGTAGTGGCTGTGTTAATAGACAGAAGCGGAAAGGAAAAGGGATCGAGATGTTGTGGAAGTAGAAAAGGCAAAGTCTAGAGATCCACTGTGAATTCATCTCATCAAATCTAATCCCTACTGGGTCATGAAAGCTGCATAGTATCTTTTTTTTCTTTTTTTTTTACATAGCATCTTTGTATTCTTTCCAAATTGACTCGGTATTGCCCTCTTCCAAGTGTTGTTCCAAGCCATCTCCTACATCCTCTTCTACTCCTCCCTCTCAGTAGAGGATCTTGTCCTACTACCTGACAAAGGAAAGAGGTGATTGGCTTTAAGCTCCTTTCCCCTATTTACTTCAAAACCTCTTGACACAACCCGCTGCTCTTTTTTCCTTTACTTTTTTTACATGTCCCACCTTCTCTTTGAATGGGATGTGAAAACTTCTCAGACTGTGTCCTAGAATCTAGTGACAGGCATGAGTGTTAGTTTCACCCTTTCCCCTGTGTTGCTGCTGTCAATCAGCATTAAGCCCTTTTAGGAGTCTTTGGACCCCTTCTTAGTCTCTGTTCTTTGTCTCCTTTCCCTGCCTCTGTAAGCCCTGCCTGCCAGCCAGGGGGAGCCAGGAACAGCCCGACCTCATTTCCCCCCTTCCCCCCGCAACCAATGGGAGTGAGGGACAGTGGTGGAAATATGACCCTGCTGTATTAAGTTTAAAAACCCTGTTTTGCCCCATGGTGGGGCCTCCTCTCACTGATCCATCATGGAGAGGACCGCCCTCTTCCTGTGGAGGAAGAGAATAAAAATTTTCTGTTTTTATCCTGAGAAACCTCCATATTCTTGATTAAATTTTGAATGGGGTTTTTCATGCCATACAGATTCAATAAGGCCAACCTTTCTACTTGTGCCTTCAATAGCTATTCCAAGAACTTCTCTCTTTCATCACTTAATCCTTCATCTTTCTTTACATATTGCATACAAACAGGGACAGATTTCTCCATGCTCCCACCCCGCCATCCTTGAAAATAATTAAAAGAAAAACAACTTTACTTCAAGCCTGCCCTCCCTCGAAGCTGTCCTCCAACATCCCTCTTCCCTCTGACGGTCAAACTTCTAGCAAAAGTCACCGTAAAACTCATTGTTTCCAATTTCTTTGCCACCTACTTACATCTAGCTCCCAACCTCACTCAAGTGAACTTATTCGCTCCAAGGTTGCCACAGTTCATGTCCGGTAGAGTGTAAGCCCCTTGAAGGTGGGCGGTGTGCCATTTTTGTCTGTATCCCAAGTGTCTACCATACTGTAGATGCTTTAAAAAATGTCTACTGAGCACCGTATTCAGAGTCAAAGAAGCTGGGTTCAAATGCCATTATAATTTTCACTCTGTGAACCTGGATGGATCATTTAACCCTCCTTGGGTCTCTAGTTTCCTCATTTGTAAAATGAAAGAGTCCAATGAAAAGGGTTCAAATTAAAGAGACATGAGGACTCTTTCAGCTCTAGATTTGGCCCTAAGAGCCTATGGAAACGAAAAGTCCCCTAATTTCTAAATATGAAAAGATTTTTCTCAGACTTCACTTTGCTTAGTTTCTCTTTAGCTTCTGATACTGCATCCTCTGGGATATTCTGTTCTCTTCTGAATCTTATGTCACTGCTCTCTCCTAGCTACCTCACATGTCCCTCCAATCAAGGGTTCTTTTTCTGAGGCCTGTGAATTTAATAGTCTGATATCTGTATTTCAATATAATTGGCTGTTTTTGTAATCCAATATATTTTGTTAAAAAAAAAAACCCATTATTTTGCTATATCCCAAAGAAACCAAAGGGAAAAAGACCTATGTGTACAAAAATTATAGCCATTCTTTTTGTCTGTTGGCAAAGAACTGGAAACTGAGGAGAAGCCTATCAACTGAGGCATGGCTGAACAAACTGTGGTATATGATTACGATGGAATACTATTGTGCTATAAGAAATGATGAGCAGGATGCTCTCAGAAAAACTTGGAAAGACTTACACGAGCTAATGCGAAGTGAAATGTATTGTGTACAAGGTAACAGCAGTATTGTAAGATGATCAGCTGTGAACGACTTAGTTATTCTCAATCCATGACAACTCTGAAGGACTTAGGATGAAAAATGCTATCCATCCCAAAAGAAAGAACTGATGTCTGGTGCCTGAGAACACGGTTTGAAAAATACTTTTTTTTACTTTATTTATCTTGAGGTTTTTGGCTTTTTTTTTTTTAATTTTTTTTTTAATAGTCACAACATGATTATTATGGAAATGTCTGGCATGACTACACATGTAATAGCCTGTCTCGAACTGCTTGCCTTCTCAGGGAGGGGAGGGAGTGGGGAGGAAAGGAGACAATGTGGAACTCAAAGTTTTAAAAAAGTTTTTATATGTAACTTAGGAAAAATAAAATACTAAATAAACAAAAACAAAAAAAGTCTACATAATTATGAACCTCTAAAAGGTGGATATAAGTAGTAACCCCACCATTATAAAAATGTATCGCTGTACAAGAAACTCACATGCTAATTCTGCAGCTCATTCACCTGATAATCAATGGCTGACAAGCATAATTTGGAGCATATGAAAAAAATCTGCCATAATGTGGAAGCCAATTCCCAAATTAGGAATCAACAATATCTACTTCTAAAGGCTAGTAAACAATTTAAGATGTTACTGGCAAGTCTAAGGCACAGAAGGATGAAAAAGAAAGTGCTGAAAAATGGTGAAAAATACAGAGGAAGAGACAAGCACATATTCACAGAATCACGGCATCTGCTGCCTGTTGCTACTCTCTATGTTCATACTTCGTTGGTGCCGGATCCTGTCATTGCGAGTATTTTCTCCAGGGACACTGCCTACAACCCATCAACGCCTTGTTATGCTGTGGTGCTTGAATATCCTTCATAAAGAATATACTCAGCATGCCAGAGTTATTCCTCCCAGACCCCTCAGCAGTCTGTGATTATCAGTCTGTTGTATGTTGCTCTTGACATATGAATGGCTCATTTTCTTTACTAAATTGTACCCTTCTTAGATGATCAGCCTTATCTCGCTTCTTGTGTGCAAATCTTCATTGGTAATGTTACAGCCCTTTTACTGTCATCACGTTTCCCTCCATTACACTTTAAAAATGCATACCACTGGCAATATTGATTCTTTGCTGACTCTGGTGCTCCATGATTTGCAGGCATATAACTTCAACAGAAAGATACTGGTGTTTAAAAAAAGGGGGGAAATGGGGTTTGAGTCAAGGAGTTACTAAGAAGAAGAGATCAAATGAACTCAAAAGACCTATCTAAGATTTATGTTTCACACAGGCCACTGGTCAAAGTGCAATTTAGAAAAAGCTTCAGAAACTACTAAGTATAATCCAATCTGTTCCCTTCCTCCTTTATAATTCTAGATTTAGCTCACTGTCCCTCTGTGGCTCCTTTTCTACCACAATGTATTCTCTAATCTATGTGCCACAATATAGACAATATTAATTTATTTTTCTGTATTGAAAATTTTACCATATCCTCAAGCTATTGTCCTATTGCCATACAGTCAAACTCCTGGAAAAAAGTAGCTATGCTCATTACCGTTTCTACGTTCATGACACTCCTGCATCCAACCTCTTCTCTCTATTCACAAATTGGTGAATTTAAATTCTGGCCTTTGTGTCTTGCTTAGATTATTACAACACTCTCCTAAGTGTCTCCTCCCGCCAATTTATCCTCTACATAGCTGACAAAATGATTTTACTTAAGCACAGGTCTGGCTGTGTCATTCCTTTCAGTAAATTCCAGTGGTTTTTAGCTTTTAAAGCCCTTCACAACTTTGCTCTAAGCTATCTTTCCAGTCTAACTGTATACTGCTTGCCCTCCTAAATTTTGCAATCTAGTCTTCTCTCTATTTTTCACACTCCATTTCCTATCTTGGTACTATGTCAGAATGTAAACCCTCCCCTCCCTAACTCACTGAACCTTTCTCTTCATTCAAGATACAGTTCAAGCACCACCTTCTATATGAAGCTTAGAATTCCTAGTGTGGTTTTTCCTTTCCCTTCTTCTATCCAGATTTCCTTTATGTGTTGTCAGAATGTTAGAAGCCTTGAGGGTAGGGGCTGTCTTGCTTTCATATACCCAGAATTTGGCTCAGTGCCTAATAAATGTTTTCCCTGGATTTTCATCACATTGTGCTCTTCTTGTTTTCCTCCTACCTATGTGACTACTCTTGTCTCTGTCTCTTTTGTAAAATCAATATTTATTTTCTAGTTCTTAAGTCTGGGTTTAACCCAGGGCTCTGTCACAGGCCCTCTTCTCTTTCTATATTCAGTGAGCTCATCAATTTCCATGAGTTTAACTACGACCTGAATGGAAATGATTTCCAAATTAATTAGCCAGCCATCATCTCACTGGAGTTTGAGCCTCCCCTCATCAGAGGCCTTCTGGACATGTTCTCAAATTCAACATATTCAAAGATCAATATATCCAAAAGAGAACTCATTACCTTTCTGCACATGCCTACCCCTCCTCTTAACTTCCCCATTTTTGTTAAGGGCATGACCATCCTTCCAGACATTAAGGTTTACGATTTTTGACTCTTTACTCTCACTCACTTCAAGCAATTGCCAAGTCTTGTCAATTCTCCAAATTAGCCAATTCATTAAGAGTCTACTATGTGCCAGATACTGTTTTAGTACTTGGGGGATACAAGGACAAATTTTTAAGAAAAAGAAAAGAAAAAGAAACTATCTCTCCTTTCAAGGAGCTTTGCTTTTATCAAGAAAGATGATATAGACTCTGGGAAGATGGCAGAATAGGTCAGAAAGTTCTAAGCTTTCAAAATTTCCCCCTCAAAAAGAGATGAAATAATGCCTCAGGGTGAATACAGAGTGCTAAAAATAAATAAGAGGAGGGGAAGAACAGGAGTCCTCCTGGGACAATCAGAAACTATCTGAAGAAAAATCCCAGGATGAGGTTTGGTCCCTGTGAAGAGTAAACATCTCCAGGCTAGGTCCTAGATTCTCTTAAACAAGAGTCAGCTTCAAGAACTTTTACCCTGGGGACAATGAGAGGAGTTGGATTTCTGAGATTGTGAAGATCAAGTGAACCTCTGCTGACAAGGAACGTTAGACCTAGACCTAGCTGTGCTGCTGAGACATGGAGGGGATGAGCAGTGGAGGAGGCTGAGAAGGAACCAACACACACCTACACACCTGGTGAGTGCAGATGCAGTGGAGACATTGCTGGTCGTGGGCATTTAAAAGAGCCTGGAGGTCTCAGTTTAGGGTCCAGAGGGGAGAACTAAAGAGGGATCTGAGGACAGAGGCACTACCCCCTTTCCCCACACCCCAGGCCAAGGAGTGGTTACAAAAACTAAGCTATTACAATTTTTTTTTAAATGTAGAGGAAAAGGAGAAAGAATTCAATCATAGAGAGTTACTATGGGATTGGAGAAGACTGGGGTTTGTCTTCAGAGAAGGACACTGAAGCAGAGAAACCCTCTTTTGCCCCAAAGAGTAACATCAAACAGTCACCTACCCAAAAAGAATCCATAGAAGAACTTTAAAAAGACTTTAAAAATCAAATGAGATTGAAGAAAAAGTTAAAAAAAAAAAACAATCCAAGAAAAAGAAAAAGAAGAAAATTGTGAAAAGAAAGTCAACCAATTAGATCCAGAATCTTATGGAAGAAAATAACTCCCTGAAAATCAGAACTGGGAAAGAGAAGCCAGCAAAGTTATAAGAGATCAAGAAATAATAAAACAAAATGCAGAGTGAAAAAATAGGAGAATGCAGAACATTTCACAAGAAAAACAACTGAGCTAGAGAGCAGATCAAGAAGAGAAAACATAAGAATAATTGAACTACCTGAAACTATGATTAAAAAAAAGAATACTGATACACTAATACAAGAAATAATAAAAGAAAATTATCCTGAAGCATCAGAACAAGAGGGGCAAGTAGAAATAGGAAAAATCCACCAATCACCACCTGAAAGAGATCCTATGAGGAAAACCCACAGGAATATTTTAGTCAAGTTCCAAAACCCCCAGCTCAAGGATAAAATATTACAAGCAGCAAGAAAAAAAAAGACCAATTTAAATATGGCAGTGCCATAATTAGAATCACATGGAGACACTAAAAGACCACAGGTCTTGAACACTATATATCAAAGAACAAAAGAATGGGGGTTCTGGCCAAAAATGTTATATCCAATAAAGCTAAGCATGATCCTGAATGAAAAAAATGAATGTTTAATGAATTGTCAGGCTTTCAGGATTTTGGTTTTTTTCCCGAACTTAACAGAAAATTTGACAGAAGAGAGCCAAGAGAAATATAAGGTACATACCAAAGACTAATTACAATGGACTCAATAAGGACAGACTGCTTACCTTTTATGTGTGCAAAATGTAAAAGATATGTCTAAAACTTATTGGTTAACATTAGTTCATTCATAGGAAAGATTAGGGGAGAACTGTGTATGATGACTTCAAAAAGTAAAACCATCTAGGACAGGGATGGGGAACCTGTGGCCTTCTAGGTGTTTGGCTGCGGACTTTTGACTGAGTTCAAGTTATACAGAATAAATACTTTTTTTTAAGGGAATTTGTTCTATGAAATTTGGATTTAGTCAAAGGGCTGCACCTGAGGACTTAAAGGGTCAACATGTGGCCTTGAGGCTGCAGTTTCACCACCTCTGGGCCTTTAGGCACAGATAAAAACAGTAATTATCTTATACAAATGAGGTGAGAGAGGAAGAACCAAGAGAGAGGAATTAAATGGGAGAAGAGGGCTATTAGTTCTGGAAACCTATTTTTATTGGGAATGGATTCAAGAGGGAACAATACATATATATCTAGAAGAGTACAAAAGTCTTCTCAATTCAGAAAGAAATAAAAATCCAAGGAGATGGGGGGGGAAGAAGATAAGGGAGGAATCTCTAGAGGGGAGGGTGAGGGAATAGGTCACAGGGGGGTACATAAGAATGTTTAGATTTATGGGAAAGAGAGGATAAGGGAGGGATGGGGAGGTGAGTAGGTTAAGTAATGGGGGGCAGGGTAGTGGGGGAGAAGTAAAGTAGAGGTGTTAGGAGAGATAGGAAATAAGAGGCAAGCACAAATAGAATTTGTTAGGGAAAGTATATGTGTGTGTATGTATGTATATGTGTGTGTATGTATGTATGGGCATATGTATATGCACGTATGTATGGGCATATGTGTATGTATGTATGGGCATATGTATACGTATATATTTTTATCCATATATAAATATATCCTCAATTAACTGTAACCTTGGGGGGGAAGAGGAGGAGGAAAGGGGAAAGAAGGAAGTAAAAAGTGCACAGCAGAAAACAAAAGAAAACTTATCAAGAAGCAAAGGAAAGATGGCCAGTTCTCAACACAACACACAGTATTTATCACACAGGCTTTCCTGAAATGGAAATTTAATCCTCTCTTACATTCTGCTGTGCACATGACATGCTTTTTTTTCTTTTCTTGTTTTGTATTTAAGTTTCAATATTTAAGTTTATGTTTCTTTTTCTTTTTGTGTATTTACATTTCAGTAATAAAAAAGAAAAAATACTGACAAAAAAACAGGTAATGAAAATTTTTTAAAAGATGGTATTTATATAGGTACATATATTAACCAGGTTAATTTTAGAGGAGAATGTAACTAGCTTTTGGGGAAATAGAAAAAAATGGAGCTTGAGTTGAGTTTTGAAGAATTCTAAGGATTATATATCTCCTCTCTAGCCACATGGCACACCCTAATTCAGGCCTTTATCACCTCTTGCTTAGACTGTGACAACAGCCCATGACTCAAGCTACCTTCTCCTCTAATTTATCCCTCCCTAGGATTGTCAAAATTGATGTTCTTTAAATAGGAGTCTCATCATATCATGACATGTTCAAGACTCTTCAGCAGCTCAATGCCCTTAAATTATAAAGTTGCCTGTATGCTATTTTACATACTTCATAAGACTTTCCTATCTGACAAATATTGCTGAAAAAATGAGAAAGCAATTCAACAGAAATTCGATGTAAACATCTTATATACCATGTACTATAATAATCCTAAAATGGATACACGATCTGAATATTAAAGGTCACCACAGAAAAAAAAAATGAGAAAGAAAAACAGATGACGTACCTTTGCCAGTAATAGCTAGAGGGTAAACTCTTAACTAAACAAGGAACAAGGGCAATCACAAAGGATGAAATGGCTTATTTCAACTGTATAAAATTTTAAAGCTTTTGAAAAAACAAAATGAACACAGGCTAAGAAGTTAAGTGGTTGACTGGGGAAATAATCTTAGCATCAATTATTTTTGGTAAAGATCAGATATTCAGGATATTTAGAAATCTAACATCAACAAAAACTATTCCCCAATGGGTGATTGTACAAAGCATATGAATGAACAGTTCTCAAATAAGAAGCAAACTACTAACAACCGTATATAAAACTGCTCAAAATAACTACCAAGACAAATGCAAATCAAAATAACTGAGGTTTCACCTCACCCTCAAACTGTCAAGGATGACAAAAGGTGGAAAGTCAGTGTCAGAGGGACTGTGGAAAGATGGGCACAGTCACACACTTCTGGTGGAACTATGAATTAATACAACCACTGGAAAGGAATATGGAATTATACGAAGACAATGACTACAGCGCCTTACATACCTTTTGACCCAGATACCACTCTACTTATGGAGGTCAACAACAAAAAAGAAAGGTCCTACCCACATACACCAGAGGAAAGCAGCAGTTTCTGAAATGAAAGAATTAGAAAAAAAGTAGAAGCCTGTCAAATGGGAAATGGCTAAGCAAACTGTGGAACATCAATGTAACAGAATATTACTATGCTACAAGAAATGATGACTATAAAATAGAGAAGCATGAGAAGACGGATGCAAACGGAAGCAGACAGGCCAAGCAATTATTATATACCAAGACTGCAGTAACAAACAGTCAAAGCTGAATGATGTGAAATGATAACATCCGAGCTTTGCAGAGGTGGTAAACTACGGGGCCTCCATATGTCAAATTTTTTATGTGCTTAATTTTGCTGAAATGTTTTCAAAAATCTTAAATTCATTGTTATAAGAGCCATTTGGCTCTCTGAAAAGAGAAGAAGGGATACGCTGAGAAGTATGTGATGTAAAAAATAAAACAAACTTTTTAAAAAGTTGAGTTCTTTCCCATTTTTCTCAAATGATTTCACACAAATTCTCCCTATATTCCATCTAAACTACCCTATTGGCTGCTCACAATATTCCATCTCCTGTCTCTTCTGACTCTGCAGAAGCTGCCCCCATGCCTGGAAATGATTTCCCTTCTCACCTCTACCTCTTGGAATCCCTTTCTTCTTCAAGGTTCCTCACATGAGGCTTTTCTCACAGTAGTTGGTGTTTCTGAACGTCCCCAAAGTACAGGTCATTTCTACCCATTAAATGTAAGCAACTTACAAGGGGACCTTTTTTTGGTCCTTGTATCCTCAGGGTCAATACATGCTTTTTGAATATCTGAATAATTACTAATCTCCCTTGAGTTATTGCGAATGAATGAAAGAATTTATCAAGCATTTACTCTGTGCTGGGCACCGGGAATACAAAGTCTTTTTAAAAATGGACAGGCTTCGATTTCAAGAAGCTTATATTCTAACATGAGAACATAACACAGAAAAGAAAAACATGAGGAGGAAAGGGATTTTCTTCCGGGGAGCTGAGAGGAAAGCACATTAGTAGGCAGAAGGGGAGACAGGTGAGATGCGAAGGTGAAGGAAGCAGGTCTTGTTTCTGTGAAGAAAAGGACAATCTAATGCTCTACACCCAGAATCCCTGTGATTCGCAGTCATTAGTTGCCTAGACCCAGGTTCCCTTAATCTCCCTTTCCTCTCATCTATCCACGTCAATGCCACTCCTCTGACAGTCCTTACGTCACTCTATATTAGACGTCTTTCTCCTCAAAGTTACAATAAGATACACAAAAATAGGTAGGTGCATATGTACACACACACACACACACACACGTGTGTAAATACAGTTTTCAACAAATACTGGTTACACTCCTCCCCTCCCCCTCTGGAACTCTAAGACCTCCCCAGTTAACAACTAGAGGGTGAAGAGGAATCTCCTGTAACCAATAAGGGCAATGAATCCATACAGCAGTTGTGACCAAACTCTACGCTCCTCAAGGGCAGGGTCCTCCCACTGCCGATGCCCAGCCCGTAGCAGATACGTCGCGGATGCTCAATGAAGAAATTGCTCGCTGGGTGATGACAGACGGATGATAACCTCCATCCTCCCCGGCGTCTCTGATCCAAGCCCAGCTTAGTGGAGGCTGGGCACCCTTCCCTGGCCCAGGCCTCCCATCGGCGGACAGAGGAATGAGGAGGACGAGAACTGACCTGGACCGGCCGAGAGAACGCCACAGCCTCCCAAGCCGCCCGTGCCGCTCGGGAAGAAGACGCTAGGAGAGAGGACGGGCAGAAACGCAACAACGAGCGCCTACCTGCTGACAGCAAATCTGGGAACGAGATCCTCGGCCCCTCCGCCTAGAATCCGCTCGGCTGCACCAGCTGGAACCCCAACAACCACCACGGAACCTTCCGGCTAGCGAGGAAACGTCACCACTCCCCGTGAGACCTCCCCCCACTTCCGTCAGAGGGCTCACTTCCGCTGCCGGGGCAGCACTGCCTCCCCCTACCCCTCCCCGCCACTCAGAGCGGGCTGTTTACCTTCCGCGGAGGGGTCTGGATCAGGTTCCGGCTTTTGAAGATGACAGCGGTCTTTTTCTGTGTGAATAATGGAGGGCCGGCCAGGAGTTCACTGGCTCCCAGGAGCCGATGAGTGAGCGAAACCCCGAAGTCTCTGGAAAGAAAGAAAGGAGTATAGACAGGACGGGTTAAGGCCCGTCCTGAGGCAACACGTCGACACCCCGGTGGCTGAGGTCTCCGGGGCTCGGGGAAGCCTAGTTTACAGGCCACGGGGCGGGGTTCCGGCGGGGTGACGCCCGCCCAGGCCCCGCCCCTTCCGGCCGGGTCCTTTCGCCTCTCGTGCTGTTGCTCGCTCGCGTTTCTGCCGCCCGGCAGGCTCTCGAGATGGATCTGGCCTCTGCTCAGCGCTCGGTGTTGCAGCTTCTCGGAGCTGTGTCTCCTGGGGACCTTCCCGCGCTTCTGGACTGGATGCGAACCACGCGTAAGAGGGCGCCCTGGGGCGGTTGGGCCGGGGCCCGTCGGCGTCTTGCCCCTCGAGCTTCTGGTGGCGCGCCTGGGGCACGACCTCGTCTTGCTCCTCGGCTGTGCTGGCCGTGGCCATCTCCTAGGTGGAGCCTGAGCCCGAGCTTCGGGAAGAGACGCGGGATTCGTTTTATAGCTTTTCCACTTGCCTTGGATGAGCCCCTCGAGCTGCTTCCCCCCCACTTTCTTTTTGTCTGTATTCATTTCTACAAACCTTTAATGCAATGCCTTAACACTTTGTGCAAAAAAAGTGTGCTATCAGCGGAAGGACAAGGAAGTGCAGTAAGGGTAGACGGGGGGGGGGGGGGGGGGGGCGGTGTGGCGGAGCAATGTGGAGAGTGAGCGGAGCAGAGCGTGAAAAAGTGACGTTTAGACGAGGAAACGTGTCAGGACGAGGCTGGAAGAGGAAAAACCAAGGGTGAGGTAGGAGAGTTACCTTTTCCGGTAGAGCTTAAGGAAAGATTCACATAAAAGCGAGGCCCGAAGTTGCACCCGAGGGCGCCTTTCTCTAACTGCGAGGTTGTGCGCCAAATATTCAGGCAGAGAAGGTCCTGGCAGGTCCAAGAAAGTAACAAGTAGTCCGGCGTGGAAGGTAGGGCGGGATAAATATTTAATTCGTGTGGCCGGAAGTTCCCCGAGATAGGATTGGAGAAATTGGTTGGAACCTATTTATGTGTGTTATTGCCGTTTATCCTTTCGAAAAACGTGCCGAGCGTATTCTTCTCTACCCCCATTTTCCAGATAAGGAACCGGAGATTTAATGACTTGCCTGGAGTCACAAGCCTTTAAAAAAAGCGATCCAGACCAGGTACTTCTCAATCAGTTATCCAGCCTCAGTGTGAAAGTTTTATTGATGGATTGGCAGGGGAAAGGGGTGGTGAGAGGTAGAGAAAGGGCTGAATCAAAGAGGAGGACTCCAGGATTCAGTCTGGGAAGACGGAAGCGCCTTCTCTCCTTGCCAAGGCTGACCCCTCTACTGTCCGAAAGACCCCATTGTGTCCCGTCTCCAGCAGATCGCCTGCTCGTCATCCCCACTCGCGCTTACTTTCACACTGTGCCGGTCCAGTGGCTAATTTCTTAGTGCCTGAAAGCATGCCCACGCCTCCCCATCTTCAAAAAACCCTTATTTGGTCCTTCTGCCCCTGCTAACTCTGGTCTTACATCTCCTCTGCCCTTTGCAGCTGAACTTTTTAAAAGGCTGCCTGCACTGGATGCCTCCGCTTTCTCTTCTCTTGCTCATCTTTCAGTCAGGCCGCCAAAAATAATTTTTACAAATTTACTCCAGTTGCTGAGTCCAGAGGCCTCTCCACAGCCTTTGGTCACTCCCTGCCAGGTTTGTAGAACAATGTTCTCTCCTACTTCTCCTGCCTGTTTGACTGCTCCTTCTCGGTCTCATTTGCTGGATCCTCTCCTGGATCTTGCCCTTGCACCGTAGGTGGCCTCCAGCTTCTGTCCTGGGACCTCTCCTCCCTTGGTAGGACTCTGTGGACTCCTCAGCTCCACCTTCGGATGATTCTCAGATATACCTTTCATCCTCCAGGCTCTGCTGACTCCAGTTTTGCATCTCCAACTGCCTTTCAGACGTCTCGGACTCAGTGTGTCCGAGACTCATTACCTTTCTCCCTGAATCCTCTCTTCTTTCCCACTCCCCCCACGCCCCAGTCTTCCCTGTTACTACAGAGGGCAGGTCCCTATGTTGATGAAATCACCATTGTGTCAAAAAATTAAGTCATATGTTAACCTTTTTAAAGCTTTTTTTTTAAATCACCCCTCCCATCCCTTCTTCCTCGATTTAGAATAACCTTTTGTGTGCAGGTTGTCGCTTGTAGTCCAGGAGTGGGGAGCCTGTGACTTGAGACCACATGTGGCCCTCTATAAAAGGGTTTGTTCTATAAAACTTGGAGTCAGTGAGAAGGCAGCACCCGAGGATCTAGAGGGCCGAATGTGACCTCGAGGCCAAAAGGTTCCCCAGCCCTGGTAAGCATCGTGGCTACATAAAGCTGTAAAGTCAGTAAGCTGTAGGTTTACTTAAGCTTTCTGCTTAAGGGGAATCGCAGAGATATGGGGCGGGGTGCGAATCCTTGCAGAATTAGTGGATGAGAGTAGCCTTCTTCATATGTGGTTACTCTGTATATAGCGGATACAGTAGAAAGGGTGATGGGCTTGGAATCAGCAAAGAGAAGGACTCGGGTCCCAGCTCTTACTAGTTGGGAAGTTGGGTAAGCATTTGGCTTGTCTGACCCTCACTTTGTTATCTGAAAAATGAAAATAAGGCCACTAGGTAGAAATTGTACCTGGATTTGAATTCCAGCCCCAATGTATGGTCTTAGGCAAGTCACTTAATCTTCTTGGCCCTCAGTTCACTTAGCTGTGAAATGAAGGAATTGGATTTGAAATGAGATAATTGAATTAGAAATGTTTAGCCTGGAAAAGAGGAGACATAATGCACAGATAACGGAAAGGGAGCTGAGAAAGGCTCTTGTATTTAAGAATTATATCTCTGAGAAAAACAAGATAAATTTAGAAATCCAAACAGAGCATACTGAGGGAAATGGCACAAGAAAAGTGCCTAGAAGTTTTCAAAAATAGGAAAGTTATGACTGATAAAATCCCCAGATTGCTGGCTAAGAAATCAGTCATCTGAGCAGGGCACTTGTGTTACTGTATGGTTAGATTTTATGTGTGCTTAAAAACAAAATCTGCCTTTAAGAATTGGCTGTCACAACAGATGGGAGGAAGAGAATAAAACCTGCAGCAAGGCAGCTAGGTTCTGTTTTCTGCTGACCTAAGGATTGGATGGATGCCTTATATGGATGCCTTGCCTGGGGCAGGGGTTGGGGAGGCCCCAGGGCTTCCTTCTGCTCCCCCCCCCCCCAGTCTTGGAGAGTACTGCTACTTTGTTGTGTTGTTTTATTTCTTTTTTTTACTCTAAACTTAAACACAAAAAGCCTTGTAAGGATTTTTTCATATTCAGAGTAGAATGCAAAAAGAAAGATATTTCCTTTTTAAACCCCTCTTTCAGAGGCATAACTCTCCATTCGTTATTGCTGGCCTTTAAAAAAAATTAGGTTATAAATGAAACCAGTTACTTTACAAACTTCTGCATGTTTGTGCCCTTTTTGAGCCTCTCTCTACTCTCCCTCGTGCATTTGAAAAAGTGTTTCGGGGGCTTTTTTTGGGCACCACCACCCCTCCCTACCCTTCCCTCTACCCCAACTCTCTTCTCTTCACTCCCCCAGTTAAAAACTAAAGCGTGAGGAGGAGTCTCTTGTAACAAATAAGGACAGCCAAGCAAAATGAATCCATATAGTAGTTATGACCAAAAATGTTTCTCTTTTTGTAGACTGGTGCCAAAGATCTATTGCCTCTTAAATCAGGAGGGGGAAAATGTACTTAATCAGAGTAGGTCTTCTGGTGGAGAGGTGCTCTACTTTGATCAGACTTCTCAAGTCTTTCCTAGTTTTCCCCTCTCCACATTTCTTACCACTATACAAATTGCAATATGGTGACTGATTCAGTCAGTACCCCACCTTACATGTAAATTATGCACCTGATCTTGCTAACTTCGCTCTCTGTCAGGTTCTCTCTCCTCCTTCTAGAACATGTCATTAAAGCAGTGGTTAGAAATTGTCAAGAAAGGGAAACAGTTGTTCCATCATTTTCTACCTGGCTATTCACCTGGTCTTCACTGTAGTCTTAAGAAACTATCTTTCCTACAGTTTCAGATCAGCTCAGGAACACCCACCTCCTTAGTCTCCAAGCCCCTTTCCCTCCTGCTTCCCTCTGACCGAGGAAGATGGGGGAGTGGGAATGGGGAGCAAGGTGGACGTGGAAACCCTGCCCCTCAGCCCCATGAACTTGTCATGGTTTTGTGGATAGAGCAGGGTATGCAGACCTGAAGGATGAAGTTGTTAATGGAGCAGCAGGCAGTGTTGTGGATGGAGAGCTGTGCCAGGAGTTAGGGAGACCCTGGACAAGCTCCTTCACTTCTCTTAGTCTCAGTTTCCTCATCTCTAAAATGGAGATAATACAATATGCCCCCCAGGGTGCTTGTGAAAATTGTGAGATAATATTATAAGCCTTAAAACACTACTAAAATGATAGCTATTTTTATTAGCTGCTGTTGTTATTACTGCTTCTATATTAACATTACAGGAGGTTTCCAGGAGAGTACCCTGTGGATCTGTTTATAGCCTTATGCTGTTTAACAGTTTTATAAATGATATGGATATAAAAACATAGATAGTATACGCAGAGGACATCAAGCTGGGTGGGTTAAGTATAACATGTTGGATGTCAGTTAAGATTCTGAAAAGATCTTTCCAGTCAGAGCGCTGAGCTGATTCTAGTAGGATGAAATTTTACAGATATAAATGTAAAGACAGACTTCATTTATTAAGCGTCTAACCTGCAAATCACTTGTCAACAACAGAGAAGATCAAATTTTAAGTAAGGTAATCCTATGTTCTTGTGTAGTTTGCAGGACAGCAGAAACCAAAGAAAGTAGGTAAAAAGGCCAGGAACATGTCTTTTCATGGAAGAAAACCCCTTATTTTTATTCCTTTGTGGGAAGAAAAATGAAGCATGATGGTGATCCTTAAAGGTTTGGGGTGCCAAACCCCATTTTGTTACATGATATTCCTCCTGTTTCTCTAATCCTGCCTTTTCATATTGTACTTGTTCTCTGTTAGTACCATCTGACCTCATCACTCGACTAAAACAATTCTTCGAGAAGTTACTAGCAGTCCTTTAACTGCTAAATCCAATATCCTCAGTTTTCGTACTTATGGAAGAAGATTTAGAATAGAAATCAGGTCAGAAATCCTGCCTCTCAAAGCAGAAATAAATAACAATAGAACGTAGATAACTTGTCCGTTGTTCTGTCATTTCAGTCACGTTTAGCCCTCTGTGACCCCATTTGGGGTTTTCTTGGCAAAGATGGTGGAGAGTTTGATCATTTCGAGCTCCATTGTGAGCTCTTACTCACAAGTTAGAAAAGGCAGTTCTTGAGAATTCTAAATTATTAATATATTTGTTGCCCATGTGATATAGATGTGTCCAAAACAGAACTTAACATTTTTCCTCCCCAATCCTTCCCCCTTCCTAATTTCCCTCTTAGTATTGGATGCACCACTAGCTTGCCAGTCACCAAGGTTCACAAGCGTTGTCCTCAGCTCCTCATTCTCCACCACCTCGCCCTCCTCTCTTCTGTACCGTCCCTCACATACAACCCCTTTGTCTGATGCTGCCACCACCCTGCCAACAACTCCTGTCATCCCATGCCTGGAATGTTGCAGTAGCCTGATGTTCACCTGCCTGCCACAATCTCTCTATTCCAGTCTATCTTCCGCCCAGCGCTCAGTGATCTAAAGGGGTCTGTCCCCTTTTACTCAAGCTCCAGTACCTCTCTGTCACCCCCAGGATGGAATAGAAAATCCTCTGGTCATTCAGAGCCCGTCGTAACCTTCCACTTCGCCAGTCTTATGCCATACACCCGATCTGTCCAACCCCCCCCCCCCCCCCAACTGCCCCGCATACTTTCCTGTTTCTCAAACAAGACGTTCGGTCTCCTTACTCAGGGTATTTTTTACTGGTTGTCCTTAAGCCTGGAACGTTCTTTCTGCTCATCTCCATTTATTGGCCTTGGCTTCCTTCATGTCACAGCTAAATCTGACCCACCGCAGGAAGCTCCATGTCCTCAGACTCTGGTGGAAGACAAAGTAGCATAGGAGCAGTGAAGAGAAGGAACAGGTAGGCGGGGAGGGAAAGCTAACCGGAGTAAGGTAACTGCCCCCCAAATTTTACATGTCATTAAAATATGTTCCTATGGTGAAAATGGAGAGAAAGATGGGGGACAGAAACCCAGAATGGCTTTCATTGGGAGTTGGGAATGAAAGACAGCCTCTCCCCTCCTTTTTTTTAAGTGACTTGCCCAAGGTTACCTGGCTAGTAAGTATTAAGTATCTGAGGTAGGATTTGAACTCAGGTCCTCCGGACTCCGGGGCTGGTGCTCTACTCGCTGCGCCACCTCACTGCCCTGAAAGACAGCCTTCTGTAAATACTGGTTGTGCTTTCCAGGATTGCACTGTAACTCCATTATGGCATAGTAGTGTGACCCCCCCCCCCCAGGCAAGTCCTTAATGTAGCCTTTCTGTGCCCCAGTTTCCTTATCTGTAAAATGGCTTGGAGTCAGTGGCCTTTAAGGTCCCTTTGAGCTCTAAATGAATGATCTCCAACAAGGCGGGGTATGGGCCTCTGGGGAAGATTTAATGTCCAGGCTGGTAGGAGGAGGCTATAAATCCAAAGGAAGTATATATTAGGAATGTCATGGCAAGAGGGTAGGAGCAGGCTTCATGAAAATATTTCAAAATCCCCCTCTTTTCCTTCCGTAGATAGCATAGATAAGTAATAACTGACCCAGTACAACTACATGAGGTTCCATTTATCCCCAAGAAATGTTAAATCAACTTCTTTAAAAATTAAAAATTGTTGAATTATTTCCTCTGAAGTAGGAACACTACATTAGCCTCTTACGATCATGTAATGGTCTGTTGGCAATGCATGCTGGGAGTTGGGACAACCTATGTGTCAATCCTGGCTTGGGCAGGTCACTTAGCCCCTGAGCCTTAGTTTTCTCATCTCTAAGAAGAGGGTAATTAAACCTATAGTACCCACTTCAGAGGATTAATCATGAAGCTCAACTCAGTAATGCCATGTAAAGCACTTCCCAAACTTAGAAAGTTCTAGATAAGTGCCAAGTATTAAACATTTATTTAGAGCTTAAGATTTGCAAAACCTTACCTGTATTAACTCATTTGGTCTTCACAGTAACCCTGTGAGATATAGATATTACTTTTCCTATATTACACACGAGAAATTAGGCTGAGGGAATGAAGGTCCTGCCCCATGTTACAGTTACTCAGTGTCTTCAGTGGAATTTGAACATGACTCTTCACAACTCCAGGATCACAACGTGACGCTGCCTCCTTATATAATTTGTGCCAACTATTTACATTATTATTTAGTTTTTGAAAATCTTTAATGAGTTAAGGAAGATTTAAATTAGAGTAGGTAATTTGATGATGTCTGTTGCCTGCCTACCTTAAAGCTTAAATGCTGTATTGAAGAGAAAAATAATGTTCTGACTAGGAGTAGATTTGTTGATGCTCATTCCAGTTTGGGTTATTTTGCTTCTTTTAACTAGAACTCAGATTCTATTAATTGGCAATAGGAAAACTTTTTACATAGATATGTCTGTATGTATCTCCATTTGGCTGTCCAAAACAAAGAGGGGGAGGAGCCCATCTTATTGTCCCAGAGATGTTTCACATACCAGATGTTAAACTAATATAAGTGAGCACTGGAAGTATGCAGACTGAGCTGTGGATCTCATGCAGACTAACCAATGACCACTGAAATAAATGTTCTTTCCTATGCAACTAGTAGAGTTAGGCAATAAAAGGGAACTGAGTTGTTCAACCCTCACTGTTATCCTGAGTGGTTGAATGACCCTGCTATAATATACTATATTTGGAATGTTGGAAGTAAATATAACTGGCTGATAAGACTTAATCCTGGTGTATCTTTTCTCAGATATATTCATTAAAGCATTCAGATTTTTTTTTTTTGGAGGGGGGAAGGCAGGGCAGTTGGGGTTAAGTGACTTGCCCAACGTCACACGGCTAGTAAGTGTTAAGTATCTGAGGCCAGGTTTGAACTCCTGTCCTCCTGACTCCAGGGCTGGTGTTCTATCATTGCGCCACCTAGCCACCCCTAGCATTCAGATTTTTACTTGGAGGATATGTCAAGAAGTTCCTCACTCTTGGATCCAGAAAGAACCTAGCCATCTGGATTGATAGGAAGTTCTCAACCATTTAGCAGTTCTGTCTTGTGGTTGTACTCTAAGCTCCGAACTCAAAGCAGTTTTGTTACCTGGGAGTTTTTTGTTACCTGGGAGTTTCATTCCTCTTAGGAATCTCATTCTTGCCAGAAAGAAAGTAATGGAATTATCAATGCCTATGCTAATTTGATGTTTTAATCTAATAGACTGAATTAGTTAAATTATGTGTAAGTTTTTATATTTTTTAAGAACTAAAGTAACTTGGGATTTTGTGAAAGGATTTTAAAAGGTATTAGACATAAATCTTTCCTTTTAATATTGCAAGTTGGAAACATTGAAGTAAAAAACCTACAGGTGGTATTTTTTTTTCAGATGAAAGATAAAGAATGGTAACCATTAACCCAGTTATGCCTGCAGATTAAAAGTGATATTTCTACTTCTTTTTTAGGAGATTTTGATGAATTCATTCACGATAATAATGACGTTATATTGAAAAACATTGCAGAAGATCTTCGGAATTGCTTACCCCTAGAAACCATGCTTCCTTCAGAGCAAGTAGCCATTCAAAAAGTAAATTTTTGTTTATTTCAGCTGCTTCTTAAGGATTCTAGCTAAATTGAAAGTGGTGGGATTGGTTAAATGTTAGCTGTGTGCTTGGAAGCAGAGTTCCCGTTGTTATTGCATTGAACCAGGACCTTGGACATTGTACAGTTCAGCTTACGTGACGTGCCCAAGTGTTTAAGCTGTCTTCCTCTAGTTGTAAATTTAGTTCCCTCTCTACTTCGCTATCCTGCTTCTCATTTTTTTTGGTAGCAACAGATACTTATTGAACATTGTCTTTATTTATATTGTCTTTGTTGACACAATTTGTTTTTCATCCACAGTGCCTCTAAAATAGCTCCCTGAGGGGGTGGCGAGGTAGCGCAGTGAATAGAGCATGGCCCCTGGAGTCAGGAGGACCTGAGTTCAAATGTGGCTCAGACACTTAACACTTACTAGCTGTGTGACCTTGGGCAAGTCACTTAACCCAGTTGCTTTGCATTCCCCCCTCCAAAAAAGACAAATAAATAAAATAGGTCCCTGAGATCACATTCTTTGATCTATTTCTGCCATCTGTTTCTTCTCTTTTGCTGCTTTTGAAAGCTACTTCATCTCATCACTTCAGTGACACTCTTCTAGAACTCTCCTGACCAAATCCATTGCTCTTTTCCCACACTCTCATTGCAAATTTTGTTGTCGGCAGTAAATGCATTTTCCCTCATTTTTCTCACTATTCCTTAACATCATTCGTTACTATTTTTCCTTTTGCTCTAGGCTGAAGAAGAACCTTTTTCCTTTCCAAGACTGCCTGTGATCCCATATTTTTCTGTCTTCTTTAGTAAACTGCCCCTACAATCATCCCTTTGGCTACAGATCTTCATTCTCTTCCTTTCTCTGCGTTACTTCTGCATATAAGCTTGTCCACCTCCCTTCCAACCTTGAAAATCCTCACTGGACGCTACCATCTCTGCTAGCTGTCATCTTATATCTCTCTTTCCTTTCTCTTCCAAACTTCTTGAGAAAGCCTTCCTCTTCTGATGCCTCCACTTCCTGTCTTCTCATTCTCTACGAAATCCACTACAGTCTGGCTTTCAGCCTCATCATTCAGCTGAAGCTCAGACTTCGAGAGAGTTCAGGTGACTTGCCTTTGCTCATGTAGCTACTGACTGTCAGAGCCAGGATTTAAACTTGGTGTTAATAGCATTAATAACACGTGTATTTCTTCTTCCCTGCCCTTCAGGGTTACAGTCTTATTTTAGTTAGGGAGATAAAGTACTTAGGGCTTAGAATTCCTTATATTCTTTTCCCGTCTTTGCTTGTATGACAGATTTTGCTGCATTTCCTTTTGTCTAACACTTAGCACGTTAAATGAACCATGGATCACTTTTTGGCTTGAAATGCATCAACAAAAGTCATAAATTCAGGGTTCCATACTCAAGATCAAGGCCATTTGGGTGAGGGATTGTGACAGGTAATTAGTTACTGCCAGAGTTTTGACATAGACGGAGAATGGCTGTCAGTGAAAGTAAACCACAAGTTGGAAATCAGGTTCGCAGCATATCTTCAGATTTTTCTTTTATAATAACTGCAGAGTGGTTGGCAGGGAGCATTTATGTATGGAAAGCTGGAAGGAAATGAGGAAGTGTATTGACAGGAGCAGATAACAGGGAGAGGTAATATCTCTTGTCCCAGGTTGCAGCTTATCTTCAAAGACACTGGAGGCTGTGGACCTGCAATAGGAGGCAGATCTGAAGGTGCAGTAGCAATGAGACCTGTACCTTGATACTTTTTATTAGTTCCCTGCCATCTCTTAATATGTCAAGTGCTAAAGGACAAAACTCTTACCAGTCAGTTCCTAAACCTCTATTAAGTGTCTCCTATGTGGCAGACATTATCCTAAGCACTGGGGAGTGCCGAAAGAGGTGAAAGGCGACTGCTTTCCCCAGCGAGCTTGTGAGCTAATGGGGGGCAACAAACAGCAAATATGTACAAACAAGATAGTTAGGAAACAGTCACGAGAGGGAAGGCAATGACCAGTAATTGTCTTGTACACTTACTGTGTGTTTAATCAGATCGGGCCTTTGAAGGGATCAAACCAGGAGATAACTTTTTATGAATGAAAGCATTTGGTGGCACTAATTTTGATACTAAGTTTATGTCATCAACTTCACTCTCCTTTAATCATGGTATATACTTGTATGTATAACATGAGATGCAGAAAGTACCTTTCCGCTGTATGAGTTACCTGATATTGATAAGGGACAGCTGATTATAGACAAACTATTTTAATAATAGGTGAATTTCACTTTTTAGGAAAGAAAATAAAGAAGCAAATATTTATTAATTAATCACCTACTAAGTGCCAGGCTTTGTACTAAGCACTTTATCATTCTCCCATTTAATGCTTACAACAACCTTTGGAGGAAGGTACTATTATCCCCATTTTACAGATGAAGAAACTAAGGCAAATAAGCATTAATTGACTTGCCCAGGGTCACACAGCTACTGAGTGTGTGAGATTGGATTTGAACTTAGGTCTTCCTGATTCTGGGCCCAGCATTTTATCTACTGTATGACCTAGCCGCTCATGTACCTGTAAGTATTACCAGTATAGAAATTAAATTTGGTAAGTTTTTGTCAGACATCAAAGTAAAAAGTTGCTTGGTAGTATAATTTGCTTCCTTTGGGAAACAAAACGGTCAAAGAAAGTAGCAATAAATGTGACTAAATAGAACTAATCTTTCAAGAACCAGCTTGCCTTATTTTCCAACTAAAATATATTTCTTTGTACTTTGTTTTTCTAACCACTGTTCAGATAAAACAGCAACCGGAGCCCATAGTTCACATCGATGCGTTCCTTTATGATGATGACTTTATTGATTCCCTGTGTGATGAAGGAAAAATGAGTAGGAACTACTGCACAGTGTGTGGGTCATACCAGACTGCACCTTTAGGTAGGTGGAGAACTGAGGTACACAAACTATATTGCTATAATGCTTGTTCATTTTTCTCATACGCTGTGTGTGTGTGTGTGTCTGTGTGTGTGTGTTTGTGTGTGTGCGTGTGTGTGTACCTGGTCCATGTTATGTTTATTTTTTTAAAAAGAAATGATTGAGCTTCATAACATAGAGGCTTCATTTTCAAGTATTGCCTAAATTGCATTTAAAACCAAGGAGGGTGGGGAGAGATGAGAGCAATCTGCTTTCCTTCATTACCTCTTCCTTAATATATAAATAGTAAAAGAAAAAAGGGGGAAAGAGCTAAGGAAGAAAGATGAAAAGAGAATTAATGGCTTGGAAAAAGAAGACGTACAAAATCTTATTTTTAAAAATGCCTTGAAAATTAGAATTGTCCAAATGGAAGACAATGAGGCCATTAGACATTAAAAAATAATAAATTTTAAAAACTAGAAAATTAGAAGAAGAAATGAAATGCCACATAATAAACACAACTGATTTGGAAAACAGATTAAGGAGAAATAATTTAAGAAACACGAAGGGACCTGAAAGCCATGAACAAAAAGGCCTACTCAGGTAACTTAGAACCAGAGGGCAAATTAGAAATTGAAAGAACCCACCAGTCACCTCCTGAAAAAAAAAAAGAACAACAAAAGGAAAACTTTCAGGAATGTTATAACCCAAATCCAGAACTCCCAGGTCAAGGAGAAAATACTGCAAGAATCCAGAAAAAAAAGAAATCAAGTGCCAGGGTCGAGATCACATACAATTTAGCACCCATTACTTTAAAAGTGAAGATTATGAAGTATGATGTTCCAGAAGTAGAAGATCTAGGTTTATAACCAAAAATAAAATAGCTGATAAAACTGAGTAAAATTCTTTTTGTTGTCATTGTTTAGTCATTCAGGTCATGTCCAACTCTTTGTGACCCCGTGTGTTGTAGCACACCAGGCCATCCTGTCCTCCACTGCCTCTCCGAGTCTGACCAGGTTCACTTTTGTTTCCACGGTGCTGTCTATCCATCTCATCCTCTGCCTTCATCCTTTCTCAGCATCAGGGTCTTTTCTGATTAGGCCTGTCTTTTTATTATGTGGCCAAATATTTCAGCTTCAGCATTGACCTTCCAGTGAATAGCCTGAATTATAATTTCCGTAAGTGTTGGACTGATTTGCCCTTTTTGCTGTCTATGGAAGTCTCAGAAGTTGATTTTTTGACTCTCAACTTTCCTCATAGTCCAACTCTTACAACAGCCATATGTTGCTATTGGAAAAGCCATAGTTTTAACTGTGATGCCCTTTGTCAGCAAGTTGACGTCTCTGCTTTTTAGTTCCTGTCCAGATTTGCCGCAGCTCTACTTCCAAGGAGCAAATGGCACTTAATTTCATGGCTGCAGTCGCTGTCTGCAGTGATCTTTGAACCCCAAATACTAAATCTTGACATTGCTCCCATTTCTTCCTTTGCTTGCCAGAAACACAACCTGTGAGTAGTCCCAGCTGCCTTGTTGGATTTATTCAGCATGTCCCCTCCACTTCCCTCTCCTCTCCTCTTCTCTCCTCTCCTTTCCTCTTTCTCTTTCTCCCTCCTTCCCCTCCCTCACTTTACCTGCGGGTGTTCTACCCAAAGGAAGGTAAATTTTGATGGCTGAAAGCTGTCTTGTTAACTTGGGGTTTACTGGCTAGATTTCTTTCTCAAAGACCAAGCCTTAAACCCAATTCACTTGAGCTCACTCAGGGACTATAATAGGTACCTGCCCTCCTAGCTCCCTGAGAATGTATAGTAACTGTTTCTCTTTGGGCCAGCAACCCTGAGGGTCTTCCCCTTCCCAGTTTGATTTTTGTTTTTTAATTAAAGGGGCCTTAAAAGGGCCAAGGGTCTCCCAGTGCATCCTGAGCTATCTCCAGTTGTCCTCATGAATATCTGGTCATTGGACCCAGATGGCTCAGGAGGAGAAAGTGCGGCTGGTGACTTTGTGCAGCCTTCCCTCCCTCAAATCAAAGTCAACTGCAAGTCATGTCATCATCTCCCTGATGTAATGATCCCGTTTGAGAACAAAGGATAAACAAGCTAGGAAATGATAACAGTTACCAGGATCTCAGTATTTTTGATGTTAAGCTTCAGGTCAGCTTTTGCAATGTCTCCTCATCAAAATTCTTCTTCACTTTCCTCTTCACTTTGTTGATCTTTTTTCTGATAACCTTAATTCCAGCTTTTGATTCATACATCCTGGCATTTCACATGATGTACTCTGCTTACAAGTTAAATAAATAAGGTGACAATATACAGCCTTGTTATACTCCTTTTCCAATCTTAAAGCAATCAGTTATTCCCATGTTCAGTTCTAACTGTTGCTTCTTGGCCCTCATACAAGTTCCTTGGAAGACAAGTAGGCTATTCTAATACTGCCATCTCTTTGGGGACTTGCCATATTTTGTGGTGATCCACACCGTCAGGGGCTTTAGGGTAGTCAGTGACTTGGATGTTTTTTTCGGAACTTCCTTGCCTTCTCCATAATCCAGCAGATCTTGGCCAGTTGGGCTCTAGTTCTTCTCCTACTCGTCTGATAGTTCTTGATTTACATATTGCTGGAACTTAACTTGCAAAATCTTCAGCATAACCTTGCCGAAGCATGAAATGAGTGCAGCTGTAGAATTCGATAGGGGAGGAAATGGGCCTTTAACAAAACAGAGGACCTTCTAAGCATTCCTGATGAAAAAAAACTGAGTAGAAACGTTGTAGACACAGGAGTTAGGAGAAGCATAAAAGTAAACGTGCCTGAGCAATTAATTGTAAAGGACTGAAATCGATTATTTTATTATTTATATTATGATGGGGGTGATAATATAGCCAGGGGACACAGTAGATAAGGCACCAGACCCAAAGAGAAGAGGACCTGAATTCAAATCCAGACATGAAGTTGCGAAAACCTGAGCTCTAATTTTTCCTCGTCCTCCTCTATTGAATGGGGGTGATGATAGCATCCCCCTCCCAAGATTGTTGTGAGCATTGGATGAGATAACAACTATAAAGTGCTCAGCACAGTGCCTGGCATATAGTAAGTTCTGCACATGTATAAACTATACTTATACCTATTCTGTATTTACTCGGAACCTTGTCATCACCATTGATCATAGAGGGAGGAACAGAGAGCTGGGAATGATTCTTTTACGTTTTAATGATCTCAAAAGTAAAATGAAAAGGAAGGAGAAGAATGTCAACTGGATTGGAACCAGTCTAACCTGTGGGAACTGGAACTGAACAAAGGTTAGAGACAGGAGAATTGGGAATCAAACCGAATAATTTCACAAAGCGAGGAAAACACTTGCAAGCAGAAGTTCACCTTCCTGAGAAGGAGGTCTTGTGACTTAAGGCAGGGATAGGGCTTTTATACATGAAAACTACAAGAAGACAGGACCCAACATAGTCTTGAGCAAATAATTCCGATGGTTGGCGTTTCTTGGGACAGTTCTTGAATCCTGTGGAAAAAGTCTCCAGGTTATTAGAATTATTGAGCCTTGTGATCGTTTACTGGTGTACAAAACCAGAATTAGCATGATGGGAACTGGCATAAAGTACCTGGTTCTGTTCACTTAGCAGTTAGTAGCACGGGACTTCAGGAATTGTTAATGTGTCAGGAGATTTTGATCAATCACTTTGTGCTGCAGCACGTTGATTGCTTCTGACTGACTCTCAGGGTCCCTGGAAAATAGGGAAGCTCCAATAAAATCTAAATAGTTACAAGAACACCTGGTGTTGGTCAAAGCAATGTATTTTGTCACAGGTTGAGATCATCCCGAGGGTAAGCATTGTTGCTATGCCAGGCTTAAAGCACAGCCTGTTTGCTGGCCCTTAGCTCTAGAAAACAGGGATCTCCTAATATCTTACTTCAAGGAACACCTTAGCAGGGGGGAAAAGGAGAGGAAGAATGCCAAAAATTACCTCAAGTACATATGTTTCATAACAAGTTTGTACATACAGGAAGAGGTAATGGGACCTCACTCTCCTCTGAACTAGTGAAAAGAGGGAAGAATACACATGTACACACTAAGATAAAGAAAAATATCTTAACCAATAGGAAAATAGGACAGAAAATAGTTAAGGTAAAGGAGGGAAGTAAGAGAGAATAGACTAAGGAAGGCAATAGTCAGAAGCAAAACAAGCTCTTAAAGAGGGGGCAGAGAAAAATAGGATGGAAGAGAGTATACAATCACAAGTGTGAATGGGATGGACTCACCAATAAAATAGAAGAAGATAGCAGAATGGATTAGAAACCAGCCTCCAACAATGATTATAAGAAATACACTTGTAACAGAAGGATACACACAATTTGAAACAAAAGGGAGGTAAGAGGGGAAACAGAATCTGTTATACTTTATGCTAAAGTAAAAAAAAGGCAGAGGTAGCAGTTATGATTTTGGATGAAAGTAAAAATGGCCCTAATTAAAAGAGACAGGGAATCCATGTTTTGCTGCAATGACTATACATGATGAATTATCATCAATACTAAATATATATGCACCTAGTGAGAGAGCACCTAATTTAAAAAAAGTTACAAAGAGAAATGGACAATAAAATTCTAAGAATAGGAGAACCTCAGTTTACCCTCACAGCCCTAGATAAATCTGACCAAAAAAAAAAATAAACAAGAAAGAAGTTATGGACCTGAATAGAACTTTAGAAAAGTTAAAGATAGCCCTGTGGATAATTCTGAAAGGGAATAAAAAGCGGTATACCTATTTCTTATCTGTGCAAGTCATGTTCACAAAAATTGACAGGGAATTAAGATGTAAAAACCTCACAAAAATACAGAAATAATAAATGTATTTTGCTTGAACCTTAATGCAATAAAAAATTACTTTTCAATAAAAGGCTTTTGAACCTAAGATTAAAAATTAACTAGAAACCAAATAGCTAAATGCTAAAGAATGGATGGATGCAAAAACAAATCATAAAAGCATTTAACTTTATCAAAGATAACAACACCACCGAGACAACATACTAAAATTTGTGGGCTGTGATGAAAGTAGTACTTAGGGAAATACTTATGTCTATAAATATTTTCATCAGTAATAGAAAAAGCAGACCAACAAATTGTAATGCAGTTGAAAAAATTAGAAAGCCAACAAATCAAAAAACCCCAATTTATTACTAAAATAGAAGTCCTGAAAATCAGAGGAGTAACAAAATAAGAGAATTGAAAGTTAAAAATAATATGTGCTAATAAATAAAACTAGAAGCTGTTTTTCTTTTTTTTAAGTAATGAAGTAGAAAAGCCATCGATTAATTTGATTATCAAAAGAAAAACCAAATTAATTGTATCAAAAATGAAAAAGGTTAATTCACATCCATTGAAGGAGAAATAAAAGCAATTATTAGGAGCTGTTTTGCCTTACTATATGCCAGTAAATTTGATGATCTCAATTAAATGCATCAACATATACAAACATATAAGGAACCCAGTTTAACAAAACAAGAAATATTAAAGTTGAATAACTGTCTTAGAAAAAGAAATGCTATAAAAGAACTCCCAAATTGAAAAACCCCGCAAGAGGATAGATTTACAAAATCTGTCAAATTTTGAAAAAATAGGTAAAGAACTATTCCGATCAGTAATTCATTTTATAACACAAATAGAGTCTTGATTTCTCAGCCAAGGAAAGTAAAAACAGAAAACTGTAGACCAGTATCCCCAGTGCATATTGATGTAAAAATTTTAAATAAAATATTAGCAGGGAAACTAAAGTAACAAATCACAGATCATACGCAATAACTAGGCTGAATTTTTACCAGGAATGCAGAGTTGGTTCAGTATTACACAAACTATGAGCATAGTTGACTGTCTCTAACAAAAAGAACAAAAATCATATGGTTATATCAGATAAAGAAAAGGTTTTTGACCAAATATTTAACCAAATATAGCACTTATTCCTATGGAAAACTCTAGAAAGCATAGGAAGAAACATAGATTTAATTAAGTCATAAGTGGTGTCTATGTAAAGTCAAGAGCAAGCGTTGTCTATAATGGGGATAAGGTAGAAACTATTCCATAAGATAAGGGATAAAATAAGGATCACCACTGCTGTTCAGTATTGTAGTAGAAATACTAGCTTTAGCAATAAGAGAAAAATAAATTTAAGAAATAGATACAGTCAAAGAATCAACAAAACTCACATTTTATTTTATTAATGATATGGTTGGTTTTTTTGACATTAGCTAAAAAATTTCAGCAAACTTGTAGAATATAAAATAAACCCATACAAATCATCTGTATTTCTTTGTAATACCAGCAAATTCCAGCAGGTGAGGTACCAAGAGAAATTCTATTTAAATTAACTATATGCAATGTAAAATACTTGGGTGTCTTCTTGACAAGACCCACACAGAAACTATATGAGAACAATTACCAAACACTTTACATGAAAAAGATATTTTAATAATTGGAGAAATCCTGATTACTCATGGGCGAAGCAAGCTGATTTAATAAAAATGACAGTACTACCTAAATTACTTATTTAATGCCATGTCAATCAGATATCATAGAACTACTGAGAGGGAGAAGCAGCTATAAATGTTCTGAAGGAACAAAATAACAAGGAAAACAGTGAAACAGAATTTGAGAGTGATTGGGGCCTAGCAATGCCAGACCTCACACTGTCCTCTACAGTCCCAATTGTCGATTTCTTCAGTCATACTGCTGACTCTCTTTTCATGATTTTCCTGCAACATTCTTATTTCTCTTCCCAATTTTTCTTCCACTTCCCTTATTTGGTTTTGAAAGTCCTTCTTCAGCTCATCCCTAGCTTTAAGGCATTCTTCATGTTTATTGGAGGCCTCTGGTGGGGGCGCTGTGGCTGCGCTCTCCTCCTCCCTCTCTCTCCCATGATCTTTCTTTTCCCCAAAGAAGGAGTCTAGGGTTTGGGAGCTGTTCTTACTTAGCTTCTTATGCTTATTCTTACTCATGGTTCTTCAGACCGTGAATTTTTTTTTTTAAATCTCTGTGGGGCTCTGCTTCCAGAAGGGAAAGCTCTGTCC
>CM053589.1:9096278-9125824 GCA_028646515.1 Pseudochirops corinnae | reverse complement strand
GATCTGGATCCAGGCCGCTCAACGCGAGAGCACTGGTCTGAAAACAATCGCTCAGTCCCCCTGCTTTTTGCAGGCCGAGGGCGGGAAGCTACAACGTGGAGGCGGGTGCAAAACCTCCGCCTTTCGCTTTTCCGCTCTGGGGACCTTTCGGGAGGACCGCTTATCTCCCCCTTTCACAATCCCCACTCCGCAGCTGTTGCTAATCACGCTCACCTCAGAGGCTTTTCTGCACCTCCCTCCCAGCCGCCCCCGGGGCACAGCCTCGGCTTCAGGCCAGGCTGGTTTCGGTTCACAGTGCTGATATGGTTCCTCGTAGCTGAGCTGATTTTAGTGGGAAGTATCCTTGTGTGCGTACAGTCCCAATTGTCAAAAGCAGTTTGGTACTAAGTAAGAAATAAGTTGATCAGTGGAACAGATAAAGTATGTAATAGCCTAAAAGAGCCAACATAGTAGCCTACAACAATCTCAGCTATTGGGGAAGAACTGTCTGTTCAGCAAAAACTTGGAAAATCTGAAAAATTGTTTGCCAGAGACTCGATGTGGACTAACATCTCATACCATATACCAAGATAAACCCCAACAGAAATAAAAGGCAACACCTGTAAATTAAAGGTGTTGTGTGTTTGTGGATTGTCCTTCGTTCTTGAAGAGGGCCATGACATCAGGAAGATGATGCCATGACTTGCAGTTGAATTGGATTGGAGTGAGGGAGAGCTGTGCAAAGTCATCAACCTCATTTTCTCTTCCAGAGCCATCTGTGTCCAGTGGCCAGATATAGATCAGAACAACTGGAGATGACCCAGGCTGCAGTGGGCGACCTGGACCTTTTTAAGCTAAGATCTTACTGAGTTCTCACTTTGAGGCAATGCCCATTCAGTGATTAGGCCTGTGGAAGAAGTGAGTCAGGGGATAGCTCCTTTAATAAAAAAAGAAACTAAGAGAGGAAGACCCTCAGAGTTATTGGCAAAAGAGAAACAAGTTACTATTTGCCTTTACTCTGAGCCCTTTGGGCCCAAAAAATAACCATTAAGTAGTGCTTGGATGGAGTACTGTTGGCCAGTCAGTGAGAGCCACAGTGCATTGGGTTTAAGGTGTGGTCCTTAAGGATGAAATTTAGCCAGTAAACCCCAAGATAACTAGGTAGGTTTCAGCCCTCAAAATTTACTTTCCTTTCAGCAGCGCACCCTCAAGTTAAGAGCATGGTACCCCATATGTGGGGGGAGAGGAGAGGAGGAGCATTGACAAAAATAACAGTAAGGTACAGGGATGAGGGAAGAGGTAATGATCAAGTGAAATAAAAGATTCCCTAGGAGGTTAAATGTATGTACTGTTTTGTTCACGTCACATTAAGAAGTTTTTACACAAAAGCAACGCAGCTGAAAGTTAGAAGAGAATCAGGGAAAAAAGGCCCTTCCCCATTTGATAAATGAGCCAGAATTTTAAGTTTTCAGAGGAAGAAATCTAAGCTGTCGATGGCCATATGGAAAAATGTGCTATCTCACTAATAATTAGCAAAATACAAAATAAAGTAGCTGACGCACCATTTCACACAAATCCAGTTGGCAAAGTTGACCAAAAAGGAAAATGCCGAATGCTACAGGGGCCGTGGGAAGGGGGGACATTAAAATGCCAATATAACCATACGGAGAAACAATTTCAAAGAGGCCAAAGCATGAGAAAAATGGACGACAAAGGTAGAACCTTTTTGTAGGAAAAAAAATGAAAACTGAGGGGGTTCTCATCAGTTTGGAAATGGTGAAAAAATGATAAAAATTGTCAACACCAAAAGACTTTGGAATTCTGAACAACGCAGTAACCAGCCACACGGTTCCAGAAGACTCATGATAAAACATTCTGTTCATTTTCAGATAGAGAGCTGATAGATTCAGAATGTAGACTGTGTGCATTGAAACATGTTCTTTTTTTCTGGACATAGCTAATGAGACCATTTTGTTGTTCATGACTGTATGTATTTATAATGGATTTTGTTTTTCTTACCTCCTCAGTAGGTCAGAGAAGGGAATAAGGGAATAGGAAGGAAGAGAATTAGGTATGGAAATAAAATGGGATTTTTTTTTTAAAGGAAGGAAATAGGGAAATTGTTTTTAAAATGGAGCTCTGTTGTGGTATAATTAAAGGCACAAAGTTGTATTGAGTGCTGTTATATTAAGGCTATGGTTTTTTTTTTTTTTGGAGGCGGGAAGGTAGGTCAATTGGGGTTGAATGACTTGCCCAAGGTCACACGGCTAGTTTTTGTGTTAAGTGTGTGAGGCTGCATTTGAACTCAGGTCCTCCTGATTCCAGGGCCAGTGCTTTATTCACTGCACCACCTAGCCGCCCCAAAGCTGTTCTCTTATATGCTTAGGGCTTCAGCTTTGTTCAGGTCACTGTTTCACCGGAGTCACTGATATAGACTATATTAACAATAGATAATAGGTTTCTTTCGTTTTTTTATAGTAGAGTTATCCCTGAAATAATCTGTTTTGGCTTTTTTCCCTAGAATTAAATATATATGGACATATTAGAATTTCAGAGATAACATTATTGTCTAAATCGTTTGATTAAATGTGTTGTGGTACCTCTCCCATTTGAATGTAAGCTCACTTTAAACAGTTGTTAAGTCATTTTTCAGTCTTGTCTGACTCTATGACCCCCATTGTGAGTTTTCTAGGCAATGATGCTGGAGTGGTCTGCCATTTCCTTCAGCTGCTCATTTTACAAATGAGGGAACTGAGGCAAACAGGGTTAAGTGACTTGTGCAGGGTCATATAGCAATAAGTATCTGAGACTGGATTTGAACTCAGGAAGATGAGTCTTCCTGATTCCAAGCACATAATGAAGCTTAATAAATGCTTGTTGAATGATTGATTGGTAGTTCCCAGAATTAGCTCTTAGTACTATTTTTTTTCTGTCAGATTGATATCTGTAAACAAGAACTGTTATATGGTAGATAACTGTTACTTTATAAATTCCTTTGTATGCTGAATAATCTTTTGGCAATATATATCATTACCACCTTAATTTCTCTGTTTTGTAAGTTCATATTTTCATATTGAATTTTCTTAAATAAGAGCAAACCTTTAATTACTTTTTAGTGTCACGTATTTATTATAGAAGGGGGAAGTGATGTTAAATGTCTTATATTAAGGTGTTCATAACTTTGAAGTGCTAAATGGGAACAGGATTATATTAAAATTCTTGGGACTAGGATCAGAAAATGAATTGATATTTCCCCCCGTTTGCAAAATGCCATTGATTTTTTACTAAGTTGAATGTTCTTAGTTAGATCCTGGAACCATAGATGTAGAGCCGGAAGAAAACTGAAAAGCCATCCAGTTGAGTCCACTCATTTTATGGGAAGGGAAGCTGAGGCCCAGAGCATCTAAGGGTGAGAGGGGAGGGGACAAGGCCAAGATTTTGTTTTTTTGCTTTTTGGAGGGTAATTGGGGTTAAGTGACTTGCCCAAAGTCACATGGCTGGTAAGCGTGTCAAGTATCTGAGGCTGGATTTGAACTCAGGCCCTCCTGACTCCAGGGCCGGTGCTCTATTCAGTGCGCCACCTAGCCGCCCCAACTGTGCCCCCTAGCCGCCCCAAGACCAACTTTACTTTTATTTCCTGAATTCTGATTCACCATCCATGTCTCTGTGTTTCCATTGAACTGTTCTGAAAAATCCAAAAATACTTTTTTTCTTCCAAGACTTGACCAGGAATTAGAGCACTTCAGAATGGTGAACTAAAACATACAGATCTTTTAGAATTTCAGTATTTAGAGTCACTGAAGATAGAAGTGGACTGTCATTCAGAAAACAGTTATGTTTGGAGAGGATCAGGATGAGCTCAGGCTGCTCACTGGGCATTTTCTCTTCAGAAAAGTATACTAGCGCTACTACTACTACTACTACTACTACTACTAATAGCTGACATTTATGTGTTGCTTACTTCATGTGTTACTCACAATTCTGGAAGGTAGGTGCTATTAAGTGACAGCCTCTGGTAACACAACTAGTAAGTTTCTGAGGCTGGATTTGAACTCGGGTCTTCTGACTCCAGGCCTAGTGTTCTAGCCACTGTGCCACTTGGTTTGGGAAAAAGTACTGGATTTAAGGTCAGGAGAAACCTGAATTCCTCCCTTCTGCACTTATTGTGTGACCATAGATCATTCCTAAGCCTTAGTTTCCTCATCTGTAAAATGGGAAGAATAATAGTCCCTTACTGGATTGTGGTGAAGAATAAGTGAGATAATTAATGCACTTCATAAGTCTTATGGTGCTATAGAAATGTCAGCTTTTATTAATATCCCTTCTCCAACAAGGGTTTGGGGCTGAACATAATGTGGGAAATTAGCCTAATTTTTTTTCTTGTCAATCTTTACTTGTAGGTACTTAACATATTAAGAAATATCCTTTATAAATATAAGTAAAAGAACTGTTTGTTCAGTGCCTTCTTGTATCTGAGTGAATACCTTGCAGTAATGCAAAACTTTTGATTTTATTTTGTTCTCATTCTTCAGGATTTATTTCTCATTCCTTCTCCCCTTTGGAATTGAAGTTCATTTATCAGCATGTGCTCCCAGATCTCTCTGGAAAGATCTTGATTGATGTTGGTTCCAGGCTTGGTCCAGTACTTTTCGTGGTAAAGTCTAGTATAGAAACTTCTTCAGTGTTTGTAATAATGTGAATTTTCTTATGCTAACAGCTAACTTTTCCTGCTACCATCCAGTTTAATTTCTTATACTGATAGTTGTGACATATCAAAAGTATCACAGATAAGGTGAGTACTAATATCTTCTAGAGTACACTGAGTTCCCTATTTTCTTAAGATTAATTCTTATGATCTCTCATAGAATCATAGATCTTGAGATGGAAAGCACCTCAGAGACCATATAGTCTTAACACCCTCATTTTACATTGTGGAAACTGAGGCCTAGTGAAATTAAGTGTGACAGGTCACACAGATAGAAAGTATCATTTATTCCTACAAATTGTAAAAGTATTGATGACATAAAAACATTAAATATAACTCATACCATATAGCTAGTCTTTTGTAGATTAACTTCTGTGCTGCTTTTTTAAAATTACTTTTGCTCATTTGTATTTAGCTTTGACTAAAAAAAGCTTTGATCTAAGAGGTTTGTTTGTAAAGCTTCTGGTTACACTTGGCTTCCTAAATATTCCTTGAACATAATTTTTTTATTCATTACTTTTCAAGCAATTACAAAAGTTTTGCCAGATAATTGAAATGAGGCTTCTGATTCTCATAAACATACTTGTTTAAGCAGATGAACAGAAGCAGGAGACTCAGATGTATCAGTTTATTCAAGTTGTCTTTACAGGAATCAATATCCGCTTATAAGTCATAAATGTTCACTTTTTGATATTGGGTTTATTTTTAATTTTAAAGCCTCTGCCTGTTAACATACAGTGAAAGCTTCAAGAGAAAAATAATAGGCTCTCCAAAATAATAGTTTGAGTTTGTGTATTTTTGGTTTTTGAGGGGAGATGTTTGTGGGATAATGAATATCTGTAAATGGATGTCAGTAATAGCACCTGCCTCCTGGAGTTGTAAGGATAAAATGAAATAATATTTGTAAAGCACACATAAATGCTAGCCATTATTTGGTTTAGGTCAGTAGCAATTTCTCTTAAACTGTCTCAAGTTTTTTTTATACAGCTTCCTTTTCCCACATATAAACCAAGCACAAGCAGCTCTCCTGAGGACTGCTGCTGTGAATAACTTTAAGGTTCTGATCACATAGTATAGTGAACTCTTTATTCAGCAATAAACTAAAGCAAAATATTCACAGAAACCAAAGTACAACATTCACAGTGATATAACATAACAACTTACTACTAAAGTAGTCACATATTCTTAAACAAAAGACATCATTGAATAAGTCACAATCTGAATCAATCAATATAAAGTACCCATCTAAAGTCTTCTCTCATCTTGATTGGAGACTGGCTTCCAGTCATCCTTAACTCAGTCATCCTTAAGGAGTATAAAATACAAAGTACAGAGGTCATAGTAAATCATGATCTTGTCAGTCACCACTAAGTACCCAAGGAAAAGTCCTTTCATCTTGACTGAGAGGCTGACCCCCAAACTCCATGGTTCCTCTTCCATCTTCCCAGCTCTTGTCTGAATTCACATGTCACCTGGATTCACAGGTAGGCAGCTTCCAGTTCCTATTCCAGTTCCTGATCCAACTTCTGGTTCAGCTCCTGGTCCAGCTCCACACATCAAGCTTAGCAGAGCCACAACAACATTCATACATATTGCTGACACCATCATCAATTCACTTTCTGCCTGTGAAATCAACACAGACCCACAAACAGGTTCTCTATCTGAGAAATTGCCACAAATTAGTAAAGTCCCAGGACCTCTGAAATCATCAGTAAAACCCTCCTTCAGGACTTCTGTAAACAGACAACAAGAAAGTCCTCTGTCAGGGCTTCTGGACCAGCAGTAAGGTCCCAGGGCTTCTGGAACAAGAGCAGTGTCCTCTATTAGCAGACAGGTCTGACAGAGTACCATCAGAACAGACAGACAAAGTGCAGACACCACAGCCATTCTTCCCAGTTCTGCTTGGTCCCAGCTTGTGCTCTTGCTTTTATATGGCAAGTTCCTCCCACTGTGGGCTTCACAGGTTCTGTTTCTAACAAAGACTTGATAATCACTGATGAGGCTCAAAGACCTTTGAAGAACTGAAACAAGGAGCTTGCTATTACACCACCCTGCTCCTACCTTCCCATTATTCTCTTTCCAATCCATGAAACTTTTTCAATAGCGCAACCATTTTTGGAATATTTCAGAAGGGTAATGTAGGTATTTATATTCCCTATGCCTTCTTGACCAAGCTTCTTTTATCTCCTGGGATTACCTTACCACAGGTAAGGTGAATAAGACCTAGGGAGTTATCTCAGACGCAGATGTTAAGTTGCCTTTCTGAGATCATAGGTAGTAAATGCCAGATGTGAGATTTGAACCTAGTTTTTCCCAATTCCAATTCTAACCTCTCTACTATCCCAGATTTCTTATTTCTTATTATAGAGATTAATTAATGGCAATAAATTCCTTTTTGCCTCACATAGATTTCTAGGGTATTTTGTTGTTTCTAGTTGGGTCTGATTTATGTGTCATTGTGAATCCACTGTTCATAGGGTTTTCTTGGCAAAAATAAAAGTAGATATTTAATGGATAGATTAAAGCATATTCATTGATTATCCTTATTTAGATAGTCTACGTTGTCACTGATGTCCATTAAATTGCCAAGTCTTAGGCTTAATTCTCTAAGTCTTTCACTACTCTACTCGGCCACCTTCCCCTTCAATTAGTGTTTGCTCAGTTTGATTAACAGGAAACTAATATAAGAGTTGGGATGAGGATAAGAACTGGACCTGTGATTTCATTGATATAAAGAACTCCTAGGTGAGGCCATTCCATTTACAAATGAAGGTCAGCACCTTTTCTATAACTTACAGACTTCGTGTTATCTAAGGTAGCAGAAATTTAAGTGATTTCCCAAGGATCACATAATATAGGACAGAGATAGGACCAGCCAGATTTTCTCGCTCTTGAGTCCATCTCCCTAATCACTCTGCCTTGGTAACTCTTTTCTTAACAGTTATATAACTAAATATAATTAGGATGGTAAATCTTTGCACAGAAAATTCACTTCAAAATCACAGTAGATTCCAAAGTAAGTATAAATTTGCTTTTATTATTTGGCATTTAGGGTAATCTATGTGTATAATCAAAGTTTTCTGGGCTTTATTGATCATGTTATTCTTGGTAGTTTTTTGTATTTTAGATAAATTTTCCTTTTTCTTTAAAGATAATGTCTTCCTTTCTTCTGAAGCTAATCTAACTATCATAATTAATGATAATAATGAAGTTAATTTAACCATGATAATTATTACATTTCCTTTTATTTTAGGGTTATCTTTATAGTTCAGCATTGCAGCTACATGGAGTGGAAATGAATCAAGACTTTTGCCAGCTTCAAGAAATGATCATTGCCAAATACAAGTTTGCTGATAGGATAAAGGTAACTCATTGTTATTTTTAGTTAATAAGTATTAATCTCTGAAAGAGTCTCTTCCCTCAAGGATCTTATACTTTGTAGGACACAGCATATACACATAATTCGAATAAAAATATTTAAATTAACTATATGTAAAAGATGAAAATACAAGCTGTTTTCCATTATACATACAATATTCCATTATACATTATACAAAATACAAGCTGAGTTTCCATTATACGTACAATATTCCATTATACGTTATACAAAATACAAGCTGAGTTTCCATTATACCACCTCTCGATCTGAGCTTTGAAGGAGACTAAGGATTCTAAGAGACAGAGGTAAGGTATTCTCAGCATGGGGAACTGAGTTTGTCCTTTGTGTTCGAAGAGGACCATGGCATCAGGGAAATGATGGCATGACTTGCAGAGATGGTTATGCAAGGTCACCAGCCTCACTTTCTCCTCCAGAGCCATCTGGCTCCAGTGACCACATATTCATCAGGATGACTGGAGATGACCCAGGATACAGTGGGAGGCCTTGGCCCTTTTAGGCTAAGGCCTTTTCACATACTCATATAGAATGAGGTAACACCCATTTAGTGAATAGGCCTCTTTAAGAAGTGAGTCAAGGGATGGCCCCTTTAATTGGAAGAAAAAAAATCAAGCTGGGAGGGAAAGACCCTCAAGGTTGCTGTTCCAAAGAAAAACAATTACCATTGACATTCACTGTAAACCAGAAGGATCCAAAATACAGCCATTAAGTGGAGCTTGGGCAGGGATCTGTTGTGGTCTAATGTATGAGCTGCAGAGTGTACTGGGTTTAAGGTTTTGCAGAAGCAGAGATTTAAGACATTGACAGCCAAGTGTATGTAATAGAAAGATAGCCCTTTGGCTGAACCAAAGAAGACATGGAGTGGGGAGAATGGGAAGGGAACAAAGATTTATTTATAAGGTAACTACTGCATGCCAGACTCTGTGCTGAGTTCTTTACAAGTATTCGTTTGATCCTTACATCAACCCTGGGAGATAGGTACTGTTTTTATTCTATATTTGAGGAAACCGAGGCAGCCTGTGTTTTAATTATTTGTCCATGATCACATAGCTAGTAAGTGTCTGAGGCCAGCTTTGAACTCAGATCTTTTTTTTCCAGGCCCATGGTTCTATCTACTACACCATCTAACTGCCATCAAATGTAACATATAATAAAAGTGGAAAGGTAGGATTGAAAAGATGGAATTAGACATAACAATTAAGAGCTCATTGTTGAGAGAACATCATTGAGAGAACACTTGAGTTTTCAGTTGAGTGGTAATATCAGAAGCCACGTATTCTAAACCCTAATATAGGAAGTACTTACTATAACCACATAACTGTTAATAAAGTATAATGGTACAGCTTTATTTTAAGACGCAACTTGGAAAATAAATATTTAATTGAAATTGTGCTAAAAAATTCGTGATCAAAATATAAAATAAACTCAGTACAAAAAGTATTTTTTCTTTGAATTCAAATATTCTTTCTTAAAATATACTTTCATTTGTTATGTAATGCCATAGTATTTTCTGAATCTTAGAATTTAAAAGAAATTATCTTAAGGACATAATTGTTTATTATGAAATTTTTTTTATTAGATTACTATCATATGTTGTTTTAGGCAGTAAAATGCAATGAAAGGAATCCTAAACTTGGAGTCAGAGGACTTAGTTTAAATTCATGGCTTTTCCTGTCTTACCTTGGGAAAGTCACTCTCTAGAGGAAAGGCCTCTTGACCTGATTTCTCATTTGGAAAATGAAGTGGTTGGAACAGATGACATTTAAGGTCCCTTCCAGCTCTAAATCTTTCTGTAATCCATGATACCTGTCACAACAAATAGAAACAGCTTGGTGTAGAGGATAGAGAGCTGACCTTAACAGTCAGGAAGATCTGGATTCAAATTCAAATTCTACCTTTAATATATACCAACTGTTTATAACCCTGCTAAAATTGGAGTTGCTCATAGCAATAAATTCATAGTAAAAAAATGAAGTGAAACTAGATGTGAAAGTATTTTTAATTTTTTTAACTAAATTTCTCCCTGTTTTTTTCTTTCCCAATTTTTATTAGAATATATCATATAATATTAATTATTTAAATTTTAATAATATTAATATATTGGAATGAATGTATATACATATACACACATATACATATATATACATGCATATATGTGTGTGTGTGTGTGTGTGTGTGTGTGTGTGTGTGTGTGTGTGTATACATATTCCCTTCTGCATACTTTTCCCCTTAGCTGTCTATAGTTGTCAGCCAACATGAACCTCTGCAGGCTTGGTCACAGCTGTTGTTAAAATGTGAATTGTACTAATTAAATCTTGTGATTTAGGATATTTTGGCAGTGGATTCTTTTCACTTTGATAGTAAAATGTACACATGAACACCTGAAAAAGGAAAGGTATTTTGTATGTAAATATGACAGTTGGTTGCTACTTAAAAAGGACTGTTTCTATGAAAAGTAATAGGGGAGTGTTTAAAAAATGGAAAAATAGATCCGTGGAACAAATTAGACAAGAAGTTCTGGAAGCAAATGAATATACTACCCCGTTGTGTGATAAACCCAGGAATACAAGCTATAGAGAGAAGGACTTCGTGTTATAGAATGGGAAAACGGGAATGCCGTTTGTCAGAAAATACTTTTAGACAGATTCCAGTAGGTAAAGGTGAGGAGAGAATGTATTCCTGGTATAAGAGACAGTCCAGGCCAAGGCATGGAAACAGGAAATGGAGTACAGTGTATAAGGAATAGCAGATAGACTAGGATGGAGCAGCTGGGTGGCCCGGAATCCAGAAGACCCCTGTTCAGATCTGGCGGTAGAAACTTAGCTGTGTGACCCTGCGAGCAAATTTGCCTTAGTTTCCTCATTTGTAAAATGAAGATAGTAATAATCCCTCTCAAGGTAGTTATGAGGATCAGATGAGAAAATAATTACAAAGCGCTTAGTACCATGCCTGGCATGTATTAGGGTGCTATGTAAGAGTAAAGTGAGTTAGATAACTGGAAAAGTAAGAAGGGATCATGTTTTAATTGCCAAGCAGAATTTTTATTTGATTCTAGAGGTTATAGAGAACCATTGGAATTCAGTGAAGAGAAGGACTTAGAAGTGCTTAGACCTGCACTTTAGGAAGAACTGTTTGGCAGCTGTGTGACGGAAGGATTAGAGTGGGGAAAGAGTTGAGGCAGGGTGATCCATGCCAGGAGGTCCAGGTGAAAGGTAGTAAGAACTTGAGCTAGCATGGAGAGAAGATGAAAGCAAGAGATGTTGTAGAAATAAAAATAATAACATTTGGAAACTAATTGTTTTTGTGGGGTATACGATAGTAAGGAGTAGAGGGGGATAAATCATGTTCCTAAGCCTGGATGACTGAGAAAATGGGGGTGTTCTCAATAACAGTAGGGGAGTTTGGAAGAGGTATGGGCTTCCGGGGAAAGTTGGCAGGTTCTCTTTTGGGCCTATTAAATTTTAGGTGACTATTGGTAACCTTGTTTGAAATAGTTTGAAATTAGATAATTGATAAAGGACTGGAGCTCGGAAAAGAGACTAGGACTAGATAAGTAGACACAGAAATCATCTGTATAGAAATAATAGTTGAACATATGGAAGGTGGATCAAACCAAACATGGATCAAGTATCACAGGGGAGAGTGTGGCCAGCAGTGTCACATGCCACAGAAAAGTATAGAAAGGCAAGCATTTAGAAGATGCCAGTAGGTAAGATGATAGGTGCAAAACAGTCTAGATCTCTTACAAATGGGGGCTAGAAATGTACCAGCCTGAAAAAAAAAAAAAAAAGGAAAACATAGCCTCTAGATTCCTTGCCAGATCAGGAAGCCAGCGAGGGACCCTCAAGTCCTGAGACCCAGGGATAGTCCAACCAGAATAGCTAGAGAGTAGAGCAGATGGGGCAGTCCTTAGCCAGAGCTGGTCCATTGCCTAAGTGGTCTTTCCCTTAAACACACTTATGGTTGTAGGAGAACAGCCTTAGAACTTTCTGGGTAGGTCTAGCATCAAAACGAATAGTTAGAGCCCAGCCTAAACAAAATCCAGCCAGAGCATTCCCTTCACTGTTTGATGGAATTCCAGTGTTTGAGAAGTTCCTGAGCCTGACAGCTTATGGGAAAGACCCCAGACAAACCTTGGTCCTCCAGGCCAGTGGCGAGAGGGATCCCAGCAGTGGAGCAGTAGGTTCTTTGAAGGAAAGGCCTGGTCAGACTCGCTGTACTCAAGATCAGAACCGATTCTACTCACACAAGTTAGTTATGTAGCTTAGCCCAACTGTAGATCACTCAGCCTAGGGTACTAAGGTGGATAAGATGAGCAAACCCAAGAAAACTCCTTAGTTTGAAAGATGCCCAGGGATAAATCCCAAGGAAAATAGCAAGACCACAAGTACTCCAAGTAAACCTCTGTCTGCCTCAGTTTCTTCTGATGTAAAATGGAGATAATAATAGCGCCTGTCTCTCAGGGTTAAATGAGATAGTACTTGTAAAACATTTAGCCCAGTGTCTGCTGTATAATACATGTTTAATAAATGTTTATTTCCTTCAAATAGCTTCTTAAAACCTTTTAAGAGTCCTGAAGAAAGGTTAAAGGGATAGACGTTCTGTGGATGGCTTTGTTCTGTGTTAACCATCTCAGGACAAAACAGATGGGAAGGATGTGGGATTACATATGCTGGGAGAGAAAGGGTGAAGACGCAGAAGAAAGTTACTGCTGCGTGATTAAGGTGTATCAGATACAGGGTTGATGTCATGGAGGAAGGACTGGGGGATGGGTATCTCGTGAACCTCATTTTCATCTGAGCTGAAAAAAAGAAAACAGATTTATGTCTAGAGATGTCAGCATAGAAGTGGATTGAACTTGAGGGAAATAGGAGGAATAGAGAAGGCTAAGAGGAAGAGTAGGGGAGGGGAGGCCGTAGTCTCAGACTCAGATGTTGGGGTGAGGAACGTGAATGGTTGGCCAAAGGAAGAATAAAAACCTGGTTTCAGGGGCAGAGTAAGGGAAAGGAAAGGGCTACGACTGAGATGAAACAGATTGTTAAATTTATAGAATCAGAAGTTTCAGGCAAATTCCCTTTCTTTCACGACCTTCCTATTTGTAAAGAGATGGGAAGAAACAAAGAAATTAAAATGACAAGAGTACAAGATGGAGGAAATACGCAATAATCATAACTGCAAATAAACTGTAATTGACTTAACTATAAAATGAAAAACAAAGTAGATCTTAAAACAGAATTCATTAAAATATTGTTAGTGATAATAATAGTAGATTGGGGCAGCCAGGTGGCGCAGGGAGCAGAGCACTGGCCCTGGGGTCAGGAGGACCTGAGTTCAAACCCAGCCTCAGACACGTAACACAAAACTAGCTGTGTGACCTTGGGCAAGTCACTTAACCCCAATTGCCCTCCAAAAAGCAAAAAATAATAAAAGTAGATAGATATTATAGGTGGCATATAATACAGCATTTTAAGGTTTGTAAGGTACTTTATACATGTTATCTTATTTGAATCAACAACTTAGGCAGGTAGGTACTTGTTATTACCCCCATTTCATATGGAAGGAAACTGAGGTAGAAAGAAATCGACCTCTGTGACTTGCCCAGGGTCACACAGTTAGTGTCTAAAGCCAAATCTGAACTCAGGTTTTCCTCAATCCAGATCCAGTGCCACCTTGAAACACAGAGAGTCAAATAAACTTAAAATGAGGGCTTCAGCTGCTCTGAAAAAAGTAGGAGTAGCGATCATGATTTCAGTTAAAGTTGCAGTAAAGATAGATAAGAGAGAAATAGGAAAATTATATTATGCTGGATAATATTAGTACTTAACATATGTACCTAATAACATTTAAATATTTAAAAGAAAAGTAAATCAAATTAGAATGAGGAATAGTAGAACTGTAATACTGGGGGGGACCTTAATTTATCCCCTTTCAGATGTAGACAACTCTTCTCAAAGAGAAACAAGAAAGAAGTTAAGGACCTGAATAGAACTGTAGTAAAAATTGGAGGTAACTGATGCCTGGTGGTAACAAAACTGGAATAGGAAGGACACATATTGAGGGCTTAATGAATGCTTTTTCATTCATTCAAGCTTGGAAAGGACGTGCTTAAAAATGACAAAGTAAGTGTCTAAATTATTTTCATATCTTGAGAGTGCTGGGGCACTTAACACGGTAACCTGGCAGCTCTTGGACACTTAATAAATCGTTGTTGATTGATCGATTCTCAGTATTCTGTCTAGAAGTGCAGATTTCAGTCAATCTTCTCCTTATTTTAGGTCTCTCTTGTCCACATCCTTCCATGAGTCCTTCACAGGGTATCCATTCAGTGGGATCCCTCCTGTTTCTTAACAAAAAGAGGGCACTAAGTGAGCTGTCCATCTGTTGTGCCTTGTCTTTATCCTAATAGGTCCACTTCACTTTCTAGCCGTATGTCTTTTTGTTGATCTTGTCTGAGCCACTTTGTCCCAGTACATTGTTGGTAACATGATGCTGTTCATTTGTGCTGATCATATGAGACAGTGTTTCTTTTAAGTGACCTACAATTTTGATTTTTTTTATTTTGTGAAATTCCATTATGCTTAGCCATTTAACATCTTTGAAGGAGTAAGTCAATAGATCTGTGATCTCATTAATATGGATACTTTATCCAGTGATGCAAATTGTAACCCATCCATACCTGCCCATCCTGTGGAACTGTTTCCATGTCATATCATACTTCTCCCTAGGGGAGCCATGCTGGAGGTTTTCTAGATCTTTTTCATATTGTGTGTGATACTAGTGTAGAATGCAGGCCATCTGTTAAACCTCACTCTTGTGATGGGACTAATCTCTCTCTTATTTCCAAGCACAGATTCCTTTACTCTCCTGCACATTTCCTCTTTTGTAGTGTGTTGAATGAATGTTGTTAATAAAAGTGATAATACATGAACTCATTCTGATCTTCAGGTGCATCATGCAAATATATGTACTCAAGCCTCACTTCTTCAAAATGCTGATGTTGTTATAATGAACAATGTCTTTGAATATTTTCTTGACAGATCAGAACAGGCCAGGTATGTTATATATTTAAAAAATCAGTTTGTTCTCACAGGTTACGAAATATCTACATTCTCTCTTTTTCTTGGCCCATTATTTTTTTTAAAGATAGCTTGAATTGTGAATGTCTATATCAGTAGAATAATGTGTTATGTAAAAACATACTTTACCTATATACAACTTTTAATATGTTACATTTAAAATACACTAAATTAAGTGTAGTATTTGAAAGAGATAATGTGGTTTAGTGATATGAGTATATTATAATTGTGATTTCTAAGAATGGGCTGATTCCTAGTGTGTTCTCACCCTCACCTTTCTACGTCTGTCTTCTCCAAGATATGTGTGTGTGTGTGTGTGTGTGTGTGTGTGTGTGTGTGTGTGTGTAGATAGATAGATAGATAGATATAAAAATAACTTTGTCAGATCCATAACAATACAAGTCATTCCCTAGTTGATAAATGGTCAAAGCATATGAACAGGCAGTTTTCTGATGAAGAAATCAAAACAATTTATATTCATATGAAAAAATGCTTTAAATCTTTATTGATTAGTGAAATGAAAATTAAAACAACTTTGTGATATTTTATATCTGTCTGATTGGCTGAAATGATTGAAGAGGAAAACATCAAATGTTAGAGGAAATGTAGAAAAATTGGGACACTAATTGACTGTTGGCGTAACTGTGAACTGATCCTGCCATTTTGGAGAGCAATCTGGAATTATGCCCAAGGAGTTATTGAGCTGCCTATGCCCTTTGACCCAACAATACCACTACTAAGTCTCTTTCCAAAGATGATTAGGGAAAAAGGAAAAGAACCTTCATGTTCTAAATTGTTTATAACAGTTCTTTGTAGTAGCGAACAATTGGAAATTGTAGGCATGCCCATCAGTTGGGGAATGACTGAACAAGTTGTGGTATATGATCAGGTTAGATTACTACTGTGTTGTAGAAAGTGATGAGCTCAGTGATCTTAGAAAAACGTGGATAGACTTACATGAAATAATAGCGGGTGAGACGAGCAGAGCCAAGAGAGTGTTGTATAAAATAATGGCAATATAGTTTTAAGAATAACTTTGAACAAATAAGGCTTTTTGACTATAATAAATACCCAGATTAACTACAGAGGACCTAAGAGGGAAGACGCTATCTGCATCCATAGAAAAGACTGATAACAGAAGTATGTACAGAATGATTTTACAATGTCCACATTTGGATCTAAAGTTAGCTATCTCTAGGAGGGGGAGAGGGAAGAAAGAAGGGGGAAAAAGTAATGTGATAACTTTATATATTTAAAAGGAATAGCAAGTTGTACATAATAAATTTGCAGCTCATATGCAAAAAAATGGAAATCATAGTACTACTGTTCTGTCTCAGAAAGACAAAAATGAACTACATGTAGCTGGAGTTGGCTAGCTGAGAAAGTGGAACAATTTTTTTTTCTCTTAAAGCAGTCAGATGCAATCACAGTGGTACCTTTAACTTTGCTCTGAGGTTTCTAAAGACTTCAAGAACTAAATGGAAGGAGTTCTTTAGTCACTTGTCCCCTGATTTTATACTTAAGGTACTGTGCTCTTAACTGTTTATTGCACTGACTAGCGTTTTGAGTTGTTGGGTTCTTCCCACACAAATTGACCTTCATTTCTCTGTAGAGAGTATATATGTGCGTGTAGAACTAAGTTAAGGCTGTTATTATTCATAGAGCTAAGTTAAGGCTATTTTTATCTATAACACCACTGAAAATTTTTAACAGTTTTTAAATAAGTGGTTTTAATTTGAATAATTTAATGATTTATACATAACATAATAATATGTAAATATATTTATAATTTGCACATACTTTGGTAATAATTTTATTTTTTCATTATTTTAAACACTTTTTAAAAAGGAAAACACTCAAGGGTTAGGCAAAGATGGGAAAGAAGTGTTTTAATCACATACTAAAAAGTATACCAAGTTAGAAAGGTTTAGTCATTGAGTTTTCAGGAATGATTTACAAAATATGAACTATGATTAAGTCTTTGCCTTTTTAAACTTAATGACCAACATCATTCCATAAGGGTAGAAAATTATAAGGTTCATGTTGTAGTGGAAATTGAAAAGAATCAAGAGTTCTTAGAAGACTGACTTTAAATCTTGAATCAATGTGGATGAAATTTATAAGGAATATAGCTGTCAGTAAAGATGTTTGGATCATTTTTTAAATTTCTGTGTCTTTCTTGTGATTGTAGAAAGTGAAAAAGTGTACATGACATAACACAGATCATCTGGGCTCTTACCACAGGAAGGCATTCCTTTCATACTCTCCTAATCAGTTTATTTCCCCACGTAGCACAGTAGCTTTTCTAAGCTTTTCCATCCCTTTTGAAGCCTCCCATGGCCCCTCCTCTCAGCTACATCCCTCACCTCATACTTCAATTAAAATTAAGACTGTATGCCAGGGTATTCTTTTCCCCTTCTCATCTTATGTCACTCAGACTTCTCCTACTTTCTCCTCCTTCATTCCTGTCTCAGACGAAGAGATGGCCTTTCTTGCCAACACAAAATGTACTGTCATTATATTCTAACTCTCGTTCTCCAACAGACTGCACCTCTTTTATCAAATCCACACTCTAATATTCAGTTTTTTTCTTTCAATTTACTTCTTCCTTTCTGTCTACAAAAATATCCATGTTTCTCCCCCCACCCTTTAAAAAACCCTCCCTCAGTCCTATCATCCCTGCTATCCCTTATTCTGGATCTCTCTTCCCTTTGTAGTTAAACCTTCTTGAGAAAGCCACACCTGTGGGGCCTCAGATGCCTCTCACTGGTTTCTAAGTCTTCAGCAGTCTGACTTCTGACCTTATAATTCAACCGATCCTGCTTTCTTTTTTTTTTTCCCTTTATTTCATTTTATTCAAATCTTCACATTTGTTCAAGTCATTGGTCAAAATTAATTTTAGAGGACAGCAAAAAAGTGTAATAGATTGCAGCGCCGCTACAGGTCTGAGGGGTTTTGATTCTTGAAGCCCTGTTCAGATCCTCACCTGAAAAGTTAGCCGAATATCTTTTCCTTTTTCTTTCGGCATATGGCTAATGCAGAAATATTTTTGCATGAGAAAAATAAAGTTTTGACATTATAACACAAAAAAAAGTTAGAATGTTTGTGAGCTTAATGGTAACTGAAACTGGTTCTTTTTTTGCTTTTTGGAGGGCAATTGGGGTTAAAAGTGACTTGCCCAAAGTCACACAGCTAGTAAGTGTGTCAAGTGTCTGAGGCCAGATTTGAACTCAAGTCCTCCTGCCTCCAAGGCTGGTGCTGTATTCACTGCGCCACCTAGCCACCCCCTAAGACGGATTCTTTAATGAAAGCTGATCAAGTGATCCTCATCTAGCTCAAAGATTGCTTATGATCACAGTTAAGGCACAAAGCCAAACAAAATTGGCATTAAGCTTGAACATTTACAGCAGGGATTCTAAACCTGGGATCCACAGATTTTTGGGAGTCTCAGCTTAAACTGGATGGGGTTATGTCCTTATTTTCAACAATTTCTAACTGAAATTTGCCATTTCCTGAAATTATTTAAATATTCTGAGAAAGGGTCCATAGGCTTCCAGAATGCCAGGGAGGTCAATGAATTCAGTCAGTTAGCTTTGCAAAAAGAACAGCTTCCAAAGTAGAATAACCACACATCTTATAAAGGTCCTAAGCCCAGCACAAAACTATTGCAATTGGGAGAACTCAAAGCATGTTCTACTATGGATAGGTTAACATTGTTTTTATTTATTCACAACACCAATGCTTCATTTTTATAGATAAGGATAATAGAACTTTTTAACTTTGCAAAGTTAAGTCTAGAGATCAAACCTTTCCCTAGCTTCATAGTTCTTTGAAGTTTGTATATACTTCTACCAAACCCTCATTGCTAAATAAAAAGCAGTAAAATTAGTCTCCAAATTATAACCTACTAAATTCAAGCCTCAAAGGAAATTTTTTTATACAAGGAAAAGGCTATAGTCAGTAATGTCAGCTTATGTTACTATGAGGAGCCCTCTCAGGGCCTAGTGACAATATGCCACCAGAGTGGTGGCAAATGACCTTCCTTTTGGGCTGGTGGCAGAGCTTCAGTCTTAGGACCATCAAGTGGAATGTCCTCCTTCAGTTGCTGAACCTCACAGTCCCAACTTTCCAAGCTCAGTTTCTTCCATTTCTCTCTCTTGGCAAAGTAATTGGGGTACATTGCCTTCTCAGAAGGGTGCCAGTAGTCTAAGCACCACTCAGGAACCTTGTAACACTCATATCTTTCAAAGATATGACTCCAGGGGAATCAGGGAAGATATATGGCTGCGGCTGCTGGCAAGCCCAAAATTCTTCCTCACCCTTCAGGGCAGTTTAGTGGCCTTTATCCTATCTTTTTCATTCTTATGTTCTTCAAACCAAGCTCTCGGCAAACAAGCTCTGAACTGATAAGTATCCCTGTGAACTATCCAGGACTCGAGGTGGCAAAGCACCCGCTTGTAGAGCCACAGCACTTTCTGCTGCCGGGTCAGAAAGGTGTCCGGGGGGCAAAACACCATCTCGCACTGCTTCACCTTCAGCCCAGCCCCTGATACTGCTTTCTACAAAGTCACCAGTAATCTTTTAATTACCAGATCTTTTTTTTGGTTGTTGTGGCTTTTTAGAGGGGGGAAGGCAGGGCAGTTGGAGTTAAGTGACTTGCCCAGGGTCACATGTCTAGTAAGTGTTAAGTGTCTGAGGCCAGATTTGAACTCAGATTCTCTCCTCTCTGTAGGTTTTGTGACAACATTCTCTTGATTTTCCTACCTGTCTAACGTGTCCTTCTGTCTCCTTTATTGGATCTTCCAGTTTACTCCCATCAACTATGGATGTCTGTTGGGGTATCAGGTATGTTCAGGGAACACTGGTACCTCTGGTGAGAGAGCTGCTGCATCCTTTTCAGGGCTGCTTTTCACCTTTGGTGTCCCCCTGAGTCACCTGACTCTTACCTGTGACTCCAAGCAACTGTAGCATGCACAGCAACTGCCCCCTGGTACACTGTTTTGGCAGATGGGCTAAATCAGGTTGAAGGTAATCAAGGGGTCTCAGTCCCGTTGGTGAATTAGGAGAATGTCTACCCCAAGCCTATGAAAACTTACCCATTGGAATGGGTGGATGAGAACAATTCCAGCAGCCATGAAGGAGGCTAAGTGCTATGGAATGCTTAGAGCTAGACATCGAAGATGCCAAGCTGATCCACTGCATCCCGAACCATTGCCAGTCATCTTGACTTTTGTCTTGCCACTGGTCTTTGATGACTCTGGAAAAGAGAGTGAGACTGATGACTTTGCACAGCTCTACCTCACTTAAATCTAATGTGTGTCAAAAGATATCACCCATGCCATGTTACCATTTTTTACATCCTCAAAGCCCTGTAGTGACAGGCAGGTGCCAAAAGCAGCTGGTGATGATACACTGGGAGCTGTAGTCACAGCCCTGCACATAGGTGGCCCAAGCTATAGGGTCCTCATCTCAATGAAGCAGCAGTAGGATTTGGCAGCTCCCTGGGTGTCTGAGCAACCTTTTTGAAGGATTGCACTGCTAACCTCTTGGCATGAGGAAGGGACTAGAAAAGCCTCCTTGGCTCCTCTTCATCCTCCCCGGTGGCAGCAGCTTCTGTATCCATGGAATTTGTTCCAAGAAGATCTGTCTCAGTTACCAGTTCTCATTTTTCTTCTCAGTTCTCAGTCCAGCAGTAGCAGCCCAGCCTCCAGATGCTGCTGAGAGAAATTCTCTTGTTCTCCAGTGGCAGTAGCTTCTGCCTCCAGATCCTTGTCCCAAGAAATTCTGACTCTTCCTCTCTGGGGCTTTTCCTTATAAACAGTATTGCTCCTCCCTGTTCAGCCCCTTCCTGTTACATCAGCAACAGGAGACAGGAGTTCATACCTTCTGTTTCTTTAACAGAGGCTTAATGTTAACTAGGTGCTAAGTACCTCTTAGTTTAGCAATACAAATGGAACTTCAAATCTCATTCCTGTTACACATGCTTGCCAGGGTTCTGGATAATGAATGATTCTCTCAAGCTTTCCCAGTCACCAATGGAGTGAACAAAGCTGTATGTTTGTTCCCAGGCTTTGTAGCATGATGTTTTCAGCTGTGCTGTGAAATGCCTTCAATGAGGATGAATATGGCATCAGGGTCAGCTGCACTGATGGAAAATTCTTCAGCTTGAAAAGGCTACAAGCCAAGACCAAAACAAACAGTCTCTCGCATGTTGGTGCATGATTTTTTGTTTGTAGATGATTATGCACTCGATGCAGCCTCTGAAGATGAGATACAACAAAGTATGGATTGTTTCTTTGCTGCTTATGCTAATTTTGACCTAACAACGCCGAGAAAACCCACGTACTCCATCAGCCAGCATCACACCACCCATAAGTAGAAGCATTGGTTACAGTAAAGGGAAAAGTGTTGAATGCTGTGGATAAGTTTGCTAAGCTTGGCAGTATACTTTCCAGGGATGTACACTTTGATAATGTGGTTGACATACACATCGCCAGAGCTAACTTGCTGTTTGGGAGGCTCTGAAGGAAAGTGAGGGAGAGAAGAAGTATTAGACTGATTCCCATACTGAAAGTCATTTGTCCTGACCTTGTAGTTTTATAAAGCCTTTGAAACCTGGACAGTCTGTCAACCCCATGCCAGGAAACTGAATTGTTTCCATTTGAATTGTTTTAGGAAGATTCTGAAGATCACCTGGCAGAATAAGATACCAGACACTGAGGTCCTTTCTCAAACTAAACTGCCAAGCATTCAAACTGTACAGAGGGTGCAATTATGATGGGCTAGTCACATGGTCAAATGCCCAGTGTATGCTTGACTAAAAGACTTTTATGGAGAACTTATACAGGGCAGGCGCTTACATGGTGGTCAGAAGTAGTGACACAAGGATACTCTCACAGTCTCTCTTAACTTTGGGATTGATTGTGTGACAGGCTCTCACTGGCATAGGACTGAGCAGCATGTCATGCCCTCATCAGAGAAGAGGCTGTGCTGTATGAACAAAGTAGGACTGAAGTAGTTACCCAAGAGAAATACAAGATGCACAAATTTAGAGAATCCATACCAGACATTGTGCCTAGCTGTGGTAGAGCATTCTAAGCTCATATTGGTCTGATCAGCCACAGGCAGACGCTCTAACTGGACTCTAACATAGTGGTCATTTTGGTCCTCTTCAAGAGCAAAGGACAGCAACATGGGTGTCTGCTAAAGCTCTGTCTGGGCCTTCTGTTCTTTACCCTCGGTACAATTTCTCTTGGGGATCTGATCAGCTCCCATGGAATCATCATTCCTGTTCAAATGATTCTCAGACCTTATCTATCCATCCCACTCTGTCCATCTTTTCTGATGTCCCTGTACTTTTTTCTGAAGTACAGGTCCAACCATGTCATCTCTTTACTCAGTAAACTCCAGTAGCTCCCTGTTACTTCCAAGACCAAATAGAAAATCCATTTGGGCATTTTCTCTACTTTGTATGAGTTTATACAGCTTGTCATGTTTCTGGGTTCTTCATAATTCATTATGTCTTATGACACAATAATAGACCATAACATTCCTAATTTGTTCACATGTTCTCCATTCAGTGGCCAACAGTTTGGTTTTATAACTTTGGGTTACCACAGTAGGTGCTCTTCTTATCTAAGCTTTATTTTCCATCTGAGGATATTGATTCCTGTGGAGGTGAAGGAACTTGACCAGAGACATATTCATAATGTCAAAGATTGGACCAGAATCAAATTCTTTAGTTTTCTTTCCACTAGACATCATTACTGCTGCCATTCTGTAAGCTGCTTTGAAAGATCTTGTTACTGCATCTCCTTAAGAACCTGTATTGCAGCTGTGAAGGTATTTACACACTAGTATTTAGACATTCAGCCTTTTTCTAACATTTTTTTCTGTTGTCAACTTGATACGTGAATTAGAATGGTCAAGTAATTACACGTCTGTTCTTGGCTCATCCCTAGCTACTTGTTACTAGGAATCAGGCAGGGATGGGACATAATTGATGTTTAAACAGTACCTAATAGTGACTTAGTAGTAATCCTGCTGATGTTTAAAATAGTATCTAAATGCTAAACAAATAGTATAGTTTACTCTCTTCTGCCATACATTTGAAGATGTCCCAAATCACTGACTTCCTCGTTGTCATGTTGTAACCGGCCCCCCCCTCCCCCCCCAAAAGTCTTATTACCCTGCTAGACTTTGTGCTTCTTAAGAGCAGGAATAGAGGCTTATCTAGACTTCTTTTTCATGTACTACCTAACATCGTGAGCTAGTTGTCAGAGAAGGATCGTAATGAAGACTTGTTGAATGAATGAATTTTTTAAAACTATATTAGGAAGAAAGGGGAGATCAGAGAAGAGATAGAACATTTGTTTGTGGTAGATAGTGATGGTGACTGACAGCAGAGGGAAGGCAATACTTCACAAGTCTTATTTTGCTTTTATATTCTCTGCCAAGGAGCATGACTTTTACATTAGTTATCATAGAAAAGATAACTAAGGATATAGTAGAAGAGTATTTAGTTGACCTTAATAAATTTAAGTCATGTAGACCAAATGGAAGTCAGACTTGGATATGTAAGGAATAGGCAGGTGTGATTTCTGTGCACTTCACAATAATATTTTAAAAAATTTTTTCTTTTTTCAAGTAACATAATTTTTTTTTATTAATCTATCCTTCCCACTGCTCCCCACCCTCAGTTAGCAATTTTTAAAAAATTGCCAAATCTCTTAATATATATCTACATAATCTGGCAAAACAAATTCCCACGTTAGCCAAGTCTGAATACTGTGTTTCTTTCTGTGTTTTAAGCTCATCATTTCTCCTTCAGGAAGTCAGCAGCAGGTTTCATCCTCATTCTTTTGGTCACATGTTTATCATCATATTGATTAATTCTAAATTCTTTCAAAGTTGTTTTTCTCCATAATGTTTATATTACATGAATAATTCTATTTCTGTTCACATCAGTTCATAAAAATCTAACTAGTTTCCTCTGAAATTGTCCATTTCTGAATACTATTTTTGTATAAGAAGTGATGAGCAGGATGCTCTCAGAAAAACTTGGAAAGACTTACATAAACTGATGCAAAGGGAAATGAACAGAACTAGGGGGAACATTGTAAATAGTAACAGCAATATTGTACAATAATAAACCATGAATGATTTAGCTATTCTTATCAATACAATGATCCAAGGTAATTCTGAAGGACTTATGATGATGAAAAATGCTGTCCATCTCCAGAGAAAGAACTGATGGAATCTGAATGCATATTGAAAGAGATTTTTTTCTTATCTTTATTGGATTCTTATTTTTAAGGGAGGGGAAATCTGTGTTTTCTTTCACAATATGACTAATGTACAAGTAGTATTTTGCATGACTGCACATGTATAACCTATATCAGTCAAATTGTTTGCCTTGATGGGGGTGGAAGGAGAGGAAGATAATTTGGAACTCAGAATTAAAAAAAAACCAAATGTTAAAGATTGTTTTTGCATATAATTGAGGGGAAAATAAAATATTAAACCCTTTTATAAAAAATTAAATTGGCTGTTTCATGATGACATTCATATCTCACACACACGTACGCACACAGTGTTCCAAAATCATACTAACGGTTTTAAGCTTTGGAACACTGTATAGTGGAATGGGAAAATAGAGTTGTGCGTGAAGTCACAAATTTCTATTATGTATAGCTTGCTTTTCTTTTAAAATACATAATAAGTTCAACATACAACTGTAAGAGCTGTCCTAAATGTCTGTGATACTCTCCAGCTTTATATTCTTTTTTGTGCATTAAAAAAATACTCCAGTGACACTCCTTTCCTTTTTTTTCCCTTTGGGTTTTTTTTGGGGGGGGGGGAGAAGTGAGGGAGAGATGGAGAGACAACCCTATTCCTCTCTCCCCATTGGGAGAAAAAAAAGAATAAAACATATGCATAATCAGCCAAAACAAATCCCCCCATTGGCTGTGTCCAAAAATATATGTGTAGAATCAATCAACACTCTGTCAGGAGATATGTGTCATGCTTCATCATTGCTCTCCTGGAATTATGCTTAATTATTACCTTGATCAGAATTCTTAAGACTTTCAAAGTTGTTCTTTACATTATTACTCTATAACTTGATCTCCTGCTCACTTTACTAGCATCACTTCATTTAAGTTTTCTCAGGTTTCTATAAAATAATCCCTTTCTTAATTTCTTAAAAGAAATATTCTGTTACATTTGTGTTCTGTAATTTATTGAGCCTTTCTTCACTTCACAGGTACTCCCTTACTTTCTAGTTCTTTGCTGTAACAAGATGAGTGCTATAGATGTTTTTTTACATACGGATCCTTTTTCTCTTTCTTTGCTCTTTTTTGGCTTTTAACCTGATAGCGCGATAGCTGAGTTAAAAAGAAGGCAGAGTTCAGAATGTTGGAGGATAGTGCTAAATTGCTTTCCAGAATGGCTGAACCAGTTCACAAATCCTCCAGTTAACGTGCTTGTTTTCCCATAGTGCCTCCAACATTTGCCATTGTTATCTTTGACAGTTTGGTGGGTAGCAAATAGAATCTCAGAGGTTTCTTTAGGTTACATTTCTCTATTTGTTAATGATCTAGAGCATTTTTTCATATTTCTTGGTATTTTGAATTTCTTCTTTTGAAAATTTCTGTTCATATACTTTGACCAGTTATTAGGGAAATGCTTTTGTTCTTATACATTTGAATCAATTTCTCTTCCTTTCATTTCTATTTTTTCTTTTTTTTGGGGGGGGGGGAGGGCAGTTGGGGTTAAGTGACTTGCCCAAGCTCATATGGCTAGTTTTTGGGTTAAGTGTCTGAGGCCGGATTTGAACTCAGGTCCTTCTGACTCCAGGGCCAGAGCTCAATTCACTGTGCCACCTAGCCGCCCCACATTTCTATTTTTTCAAATGTGTCTATTTGTATGCATACATGCACGTATTTATGCAAGTATATGTGCCTTGATCCTCACTCTGAGTCCATCAGCTCTCTATCTGGAGATGGGTAGCTTGTTTCATCATGATTCCTTTGAAAAGTGTGATTGGTTATTGTATTAATTAGAATTACAAAGTTGTTTGTCATTACAGGATGTTATTGTACAAATTACTCTCCCACTTCTGCTCATTTTACTTTGCATCAGTTCATACAAATCTTCCCTAGTTTCTTGGAAACTATCCCCTACATTTCTTACAGCATTATATAATAGTATTACATCACATTGATACACTATAATTTGTTTAGCCTTCCTCAGTTGATAACCACCCAATTTCCAATTCTTTGCCAGCATTAAGGGATTTTTATAATTATCTAATAATTATTAGTTTCCCTCTTGGCCCTTGGAGGGTCTAGATTCTAGATTCTAGAATAGTTATTATAATTAATAATCAATCTATAAATATTTTTTATACATTTGAGTCCTTTCCCCCTTTGATTTCATTGGATTATAGGCCTAATAGTGGTATCACTGGGTCAAAGGGTATATATATTTTAATCACTTTATGGAATTGTTTCAGATTGCTTTCCAAAATGGCAAGATTAGTTGATAGTTGTACAACAGTGCATTAATGTCCCAACTTTTCCACGTCTTCTCCAGCATTTTGTTATTTTATTTTTCTGTCATGTTAGCCAGTTGGGTAGGTGTGAGGTACCTTAGAGTTGTTTTAATTTGCATTTCTCTAATTATGATTTAGAACATTTTTAGGTCAGAGTTGAGCTCTGTTCACCTCTGGGGGTGGGGGAGGGAGATATCTCACCTGATATGTCTTTTATGTCCTGCTGCTTTCACAGCTCAGTCCTGTGGACCGCCAGCTTTTCAGTGGTAGCAATATGGTATGATGTAGGCAGAAGTAGGAGAATAATTTATTCAATAACAACATACCGTAACGATGACAATATTTGGAAGACTTAATACTGATCAGTATAATATCCAACCACAGTTGCAGGGGAGTCTTGATGAAACATGCCAGCTACCTTCAGATAGAGAATTGACGGACTCAGAATACAGATTGAAAACTTTTCCTTCTCCCTTTTTTTCGGATAGGGCTAATGCAGAAATTTGTTTTATGTGACCTGTTTTCTCCCTTCACCTCCATTTCCCTTTTCTTGTTAACTTTGCCAGTCTCATGAGTGTGAGATGGTCTCTAGTTATCAGTGATTTAGATTATTTTTTTATGTGATCAAAATGTAGCTTGGATATCTTTCTCTGAAAACTGCATATTCATATCCTTTGGCCATTTATCCATTGAGGAATCTCTTATTATAAATTTGACTCAGTTCCCTTTATAATCTTAGAAATGAGGCCATAATCAGAAAAACTTGCTGATCAGAAAAAAAACAAAGATTTTTTTCCCCCATTCACCTACTTCTTTTCTATTTTTATTGATTTAATTTTGTTTGTGCAAAAACTTTTTAATTTTATATAATCAAAAGCATCCATTTTACCCCTACTAACCTATCTAGTGCTTGTTTTGTCAAATATTCTTCCACTAGCCATGAATCTGACTGGTAATTTCTTCTGTGCTCCTGTAATTCATGATATCATACTTTATGTCTAACTTATGTAGCCATTTGGGGTTTATCCTGCTGTATGGTATGAAATGTTGAACTGCACCTCATCTCTGCCAGGCTGCTTTCTTGGTTGTTTTTAGTTGCATGCCACATTGGTTGATCTGCTTTTTCTGTCTTTTATTAATGAAAGAGTTTAAGAAAGGAAATCTCTTTTAAGTGCTGCTTCAATTCCATCCCACACAAATTTTGGTATGTTACCCAATTACTGTCATCATCTTTAAAGAAATCATTGTTTCTATGATTGCTTCTTTAAACTATCCATTCTTTTTTTTTCTCTTTTATATTTTATTTTATTTATTTTAGTTTACATCATTCATTTCCACGAGATTTTGAGTTACAAATTTTCTCCCCATCTTTCCCCTACCACTCCTCAAAACAGCCATCCCCTTGTATGACCCTTCCCCCAATCTACTCTCTCCTTTGTCCTCCTCCCATCACTCCTCTAACTTTCCGATAGGGCAGGATGGATCTCCCCTCCATAGTGCCAGTGGATCCCAATAAACTATCCATTCTTTAAGATTAAATTTAATTTCTAATTTAATTTTTATTCTTTGCTCAAAGGCCCTTCATTGAATGTAATTTTTATTGCATTGTGGTCCATAAAGAATGTGATAAATATTTCTGCTTTTCTACATTTGCTTATGAAGTTTTTATGCCATAGTACATGATCACTTTTTTCTGAAAGTGCTGTGCACAGCTAAGAAATAGGCATGCCCATGTTGTTCCCATTGAATATTCTCTTGAAGTTTGTTATATCTAATTTTTCTAATATCTTCTTTTCATCCTTCATTTCTTTTTTGTTTGTTTTTTAGATTTGCCTGGAAGGGTAAATTGAGGTCTCCCATGGTCTTAGTTCTACTCTCTTTTTCTCCTTGTAATTAATTTAAACTTTTCCTTTGAGAATTTAAATGTTAGGTCACTCAGTTCATATATGTTTAATAATGATTTTAATTCATTATCTGTGGTAAATTTTGCAAGTTTCCCAGTTTATCTGTCTTAATTAGATCTATTTTTCCTATTGCTTTTTCTGAGATCCTGACTGCCACTCTTACCTTTTTTAGTAAAATTGTGTTAAAGGGTATAAAAATCTATATGGGGTATTCAAGGAGACCTGCACATCAGGTGTGAGAGCTTGCTGAGCCCTTTTCAGGTTGCTCAGTTATCTTTGGCATCTACCTGGAATTCAACTCTCACCGGTGGTTCCAAGAAGGTGTAGCATGCACTGCAGCCACAGCCTGGTAAACTGTTTTGGCAGATGAATTAGACCAAGTTTAGAGTAACTGATAGACTTTGAATCCATCAGTGAACTAATTGGAGTATCTACCCCAAGCATGTGAAGACTTCCACCAACAGAATGGGCAAATGAGAGCAGTTTGTTCCAACAGCCGTGGAGGCCGCTGAAGAAGGCAGGCACTTAGAACTTTGTCAGACATCAACAGTGTCAAGGTCATCTGCTGCATGCTAGATCATCACCAGTCCTTTTGACTTTTGTCCTACTACTGAACTTCAGTCATTCTAGAAGAGATAGTGAGGCCGGTGACTTTGTGCAGCTCTGCCTCACCTGAATCCAATTCACAAACAAGTCAAGACATCATCTGGGATGTCACTGGTCCTTTTCAAGAACAAAAGACAAATAACTAAAACTCAAGTGAATTAGATTCTGCTCCCTCTCCATTTTTGGGGGGATCTTTTTCAGGAGGTGATCGGTGAATTCTTTCAAGTTCTATTTTGGTCTCGGGTTCTAGAATATCTGGGCAATTCTCCCTGAGAATTTCATGAAAGATGCTTTCTAAGTTCTGTTTTTGATCATGGCTTTCTGG
>CM053589.1:9062809-9095778 GCA_028646515.1 Pseudochirops corinnae | reverse complement strand
TTATGTGACAATTTCTGAAGGTTTATAAAGTTTTCAATTGAGTATTGTTAAATTGATGTAATAAGTTGTAAAGCAGAACAGTGTGTGCTGCTCCAATATGGATTTGTGGCTATTCCATGAACTACGCAAAAGTTAACATTTGTAACTGTAAAAGATTCCATTTCTGAAGTCTGTCTTTCTTCCAATTAGAGGATAGACAAGCTTTGTGAAACCAGGATGTATGTTTGCTATTCAGTTGTGAAGTTTAAGTCAGAAACCTCTTTTGTTTAAGGTTTGCAATTATGTTAGTGAAGAATATTTTATGAGCCACCTAGTCTATGCAGCAGGTGGAGGTATTAAGGACAGTTAAATAGTCTGAATAATGGATTGTACTAGCCCATACTCACTCTACTTCTGGTCATTTTCCTGCTCCTTTTAGGCTCTTGTTTGTCTACTCACTTTGCTAGATTTGTGTATTTTAGGCCAAACACCTCTGGATCTGGTGTCTGCTGAGTTCCAGAGAGTGGCTACAGCCCCTGCCCTTTGACTGATGGACTCCTCCCCCCTCCTTGTTTGGACAAGGACAGCGCTGCGACCTTTTTCAGCATGAAGCAACTTGGGAAGCTGAGACCCTCGTCCCTTGCCCCAAATGAATTTGTGTCTTCTGCATTAGGGAGGAATGATAAGATCTGGGATGCTTTGTTGTAACCTTACTTTGTAGAATCTCAAACTTGTGTTCAGGCACCTATGTCAGTTTGTAATAAGCCTGTCCAAATGAGCTGTAAAAGTCACACTTTCCTTCAGCCATAAAGGCATTAATTCTGCTTCTCCCCTGCCCTTAGCCTCGAAGTCTTTTCCCAAGCCAGCAGTAGGTCTGTTAGATAGTTTCCCATGAATCAATCACTCAAGTATTCTTAGAGAAATACATAGTTCCTTTGTTCTTAGTGTCCAGCTGCTTAGGAACCTTGAAAAGCACTATCAGAAGACGACTCACTTCCAAGATGAGACCTCCTGGAATCCCTAATCAGTCTAGCTTCCAGACGTGGCATCTCTTGAAACAACCAGGCCTATCCTCCCAATCAGCCATAGTTGGACCTATGTCACTCATCCTTGACCAGAAGTTACCTAGTGACGTGTCATGGCAAAAACCACACCTCCTCACTCGCCCCCTCCCAATTTTTCTCAATGACTTATGGGCAATGCATCTGCGCAGTGAATATAGAAAGTGCATGTCCCTTTAAACCCCAACTCCTCCCTAACCCCTCCCAAACTCCACCCCCCTCCCCACCTGGCTAGCATAAATTAACCCTTCTGCCTTGGGGCCCTTGGCCCTCCCCCACCGAAACTTTTTGTTCAGTGGTTGGACTGCCTGCTTCTTGCAAGATTCTAATGAAGATACCCTTCTCTATTCACCTTGAGCTGTCTCCAAGTGATTTAAAATCTTTTAATCACACACACCTCCTTTTTGTCACTCTTTGTCCTCTGGAATTTTCTTGAGTTCTATAGTTAATGAAATCTCTGTCAAACAAGTAAGAAAAAAAAAGCTATGTAAAAAATCCATGAGGAGGAAATGTGAAGAGCTGTATAGTGGTTTAGTCTTAATACTGTCAATTCCTGATTCTATATTGCCTATATTTTATATTACTCTTATAAATTTTTGCTTTCAAATTCTTATCTACAGTCTTATTTATTTTATTTTAATTTTATACTAATTTATTTACTTATACTTTATAATTTTATACTTAATTTAGCTTGCTCTAGTTAAGCAAAAGTTGAAAATTGTAAAAAAAAAAAAAAAAAAGCTAGCCAAAAGAGTTATTTTTTATTACAGAGAAGGTATGTAGAGTTAGGTTTGTAGAATCCTGTTGGTAATATAATGTATATTTAGTATGTGCTTGGTGAATGGGGGAAAATGAATGACCTAGAATAATGAAGGCTGAATTAAACATATTAATAAGCCTCTGAAATGTATAAGGCACTAGGAATATAAAACCAGAAAATGAGACTATAAGCTATTTGGGGACAAGGACTTTCTAGTATGTGTCTGTTTAAAAGCTAGATTTTCAAGTTCCTTAAGGGTGGGACCTATATCATTTTTCCTCTTTGCTAGTGTATAGCAAAGTTAATTGCGCATTTTATTTGATTTTATTATTATTTTTTTCTTTTTTGGAGGGAGGAAGGCAGGGCAATTGGTAGTAAGTGTTAAGTGTCTGAGGCTGGGTTTGAACTCAGGTCCTCCTGATTCCAGGGTCGGTGCTCTATTCACTGTGCCACCTAGCCACCCCCTGATTGCACATTTTAGACATGTATTTTACATTTATTATCTTAAAGCTTCCAAAGGTGTACAAATATTACAGTATGTCATGCACTCATTAGGTGTCTACTATGTATACAGGGCCAGATACAGTTAAATCAATGAAATAATCCTTGCTTTCAGTCTACCAACTTTTAAAAAAATAGTTTTTCCCAATTGCATGTAAAAAAATTTTTTAACGTTCATTTTTTAAAATTTTGAGTTCAAAAATTTCTCCTTCCCTCCCATTTCCCCATGCAAAACATATTTCTGTATTAGTCATGTTGTGAGAGAAAACACAGACCAAAAAAAAGCCTATAAAAAATAAAATGAAAAATAGTATACATCAGTCTGCATGGACTCCATCAGTTCTCTCTCTGGAGGTGGATAGTATTTTCTATCATGAGTCCTTTGGAATCATCTTGGATCATTGTATTTCTGAGAATAGATAAGTCATTCACAGTTGATCATCATGCAGTATTGCTATTATTGTATACAATGTTTTCTTGGTTCTGCTTATTTTCCTTTGCATCAGTTCATATAAATCTTTCCAAGTTTTTCTGAAATCAACCTGCTTGTCATTTCTTTTCTTTTCTTTTCTTTTCTTTTCTTTTCTTTTCTTTTGCTTTTTGGAGGGCAATTGGGGTTAAGTGACTTGCCCAAAGTCACATGGCTAGTTAGCGTGTCAAGTATCTAAGGTCAGATTTGAACTCAGGTCCTCCTGACTCCAGGGCGGGTGCTCTACTCACTACGCCACTTAGCTGCCCCTGCTTGTCATTTCTTATAGCACATTAGTATTCTATTATAATCATATAGCATAACTTGTTCAGCCATTTCCCAGTTTATGAACATCCCCTTGATTTCTAGTTCTTTACTACCACAAAAAGAGGTGCTATAAATATTTTTTGTACAAATAGGTCCTGTTTCTTTTTCATCTCTATGGGATTTTGGTTAGACTTTTTCTGTATTTATTAATCTATTATTATATATTATATATTACATATTTCTGCATCTATTAATATAATCATAAGATTTTTGTTTTTATGTTACTATCAGTTATGCTGATGGTTTTCCTAATATTGAACCAGCCCTGCAGTCCTGCTATAAGTCCAACCTGGTTATAGTTTGAGATTTTTGTCATATATTTCTGTTATCTCCATGCTAGTATTTTATTTAAAATTATTGCATCCATGTTCATTCATTGCATCCATCATCATATAAATTGGCTTGTATTTTCTTTCTTTGTTATTGCCCTCTCTGGTTTATATTTCAAAACTATATTGTGTTATGAAAGGAATTTGATAGGAATCCATCTGTGCCTATTTTTTTAAAACAATTTTTATCATACTAGGATTAATTGTTCCTTAAATGTTTGTTAGAATTCTTTTGAGAATCCATCTGGTTATGGGTTTTTTTTTTCATTAATGACTTGTTCAACTTTTTTCTAAGATAGGGTTATTCTCTTCTGTTAATCTGGGCAGTTTATATTTTTGTAAATATCCATTTTACTTACATTGTCAGTTTCATTGGCATTCATTTGGGCAAAATAACTTAATATTTTGCTTTAATTTCATCTTCATTTTTGATACTAGTAATTTGGTATTTTTTAAAAAAAAAATCAATTTTAGATTTCTATTTTAGTGTTTAATTGGAGACTTTTGATTAGTTCTTTGTCTAACTTTTTTTAGTTGCCTGGCCACTTCATCAATCCTTTTTCCCTTTTATTGATGTACACATTTAGCGACGTAAATTTTCTTCTACGTACTAATTTGACTGCATCCCACAAATTTTGGAACGTTGTTTCATTGTTGTCATTATTTTTAATGAAATTATTGTTTCCATGATTTGGTTCTTTCATTCATTCTTTCAGATTAGACTGTTTAGTTTCCAATTAGCTTTCAACCTATGCTTCCATGTCCCTTTATTAAATGTAATTTTTTTTCTGCATTATGGTTTAAAAAGGGTACATTTAATATTTCTGCTTTTCTGCATTTTGTTATGAGGTTTTTATGCCCTACTACATAAGGTTTTTTTTGAAGGTACCATATACAGTTGATAAAAAGATATATTCCTTTCTGTTACCTTTCAGTTTTCTCCAGAGCCTATCATCTCATAATTTTTCTAAGATTCTATTCGTCTCCTTGACTTCTTTGTTGTTAATTTTTTGGTTAGATTTATCTGGCTCTAAGAGGGGAAAGTTGAGGGTACCCCACTATTATAGTTTCACCATTTCCTCCTGTAATTAATTCAGTTTTTCCTTTAAGAATTTGGATCTGTGCCATTTGGTACATGTATGTTTGGTACTGACACTATTCGTGGTCTGTGGTTTCTTTTAGCAAGTTGTTGTTTCCTGCTTATCCCTTTCATTTAGGTCTGTTTTTGCTTTTGCTTTGTATGAGATCATGATTGCAACCTTAATTTTTTTTTTAATTTCAGGTAAAGCACGATTGATTCTGCTTCATCCTCTTAACTTGTGAGTTTCTGTTTTGACTGTTTCTTATATATGGCGTATTGTTGCATTCTGATTTCTGACCCTTTCTGCGATTCTGTTCCATTTTATGGGTCACTTCCTTCTGTTCACATTATGGTTACTAACTGTACATTTTCCTCCTTTTTGTTTTCTTGTATTTATTGCTCTCTCTCTCTCTCTCTTTTCATCCTGGCCCTCTTTTAACATTGTTTTGCTTCTGACCATTGCCTTCTTTTTATCTGCCTTTTTATTACCTCCCACCCACCTTCTTTTAATACCTTCCCCTCTATATTTATAAATTTCTTCTTAACCCCTTACCCATCTGACCTATGACCTTATCATTCCACTGAAACTTCTGTCTCCAAAATTACTAATGATCTCTTATTTGCAAAATTCAGGGGTTTCTTCTCAGTCCTCATTCTCCTTGACTCTATGCAGCCTTTGATACTGTTGATTAGTCTCCTCCTTGATACTCTCTTCTTTCTAAAATTTTGTAATATCTCTCTCCTGTTTTTCCTCCTACTTGTCTCCTGTACTGGATTCATGTCCACCTCACCTCCTCAGAGTACTGTGCTGGCTTCTCTTCTCTCCTCCCTTTATACTGTGTTACTTTGTGATCTCATAAACTCCCATAGATATAATTACTATCTGTCTCTATGCTGATGATTCTCACATCTGTCTTTCCTGCCCCATTCTATCTGCAGACCTCAGCATTTTCAACTGTCTTTCAGATTTCTAGAACTGGGTATCCAATAGATGTCCAAACAGAATTCATTATCTTTTCCCCTTAGCCCCCTCTTCCCCCCCAAAAAAACCTTCTCTTTTATTTTAGAGGGCAGCACCATCCTGCTAGTCTCTCAGACTCAAAACCTAGGTGTCACTTAATTCCTCACTATCTCTCGCTTCCCATATCCAAGCCCAGCCCCTGTTGATTTCACCTTTGCAATATCTTGAATACACCCCACTACTCTATTGCAGACCCTTATCATCTCACCCCTTGATTACTGAAATAGCCTCTCCCCACCCCAATCTGTTCTCCATTCAGCTGCTGAAGTGCTTTTTTTATAAAGCAGGTCTGATCATGTCACATACCCCTTCTTCCCCCCTTCGATTAACTCCAGTGGCTTCCTGTTGCCTCCAGGAACAAATATAAAATACTTTGTTTGGCATTCAAAACCCTTTATAACTGTAAAGCCACACACAAGCAGCTTTCCAGAAGAATGCTGCTGTGAACAGCTTTTCACGGTTCTGATTACATGGTATAGTGAATACTATATATTCAATAACAAATCAGAGCAAAACATTCACAGAAAATCAAAGTACAGCGTTCACAGTGTTACAGCATATCACTAAAATGGCCACATAGTTTTCACCACAGTGGTCACATAGTTTTGAACAAAGTACTATCATTTAGTCAGTCAGTCACTTAGTAACTCAGTCATTTGATCAACTCAGTCATTCAGTCATCCTTAAGGGTCACAAAATACAAAGGTCAAAGTTCTCCACCGATGGGCACACTAAGTTATAAATCAGTCACTATTCAGTCATCATTCACTATTCAATCATCAGAAAATACACAGGCCTCGGTCACAAGTAAATCACAGTCTTCTCAGTCACTACACAGTATCCAAGTAAAGTCTTCTTTCAGCTTGACTTGAGGTAGTCTCTCAGATTCTCTGGATCCCCTTCCATGGTCCCAGATCCTACCTGGATTCACCAAACCATCACATGGGTTCAGAGGTAGACAGCTCCCAGTTCCTTGTCCAGCTCTCTGTGCAGTTCCTGTTCCACACTGAAGCTCAGTTTCCAGTCCACCTTAAATCCTTCACAGTCTCTGTTCCTGGGAGTCAAGGCTTAACAAAGCCACAAACAGGTTCATAGAGAGTACCAGCATCACAGTCATGCTTCCTCAGTCTTTGGCAGCTCCAGCTGGTCCTTGGAAATCTTTGGCGGCTCCCAGGAGAAGCTGGTAGCTCCCCAGCAGAAGCTCCAGCTGGTTCCCAGAATGAAAATCACATCACCCAGGTTCCCAAAATCAAAATCATTCTCTCTATACTGGGCCTTTCCTCTTCAGTCACTGTGGCAGCAGCTACTTCTGCCTCCACGAAGCTTATCCCAAGAAGTTCTGACTTTCCCAGCTAGTGTTTTTCCTTATATACAGTATTGCTTCTCCCTCTTCAGCCCCTACCTATTATGTCAGCAACAGGGGTTCATATCTGGTTTCTTTAACAGAGGCTTAATTTAAAACTAGGTGCTAAGTATCTCTTAGCTTAGCAATACAAAAAGGATCTTCAGATTTCATTATGTTACAATAACCTAGCCACCTCTTTCTTTTCCAGTCTTCTTATTCCTTACTGCCCCCACCTTAGACTCTTTGATCCAGTGACACTTGCCTCCTGACTCTTCTACAAATAAACTACTCTGTGTCTTGGCTCCAGGTGTTTTTCCTGGCTGTCCCCCATGCTTGGAATGCTTTTCTTCCTTTGCTCTGACTCCTGCCTTCTCTGGTCTCCTTAAAGTCCCAGCTAAAATAAGCGCCTTCTACAAAAAGCCTTTCCTAACCCTTGTTAACTCCAGTACCTTCCCTCTTTTAATTATTTTATTATTTATCCTGTATGTTCTTTGCTTGTTCGACACTTCCATTAGATTACAAATTCCGCGAAGGCAGGGACACTTTTTGACACTTTTTGTGTCCCCAGCACTTAACACATTGCCTGATGTATATATACTGTCTGCTTAATAAATGTTTATTGAATTGAACATTAGGATTTTGTAGGAACACTTATGTCATCTCCCTATACTAGAGTATAAATAGTTATTCTTGTTTTGTCCTTTAAGATTGCTCACTCATATTTACTTTTTTACATTTTTCTCCTCTCCTTTGCTTATATTTGAGACTTTGTGTTCAGCTCTGATCTTTTCATCAGGAATGCCCATTAAAAGCCCATTTTCCCCCCCGTAAGATTATATTCAGTGTTCTTGGGTAAGTTATTCTTGGTTGTAAGGTTCTGTTACCTTCTCTAAGTAATATCATTTTCCAGGCTCTCCTTTCCTGGCTAGTAAATGATTTGTGATGTTGACTGTGGTTCCTTGGTATTTGAATTCTTTCTTTCTGTCTGTTTGTGGGGGGGGTGTGTGTGTGTGTGTTTTAGTTGTTGTAGTTGTTTTGGGGGAGCTTTTTTGGTTGTTTGTTTATTTGACCTGGAAGCTCTAAATTTGGCTGTAATATGCCTGGGAGTTTCTTTCAGGATATGACCAATGGAATTTTTTTTTAAATTTTTACTTTGCTTAGATCGTATTTAATGATTTCTTGAAATACAATATCTTAAATTTTTTTTCTTTCTGTTTTTTTTTTGTTATGGCTTTCAGATAGTTCAGTGTTTCTTGAATTCTTAAATAATTTCTCCTTCTGTTTTTCAAGTCAGTTTTTACTACCTTGCATTTTCTTCTATTTTTTTTTTCAGTTTTTCTACTTTGTTTTGGAACACCTTCTTATCTTGCAGCGTCATTAACTTCTGTTTGTCCCATTCCAGTTTTCAAGGAATTCTGTTTAGTGAGGTCAGTACCTTTCGTACTGTTCATTCTCTTACCAAATTTTCATTACTGGTATTTCTTTCTGATTTTTTCCTACTCTGACTTTTTCATTAAAAAATCATTTTTAACTCTTTTTTTCCTCTCTTCTAAGAATTCTAGTCGAATGTATGCCTAAGGGTGTGTGTGTATGTGTGTGTGTGTGTGTGTGTGTGTGTGTGTGTGTGTGTGAAAGGCTTTGGAGGCGGCAAGGTGGTGCAGTGAATAGAGCAGTGGCCCTAGAGTCAGGAGGACAGGAGTTCAAATGTGACCTCAGATACTTAACACTGACTAGTGGTGTGACCTTGGGCAAGTCACTTAATCCCAATTGCCCTGCCTTCCCCCCTCCAAAAAGCAAAAAGAAAAAAAAAGGTTTTGTTTGAAGATACTTCAGAGTCGTTCCTCTTCTGGATTTGTGCTTCTATCTTGCTCCTTATTATGGGGTTCTTTGTTCATTCTTTCCAGCCTGCTTCCTGATGTTAGATTTTATGTTAGAACTCTGCCCTTCTCAGGGAACGTCAAGGGCTTAGCTTGTGCCCGACTGAATCCTGCTGCTCCTTTTTTGGGCTGTTGACTGTTGTTATTCTAAGAGCTCAGGGATATCCCAGATTGGGAATCTGTAAAGCTTTTAATGCTTCTAAAGAACTCCGTTTTGTGTGTGTGTGCCTCTCTTTGAAGTTCTCGTACTCTGCTGCTGGTCTTGGCCCGTTAGATGATGGAATTGCAGGCTCTCGTTCACACTGTAATGTCTGTCCTGATTGTTATTGTGCAGGCTTTAGATTGGACTGGGCTTAGCTTCGAGCCACGTGGCTCTTTCAGGTACTTACGTACTTGGTCCTTGTTCAGGAGCCTAGCACCCCTGACTGCTTTAAAAAACGAACACCTCCAAAGCCTCAAAAACTTTTATTGATTTTTTTAAAACTTTACAGACATTTACTTTACGGACGGTTTTTAATTTTACAGACCATGTAGATGAATTTAATTTTGTGAGAGGTACCTTGTAACAAAATGAAACTGATAATACAGTATCTTTATCTGAAAGTCCATGCAGCATTTCACATTTGTAGTGCTCCTCTTTTTTTACATTAACAAAAACTTATTTTTCCTACCTTCTACCCCATTCCCCATTGGGGAAAAAAGGGAAAGATCTCTTGTACAAATATGCATTAGTCAAATAAAGCAAATTCCTTCAAAACTACACAAAAATATCTGTGTCATTCTATGCCTTAAATCTTTTACCTCTGGAATCATGAATGGTTATTGCATTGCTTTTTAGTTCCTGTGCTGAGCATCGTCAGCGTAAAGGTGAGGTTTGAAACCATGGAAACAGATGAGATCATCAAGTGAAATAGTGTAGAGGGAGAAAAGAAGAGGCCCCGAAACAGAGCCCTGGGGGCCGCGTGTGGTCAGTGGGAGCGTCTGATCGAAGTTCCAGCAAAAGAAACTGAGGAGTGGTTAGACAGGGAGGACAATGTGGATAGAACAGCGGCAGGGAGATGTCAGGAGTAGAGCATATCAAGAAGAGAGTGACTGACGGCATAAAAGGCTGCAGAGAGGTAAAAAATCATGTGGATCGCAGTAGATTTGGCAGCTGGTAGGTTACTGGTCACTTGAGAGAGAGCAGGTTCAGGTCAAGAAAGCAGACTTAGTTGATGTACTTGGTCCTTCCAGTGTTTAAAAAAAAATGAGGTGTTAGTTATTGGGGGTGGATGGATCAAGTGGAGGATTTTTGAGGATAGGGAAGATGAGAACATGTTTGTAGGCAGCAGGGAAGCCTTCAGTAAAGAAAGAGAAATTTAACATAAGTGACAGAGTGGGCAAGGGCTGATCTCTTAAGAGAAGATAAAAAGGAATGGGATCACTTGTACATGCAGAGGGGTTGGGGAAGAGAGAGCTCTCAGTGAGTAGCCTGAGAGGGTGAAGGGAGTGAGAGCCAGACAGGTTTGCTGAAGGACTGAAAACAAAGGTTCAGAAAAGCAGTGGGGCCAGTGAGTTAATGAGGGGCATGTAAAGGAATTGCCTTGTGAGGTCCCAGTTGAGGTGATATGTAATATAATGAAATGTCTTATAATATTTAACATAAACTTGTAGTGAATGTAGTCCGTACAGTTTCATCATTTTCTCCAGTTTCATTTAGCAGCATATTAACAGAGGCTGATGCCTCCTGATGGTTACAGGGATCCAAGATTGTGGCAGTCACTGTGCATCAGTTCATACAAGTCTTGAGATGTCCCTGTGAAACCATCTTTTTCTCTTCTATTACAGTACAATGACATTCCATTTATAAACAACAATTTGTTCAAGCCTTTTGCTAGTTTATGGGCATCTCTCTCCCTTTTTTTTTTTTGGAGGGGGGAGGGCAGGGCAGTTGGGGTTAAGTGACTTTCCCAAGGTCACACAGCTAGTTAAGTGTCAAGTGCCTGAGGCTGGCTTTGAACTTAGGTCCTCCTCACTTCAGGGCCGGTGCTCTGTGCCACCTGGGCATCTCTTTAGTTTGAACTTATTAAGTGCCTTATGATTTCCTTTTCCTGTTTGCCTTTTTATGCTTCTTTTTTGAACCTCTTTTTGCCATTTGAGTTAGTCTACTTTTGAAGGTGTTATTTTCTTCAGTATTTTTTTGGATCTCCTTCAGCAAGCTGTTAACTTGTTTTTCATGATTTTCTTGCATCACTCTCATTTCTCTTCACAATTTTTCCTCTACTTCTCTTACTTGATTTGCAAAATCCTTTTAAGCTCGCCCATGGCTTGCAACCAATTCATATTTTTCTTGGAGGCTTTTGATGCAGGAGTTTTGACTTTGTTGTCTTCTTCTGATTCTATGTTTTGATCTTCTTTGTCACCAAAGAAAGATTCTGTAGTCTGGTTTCTTTTCCTCTGTTTGCTCATTTTCCCAGCCAATTACTTGGCTTTTGAGCTCTTTGTCATGGTAGACCTCTGCTTCCAGAGTGAAGAGTGTTTTGTCCCAAATTTCTGGGGTTTTGTGCAGCTGTTGTCAGAGTTACTTCTAGGCACCTGCCTCAGAAATGTGAGGAGGACTTCCTGTCCCCAACCTCAACAAGCTCTGCCATGCCAGCGCTTCTCACCCCAGAACTGCCACCCAGGACTGCGACCCAGATCCAAGAAAGGCAAAGCAAGAGAATCCTGCTTTAGCACCAGCAAAAAGATTCCTTCAGTTGCCCTCTGGTCACCACGTGGTCCCCTCACCATCTGTGGGCTTGGAGCTCTGGAAGTAACCATGGCTGCTGCTGTTACTGCTGCTGCAGCCACTGCCACCTCACCTGAGGTCTGCTCTGGCTACTCTGTGTCACTAGTCTACGCCGGCACAACCTACACGGGACTGCCCTCTGCTCCCAGCCCTATGCAAAGATCCTTTCTGTTGGTTTGCCAGGCTGTCCTCAAGTGGAGGTGCATTTCATTCTGTCACTTTGTGAGTTCTGTAGTTCTAAAATTTGTTTCGAAGCATTTTTACAGGTATTAGAGGTGATTGGGGGACGATCTCAAGCAAGTTCCTGCTTTTACTCCTCCATCTTCTCATGCTTCTCTTGAGTCTTGTATTTGAAAGTCATATTTACTTTTCAGCTCTGGTCTTTTCACGAAGGATACTTGAAAACTCTTTATCTCATTGATTGGCCATTTTTCCCTCTGAAAGATTATGCTCAGTTTTGTTGATTAGGTGATTCTTAGTTATAATCTTAGCTCCTTTGCTCTCTGGAAGATCATATTCCAAGCCCTCCAATATTTTAATTCAGAAGCTGCTAAGTCTTGTGTCATCCTGACTGTGGCTTCACAGTACTTGAATTTTTTTTTTCTGGCTGTTTGAAATATTTTTTCCTTGACCTGGGAACTCTGGAATTTGGAATTTAATATCCCTAGAAGTTTTCCTTTTGGGATCTCTTTCAGGAGGTGATTGGTGGATTCTTTTAATTTCTATTTATCTTCTGGTTCTAGAGTATCAGGGTAGTTTTTCTTTGATAATTTCTTGAAAGATAATGTCTAGGCTCTTTTTTTGATCATAACTTTTAGATAGTCCAATTATTTTTAAATTGTCTCTCCTGGATCTATTTTCCAGGTTAGTTGTTCTTCCAGTGAGATAGTTTACATTGTCTTCTATTTTTTGATTCTTTGGTTTTGTTTTATAATTTCCTAATTTCTCATAAAATTATTAGCTTCCACTTGCCCAGTTCTAACTTTTAAGGAATGATTTTCTTCAGTGAACTTGTATGCCTCCTTTTCCATTTGTCCATTTCTAATTTTTGAGTTCTTCTCTTCATTTGACTTTTGTACCTCTTTTACCATTTGACCTATTCTGTTTTTTAAGGTGTTATTTTCTTCAGTATTTTTTTGGTTTCCTTTACCAAGCTGTTGACTCTTTTCTCATGATTTTCTTGCATCACTCATTTCTTTTCCCAATTCTTCCTCTGCTTCTCTTACTTGATTTTCAAAATCCTTTTTGAGCTCTTCTGTGGCCTGAGATCAATTCATAATTTTCTTGGAGGCTTTGGATGTAGGAGCTTTGTTAGCTTCTTCTGAGTGGTGTGTTTTGGTCTTTCTTGTCACCACATTTTTTTTTCTGTTGTTTGCTCATATTCCCAGCCTGTCACTTGACTTTTAAGTCTGTTAAAGTAGGGCTCTGCTTCCAGGGTGGAGAGCAAACTGTCCCAAGCTTCAGGGGTTTCAGAGATACTTCTAGGGACCTCCAAGTTTTCAGTTCTTCCAAGGTGGTGTGATCTAAGGAGAGGTGTATTTACTACTCTTCTGGCCTGTCCTCTGGTCTGTGAGTGACTCTTTTTGCACTGGAACTGCGAGGAGGTTCCCCCGTCTACTGCCACCACTAGCTCTGCTATGCTAGTGCTCCTGCTTGTTCCAGAACTGCCACTGAGGACTGTGACCCAAATCCAAGTGTGGGCAAAGCAACAGGCCTGTCTCAGTGCTAGCAAAAAAGGCCCCGGTAATCCTCTTTTGACCTGTCGTTCATTCTCCTCAGTATCTGTGAGCCGAGAGCTCCCGAAGCAACTGGTGCCCCTGCTGATTCAGTCATTCCTGAGGCCTGCTCCTGGTTTGCTAAGGCCAGGGCCGCACTCTCGCGTAGGTGTGGCTGAACTTTCCTGCTGGTCTGCTAAGTTGTCTTTGGCATCTGTGCACTGAGAGGTCTGGAAACCACCACTGCTGTCTGTGATTCACGTCTGTTGTGGGTTTGCTGGAGCCTGGTCTGGGTTGATGCCTGGACTCTAGACTGTGCTCATCGCTCACCTTGCTGAGACAGACCTTTCCTGCTCATCTTCCAACTTGTCTTGACCTGGAAATTTGTTTCACTCTGTCTTTTTGTGGGTTCTGCTGCTCTAGAATTTGTTTAGTCATTTTTAAAAGGTATTTGTAGAGGTTTTGGGGAGAGGTCAGGTGAGTCCTACCTTTACTCTGCCATCTTGGCTCTGCCTCCCCTCTTTAGTTTCTAATTATTTTTTTGCTGCCATAAAAATATATGCCACAAACATTTTTACATATGTAGTACCTTTTCCTTTTTCTTTAATCTCTTTGAGGTATAGGCCTAGCAATATATAATTTGGTCAAAGAGAATGGCATATTTAGTAACTTTTTAGCATAATTCCAGTTTGCTTTTTAGAGTTGTTCAGCCAGTTTTGAACTCTTCCAAGTATCTCTTTTCACATACAGTTGCTTTTGGTTTAAAGAAAATTTGTGTTTGAGGTGTTGTATTGAGAAATGTTGAAGGTATTATGTTAAGAAGAAAATTACTTTTAGTGATTAAAAGAAGTTGCCATGAATAGATGTTGACTTCGGTTTTTTTTCAGCATCTATTGATACTTTTTCCTGCTATTTTTCTGTTTACTATATTAAATTCATAGTTCTTAGTTCTTAATCTAGCTTGGTTGTGATAGGTAATTTTTGAAAAAAGCATTATTAGCTAACATTTTGTCATTTTAATTCAGTTACAAAAACTGTTATCATGATCAGCCCATGGATATCTTAATACTCTTCATGTTTTTGGATTTGTATGCTATGATTTACATTTGTTAGCAGTCAGCTATTTTTGTCATAAATTTCGTTAGGGGAATTTCTTTATATATTATACCTGAGTTGAATTTTCCCCAGAGTTATTAATGGTTATTACAGATTTTAAAAAATGTAGATTACATGGTTTCAAAATCTGGCAATTTTGAAGGAATTAGCAAGTTATTTATTATTATTTTTTTTAGTAAACTGGATTGTGTATCTTTTAGAAGAGAAATGGGAAATTATTGCTGTGAATCAGATTTTTTTTATACCTAATGGCCATATGAAGCCTAAATAACGTTTCCTGAATCAAGAAAAATGCCAATTAAAACTAAATTGTTGCTTTCTTTTTTCTTGGTCATTTATATCTTTAATATTTTGCTTACCTTTTTTTCCTAGTTATGCTCCATGGTGTCCTGCTTGTCAGAACCTTCAGCCGGAGTGGGAAGATTTTGCTGAGTGGGGAGAAGATCTTGAGGTTAATATTGCAAAAGTGGATGTCACAGAGCAGCCAGGTATGGCTACTGCTACTCCTTTTGTGTTTGTAAAGTGCTTTTACACATTACAAACATTTTTACTGAGAGACTGTATTGTTGTATATTTTAATGAAATAGTATTTGTTACATTATTTAAAGTAGTCACAGTGTTACACTTCATCAGCATTTATTGAAAAGTCTTGAAATCTTACTGTGATTTTAAGTAAAATTTTATGATATTTGGAATAATAAAATTCAGAATTGGAAGGTACCTTAGAGATTTAACTGTAGTTAACTAATTTTTTAAAACCAAAATTTTACTTTACTAATAAATAATTGAAAAATAAGGTCCCATGAGCAGCAAGATGAAGCCATGTGAGTTACTTAAAGTAACTTTTAACTTTCCCCTCTGAATGGAAGAATATGCTGGATGTGGAGTAATTACAGCTAAATGTGAGGGAGAAAGGAGATAAAATTGTATAAGGTACAAATCCTTATGTTAATACCAGAGAACTCTAATCTTTGAGAGATTTAGCATTCTTAACCCACCAGCTTCCATGTGCCATGGCAGAAGAGGAAACAACCATGCAAGTTTGTGTAGGATTCCTTCTTGGAATCCTTCATCCTATTGTAGAGACTTTTCCAATACCCCTCCCTCTCCTCCCCCCCATACACACTCAGCCTTAAAGGAAACACTGAATTTCTCCAGCCACGTGGAGCTGAGTTGGAAAGGGGTGGGAAGACTGAAAATATTCTTTCTTTTGACTTGGGACTGGTGACTGTGCCTGAAACACTCTTCCCCTCAGCTCCCAAAGCATCAAGTGCTATATAACCTACCAATGACAGTGGAAGCTGAAGGAGGATTCAGGGCAGGTACCAGCTAGATCTGATTCTCTCTCTCTAGAGGATATACTACATAGGAACCAGTCCTGCAGACCTTCTATCCTCTAATACAAGGACGCTGAGCACCAGCAAAGGGGAGGCATCATAATGTGAGGAGTACCAGAAAGAAAAAGACTGAAACACCAAAGATTTCAAGAGAAAAACCTCAATCAAAGACCAGAGCATGAACTGAAGATAAATCAACAATTGGAGCCCCAAAGAGTAGGAAGAATGAGTAGTAAACTTTATAAAAGATAAAATATTCTTAACAGGTATATAAAGAAAAGAGAACGAAGTATGAGATGAAAATACAGAATACTGTGGATTCCCAACAGAGTATGCAGAAGAGACAAGAAGAAACATCACAGTAGTTCAGAAGAGAAATTTTATATATATTTATATATATATATATATATATAAAAAACAAGAAATTGAAAATGAATAATGATCTGAGTTTAAAGCTTTCAATTCAGAATGAAAAAGACAACAAATTAGAAAGTGGTTCAGTCAGTGTTATGGAATATGCAAGAAAAGAAAGATTAACAAATTTGGAACAGAAAAATACGAAAATGGAAAATCTGGCAGAAGCAAAAGCAAAAGGTGACCGTGTTCAAAAAGCAGTTACTTGAATTCCATGCAAGCCATAGATCCTGATTTTGAAGATGAGGTATACAGAGATAATGTAGGGATCATAGAAGAGTATGACAGACTAATCAACCTGAATACTGCAGTGCAGGAAGTAATATGAGAAAACTCCCCATAACTCCTGAACACAGACAGCAGAGTGTCAGTCTAGAGAATCGCTGGGTGCCCTGGGAAAGCACACGCACATGCATACGTGTGTATTTTGAAACCCAAGGTGCAGTCATTAAGTCTAACCAGTTTGATAACATTTTTTGCAGATTGCCTTTCAAATAGGAAAATAAAGAGTTTTTAATACAAAATTATTTCATAGTCATGAGAAATTGCAGGAGAATAGGTTAATACATTCCCCCAAAAGGGAGCTCAAGCTGCAGCTTAGAATGCCATATACCCTACAAACCTGTGCCTAATAATGAATGAAAAAGGATATTTAACAAGAGAAGAATTTGAGACATTCCTGGAAAGAAAAAAAATTGAAGCAGAATATTAGATTTCTAAGTACCTCAAACAAGGTAAGTAAAACTCTTTAAGCAAAGAGTAAATGATAAAATCAGTCACTCCATGTTTAGAAATTTTTTTTAATTAAGAGCAAAAGATTGTTCATGAAGCAATAAAAATAATGTGTATGAGAATTCCGAGCGCGAGGGGGAACAAACAGAAGTGAAGATGGAGGAGCAGAATTGAAGCGCCGTGCTGGTTTTGTTTTTCCTTTGTGCTTGGCGTGTAGTAAGTTCTTTATACATGCTTATGAACTGATTGAGGTCCCTTCGGGAATCAGTGTCCTTGTAGTACAGAATCATACAATAGGAGGGTGTAGAAATGGGGAGAGAAGAGATGGGGACAGGGCAATGTGCGGTGCATCCCTACCAAATCCATAGGAGAGTAGTGAAGGGAGGATGATTCCTGTAGTCTCCTGAGGAGAGGGCACGGATTAGGGAAGAGTGAGAGATGTGGCAGAAGGGACCCAGGTCTGAGGGTGCATCTTGTATTGGAAGACCTGCTTAAAAAAAACAACCCCCAAACTCCTATGGACCTCATGATTGGTTTAAACTGAGAACAGCTAGTACATTGAGAGATCATCTTTTTTTTTCACGGGCAGCATCCTGACTGAGAAGAAGGAATGTATGATCTAGGGCAGATAGCACCGATCATGATTTTAGGGGTAGAGGAAGATGCATGGAACCCAGAGAAGAGATGGTATTGGCCTTTGTGAAGGAGACTATTATAATAAAATATAACAATTTGAGAGACTTATAGTTGCTAGGTAATTGAATCATTTTATTAGTAAGGCCAGCATGTCATTTTTTTGGCCTTTTTCCTTTCTTTTAAATTTGAGCTCTACTCCCAGGGTGGAAGGGGCATTGTCTCCAGCATCTTGTACTAGTGCCTGCATGCCCTGGCTATTTACCGGGTGCTGTGCTGATGTTGCCCTGAAGCCCGTGGGGGTCCCTTGTATTGGTACTGTCCTGCGGGCATAGGGTGTAGGTTGGCTGGTGCTGCCGGAGGCTGCAGGGGTCTGACAGCTTACCTGGTGCTGAGCAGGGGTCATAGTAGTGATGTCCAGCTCCACTCCCTTGAGGCTCAGGATCTCCTCCTGATTTGCTGAGGTGGGGCTCAACAGGACTCTTCCTGTCCTGGACTGCCCTCTGCTTTTGCCTCCAGGTCTCCCAGGCTAAAAGACTGCTCTGCCCTGTCTTTCTGGTGGCTCCACTGTTCCAGGCTTTGTTCTGGGGTGCTGTTTTATGGTTGTTTGGTTATTTGGAGGTGAGTATGGGAGAGCTACAGCAATTTGTTGTTACTCCTTCATCTTGACTCCCAGAAGTCTCCAGCATTTTATTAATGAAAGGATGGTCATTTGACTGTCTCTCTTAGACCAAAGACAATTGGGGCACTGCGTTCAGTTTTTATACCCTTCAAAGAGTAGGTGTTCCTGAGGGATGGTAATCAACTATGATTGGATAATCCAGTAGGGAGTGATCTATATTAAAGTAAAGGACTGAGACTGGTATATTGAAGTGAGGGACTGAGGTGAGTGACCAATCACTCTTGGACTGAGAAACTGACTTGATGTTCAGATTATCTGCAGCCTTCGGCTATCTAGACAACAGGATCTTTCTCCACCCAGGTTTGAGTAGAACACGATGGGCTTCCCCACCTTAGATTAAATTCCTTATAAGGTTGGGTGGAGTCTGATTAAGATTGGGGAAAGTCAGTTCAGTCTCATTATCAGTAGTGTCATTCAGGAGACTGAACTTTTTAAAAATCAGGATTTTAGAAGAAGAGGAAAACTCTGGATCTCTAGAACTGGGCTACATAATTCACGACATGGTAATATCTGTTTTATGGCACTACCCTTTTCAATATTCTTTTATTTCTAGGAATGAGACATACCAAAGAAGAAGGATGATGTGGTAAATGATACAAAGGTATTAACCTGGAAATTGCTTTGCAAAAGAAGTTGAAACCTAATGCTTTAAAAGCTTCAACCCCATGAGGAACATATGATTAAAGAAGTAATAAATAAGGTTATAACTGATGAATCAGACAATATAATTTTAGAGTAGACTAGAAGTGAGGAGTATTAGTGAAGAGAACAAAACAAATAAGAATGACTTGTTAGAAAGATTTACAAAGATAAAAATAATAAATATAAGGAGTTAGAAAGAAAGGTATATTTTGAACAAAGCACCTACCCAAGAAAGAAAAACACAAATAAAAGAAAAAAAAATCAATAATTTGAGTAAAAAATCCAAATTGGGATAAAAGTATTCAAATGGTGTATCAGCAAGCACCCTAGCATACCCAGGGTGGCTGCTAGCACATAGGTTCTTAGATCTGCTTTTCTAAAGGAAAGCAACTCAAAAGGGGTTAACAATCTTACTTTAATCAATCAAACACATATCATTTATCTAGTTCAAGGGGCAAAGCCAGCACCCTGAACTTCAGAGAATGCAAACACAAGTTAACAAGCAAACAAAGAAACAGATCAGCAGATGGGCTTCCAGTGTCTGACCTTTACATCCATTACCAGAGAAGGAAGCACCAACATCTAGGTTTTTCAAAGCTGGGGGGGGTGGTGGGGGAAGGGACGTGCTCAATGGCTTCCCAGAGTCTCGTCTGGCCAAATCGCACAACTCTTCTCGAAGTGAGCCCCAAAGTAAAACCTCACATCAAGATGTCACAGCCCTCTTGACCCACTGCCCAATCACAAAGCAACAAGGTGCGGGCATTCTTGAAAAACAAGCCTTCCGCCACAGGCTCCACGTGACCACATTCAGCCTATTGGGGGCAGAGTATACTTTCAAATAGGGGAAGGTTCTCAGAGTCACTAGCCACTTAAGCAAAGGGCCTAGGGGCAGGGAAATGGTAGATACCCTGTGGTAAATTAAAAGTGGCATCAAAGTAGTTTTAAGAACTAATTGCAGAGACAAAGTACTGATTTATAAAGAGGTATACACATATATAAATATATATATACATACATCTAGATAGACACATAATACATTTTGTATATAATATTTAGGTGCTATACCATTTGTTATGCATAATAATGATTTTTATGGTTTAAGTATAAAAACTTTTTCATTTTTCTATCAGTATTATGAATTTTTAGTTCAGTTTTGACTGGCAGGTAACATGTTTGTAATTTCTACTTTTTTCATTTAACACAATACATAATAAATTTCGTTCCAACTTCTCATTTTGATTCTGCATGGTTTTTAGATGTTTGGTTTTTTCCCATTTTTTTCATTCCCATTTTCATAAAGGGTTTTGCTTAATATTTTACTTAACTTCTTTCTTTAGCTTTAAATATATAAAAACATTTAATATTATTATTTGAGATATAATAATTATAAAAACATAACATGTATATAACAACATACTCTTAATATAGAAGTATAATGTGTAATAAGGTATTGTACATACATAAACACATATATACATACACATACATATATACACATATATAATATATTCATATAAGATGTATCCACTAAAAAAAGAAATTAAGGAAAACACTAAACCTAATGTTAAGGCATTTCTTTCACTATTTGATGTGAGTGGAACCTTCCCTTCCTACTTCCTCCCCATCCCAAACTACTATATGTATTAAACATCCAAAAAATACACAGAATCAAAATGAGAAGCTGGAACAAAATATATTATGCGTCATGTAAAATTTTTTTAAAAGCTGTCAGACAAAACTAAAAATTCATAATGCCTACAAGAGGAAGGAAAACTACATTATGTTTAAAGAAACCATAGCTATTTTTATTCATATCTGTTACATAGATATGAATATACATTTAAGCTTTAATTGCTTAAAACTACACTGAGACTTTTGAAACACCCTGTGTATATGAAATGAACTGGCATTTAAATTCATGAAGGTAAATTAGCTAAATTACAAAAAGATTGATAGTAGCAATAGTATGAGACTATAATTTTCTCTTTTTTAGAACTGCACAGATTTAATAAATGTAAATAAAAGGTTAACAGAGAACTGAACAATCTGTTAGAGAATTTAGAGCTGAAAGATTTTGGTGTCTTCTGAGTGGGGATATAAAATAATGAATAATATTTCCTATATAATACACACATACATGTGCATATACTACATGAATACATATATACATATGCAAATACAGATACATAGATACACACAGTGTGTGTGTGCATTTGTATACATACACATTTATTCTCAGCATCACATAGCATCTTTATGAAAACAGACAGTGTATTAGGGCACAGAGGATTTTTAAAACTTAAATATCAATAACATCCCTTGTGGACTGAAACAAAAATTACAACTAATACAAGTAGCCAAAACAAGAGAGAGGCCTAAATGGAAGTTTTGTAACAGCATTCTGAACGAGGGATAGATCAAAGAAAAGAGTCATAAAAACAACATCTATGTGAAAGATAATTATAATGAAAAGGCAGTATACCAAAATTGTAATTTAACTGAAGCAGCCCCCAGAGTAAAAGTATATTCCTTAGAACATATATTAGCAAAATAGAAAAAGAGGTTAATGAATTGAATATACAATTAAAAATTGGAAAAATAGCAGATAAATCCAAAATTAAAAAAGATATCTTGAAAATTAAAAAAAAATAGAAAACAGATTACAGAACTAATAATACTAAAAGCTGGTTCTTTGGAAAGAGTAGCAAAATTGATAAACCATTGGCTAACCAAGTTAATGAGAGAGGAATGGAATTAACTAAATTAATGGAGTTTATAATGAGTAGAGTAAAATTCAGTCATTAGGAAGTTAACAGAATCTGCTATACAGTTTTATGTTAATACAATACAACTCAAATAATTTTATGCAGAAATATAATATGCACAAATTACCAGAACACTAAATAGAGATATGAAACCAAACTCAGAAAATGAAGTTGAACAAATATCGAAGAAACTCCCAAAGTTGGGTAGGTATCTATTCTAGATGAATTTATAGAATTCTATCAAACTGTGAAAGAAAGACTAATACATATACTACTCAGATTTTCAAATGAAAGAAAATTGTATTACTTTCCCATTATGAGATAAAGAAAGAGAACTGTAGATTAACATAATTATTCCAAATTATTGCAATTATTCCAAATTGCAAATATTCCAAATACTCCAAATTCCAGTTATTCCAAAAAATTAGATAAAATCTTGACACAAGGAGTACAAGAATTTATCTAAAAAAGTAATTTACTGTTCTCTATTTGGGTTTATATGAGGGATGCAAAGATGGTTTTATACTAGGAAAATGATGAAGATAATTTTGAAAATGAAAACATGTAAAGCCAACAATCTTGTCAGCAGAAGTAGAAAAAGACTTTTATACTTTTTACCCATTGTTGCTAAAAACCCCATTAAACAGAAGCAAGTATAATTTTTGAAAGTATTTTTTGAGAAAATACAAGTTAGCATTATTATGTGATAAAAATTGGAAGCTTTTATATATGACAATAGCAAAATCCAGGTGAGAATAATAGGAAAAAAAAGGCTTTACTCAAAATAACTATGATGCATCTGGTATTCACTTTACCCAACAAATAGAAACCCTGTGTGTATATAATTACAACATCCTCTTTAAAGTAATTTAAAAAGCAGCTGGAATCATTGGAGAGGTATTAAATGCTCATGTCTTGGCTTTCAGTATAATAAAAACGACATGATCCTACTCAATACATAAATTAAGTTCTGTTTCAGTCAGATTACAACTAGAGAAGACTGACAAAAGGAATAACTCTTCCAGCCCTCCAATTGTAGAGTGATCTTTATGAACTATTTGACTGTAATTATAAAATATAAAATTAGGTCAGTAGAACAAACTAGGTTAGGAAGAATAAGAAATAATTTGACATAAGCAGATGTTCAGTAAACCCGAATGCACAAATTATGTGGGGAAGAAATCATTCTTTTTTTTTTTTTAAACAATTATTGGTAAAATGGGAAAATAATCTGGCAGAAATTAGGTTTAGACCAACAACTAATACCATGAAACAAAAACTCAAATGAACGTACAATAGTCATTTTTAGGATTATAATAAAAAGTAGAAGAGAACAGGATAGACACTTAGCACATCTATATTGAAATGCATTCTTAATCAAAGGATAGACTTCATTATAAAAGGGGATTACACAAAAGTGAAAAACTTCTATCCAGCAATTAATGGGACTTAGATAAGAAGGGAGGCAGCTGACTGGAGAAAATTGTTTTGTATCAAATATTTCTGATAAGGGTCTTATAGCAAATATAAAACAATTCATGAAAATATATATGACCAAAAGCCATTCCCCTATAAATAGCCTAAAGGTTATGGAAAAATATTTCTCAAAAGAAAGATTGCAAATTGTCAACAGTGATATAAAAGAATTCTCCAAATTGCAGGTACTAATGAAAATTCATATTAATGTCAGTAGTATGTGAATGAAATTAATAGTGAGAATTACTATTAGTGATTTGTAACATTTCTTTTATATAGCTGTTAATGTCAAAATAATTCAGTCAGTAAACTGGTATTTACAAAGTGCCTATTTGTGCCACTCACTGTTCTGAGTATTAGGTATACAAAGAAGGGCCAGAAAAAAATCCCTTCTCGCAATCTAATGGGGTAGATAACATGAAAACAACCACATACAAACAAGATATATACGTGATTAAATTCAGAATATTCCCAGAGGGAGGACACCCAGGAGAAATGGGAAAGCCTTCTCGGAGAAGACAGAGCTTTAGCTGAGGCTTTAGGGAAGTGAGGAGGCAGAGATGTGGAAGAAAAGTTTGGTAGACATGGAGGACGAGTAGTGACAGACGCTAGATGTCCCAGAGATGAAGTGTCACGTGAAAGTAACAGTGAAGGAGCCACATGTCCCTGCATTGCAGGACACCAGTGGGGGAGTGAGGTTCGGGAGGAATATAAAAAGACCAGAATGGGATCCAGGGGGTCGGGTTATGAGGAGTGGTAAAAGTCAGATAGTGCGTTTTATATTTGATTCTGGAGGTGCGAGGGAGACGATGTAGTTTATTGAATGAGGGACGGGAAGAATATGATTATACTTGTATTTTAAAATGATTAATATGACGAGTAGAAATTCATCTAGACTAGGGAGAGACTTTTAGCAGACAAAGCAGTCAAAAGGCTTTGGTAAATAGAGGAGGTGATGAAGGCCTGTCCACACAACATATATACCCTGTGTAAGGTAGAAATGGTGTGACTGGACAACTGATTGAATATGAAGATGAGAGCAAGTAAGGAGTAAAGGATGCTACTTAGGTATCGAGCCTGGGTGATTAGAGGATGGTGCCCTAGACAGTAGTGGAGGCATTAGGAAGGGAAGGGTTTGTGGGGAAAATATTGAGTTCTATTTTTTAGATTGTTGAGTTTGAGGTCTGTGGGACATCCTGTTGAGTATGTCTTTTAGACTGTTGGAGATGCAGTACCTGGGGTCATGGGAGAGGTTAGCTGGACAAGTAGATCTGAGAATCATCTGTATAGAGCTGATAATTGAAAGCATGGGAACAAATCCCAGAGTGAAATAGTATAGAGGAAGAAGCAGAGATGTCCCAAGACTGAACCCTGTGGGACCTCCATACAGGTGTGACATGAATGGATGTCCACCAGAGAAGACTGAGAAGGAATGGTTAGAAAGGAGAGCTAGGGTGGAAGAGTATTATGCAGATTTAGAGAAGAAAGTATTGAGGAGAAGAGGTAACTGACAGTGCCAGAGTCTGAAGAAATGCAAAGGAGCAGGAGGATTGAGAAAAGGCCGTTAGGTTTGACCATTAAGAGATTATTAGTGACTTTGAATGATGAGATCAGAAGCCAGACTGGAAAGACTTAAGAGGAGAATGAGAGGAAAGGAAGTGGAAGCACTTACTGTAGACTGCCTTCTTAAGGAATTTAGACACCAAAGAGAGGAAAGATAGCTAAAGGAGTATTGTGAGGGATGGATCGATCAAGAGAGGTTTTTTAAATTTTGTTTTGTTTTGGGTTTTTTGGATGATAAAGAAGCAGTGTGTATGTTTACATGCAATAAGGAAGCAGCCAGTAAGTGGGGAGTGATTGAAAATTAGTGAGAGTAGGGAAGATAGATAAGGCAGTCTTCTGTAGAAAGCAGGATGGAATGGGATGACATATGCATTTAAGTGGGATTTGCCATTGATTTCATAAAGATGATTAAAAAAAAGAAAATTATAGAGAGTAGTCAATGTTGGGGCAGCGTGATGCAGTGAATGGAATGTTGGGCCTGGAGTCAGGAAGACTTATCAAATCTGGACTCAGACACTTAATTGACTGTGTGACTCTGAGCAAGTCACTTAACTGTTTGCCTCAGTTTCCTCTCCAGTGTCTTAGATATTCCAGTATCTTTGCCAAGAAAATCCCAAATAGGATCACAAAGAGTCAGATAAGACTGAGAACAACTGAAAAAGAAGTCAGTGTTGGGAGGCCTGTGGAAATAAAAAACATTAATGCACTCTTGGTGGAATTGATTTGGTCCAACCTTCTGGAAAGGAATTTGGAATTAAGTTAAGAAAGTGTCTTAAATGTCAGTATCATTTGATCCAGAGATCCCACTGCTAGGCATATATACCTGAAAGAGGTTGAGTAATAAAAAGAAAGGTCCCTTGTAAAATAATAGTGTTAACTTTTTGTGGTATCAAAGAATCAGAAACAAAAATAGATACCCTTCATTTGGGAAATGGATAAACTAATTGTGGTACATGAATATAATGGAACATCACTTTGTTTTGAGAAACAGTGAATAAGATGAGTAAAGAGAATCTTGGGAAGGCTCGTATGCATTAATTCAAAGTGGAGTAAGCAAGCAAACATAGTTACTACAACATAAAATGAAAGAACAATAAAATAATCAAAACCAAATATATTGAAATTATAGTGACCAAATTTGGGTTATGAGCCATGAGCTCATTGTCTGAAGAGCTATGAGAAGACGTCTCATTCTTTGCAAAAGTGAAGAACTGTGGGGATAGAATGTTGCACATACTGTGAGACTTTCTCAGTTTGTTGATCAGCCTTGTTAAATTGTTTAATTGTTTTCAAAGGAGCAAGACATAATCGGCAATATAGGTAATGTAACATATAAAGAAATTCTTTAAAATTTAAGATAAGTACTTACAGATTAAAAGTGATAGTTATTTAGCCTGGGGAAACCTATTGATATATCTCTGCCAGAATTTTTTATTATATTTATCAAGCTTTAATATTTGTTTACAGGTCTTAGTGGTCGGTTTATCATAACTGCGCTTCCCACTATCTACCAGTAAGTACTTGAAGATGGGGTTTTCTTTTGATTAGTCTTATGGTTTCATTGGTGTAGGGAATGCCCAAATATGGAATCTCACTATCAAGACAAGTTAGCATTTTGTTTTACTTCTTCCAGTATAATCTTAGTTTCTTGGAACACTGAAAGGTTAAATTACTTTACCATGCTTATAGAACTATTATGTGTAAGAGACTTGAATGCAATTCCTTCTGACCCCAAGGCTATCTCTCTAGCCACTAGATCACGTTGAAATTGAGGTCTTTGAAATTAGTTCTTGGTTCATATAATAATGAGAAAATAATAGGAGTCTTATTTCAGTAAAGCAGGGTTCTACCTTGGGACCTACTGGTAAATTGGTTTTCTTATTTTTTTAAAAATCAAATTAACCAGTAGTTAATTTATTTTTTTACAAAGCCACCTCCTAATTTTGTTTACTGAATTTTTTTAAACTTTCAGTTTTATTAACCTCTCCTTTGGTTTTTTAGGATTTCTATTTTGGTGTTTAATTGAGGATTTTAATTTGTTCATTTTCTAGATCGCTTCACTGATCTGTTCTTTCTCTTTTTTATTGGTATATGTGCTTAGAATTACAAATTTTCCTCTAAGTACTGTTTTGGCTGCAACACACAAATTTTGGCATGTTGTCTCCTTGTTATCATTATTTGTATTTATAATCTTACCAGCTCCTGTAGCTTCATCTATCATCTGTATGCAGATGACTCCCATGACTCCCAGATTTATATATCTGTCTTTATCTTTTTCCTGAGCTTTAGTCATACATCATAAACTGCCCAGTGAAAATTTCCAACTGGATACCTTATAAACATCTCAGACTCAGTATGAAAACCCATTCTCCCTAATTTCCCTATTTTTGGGGAGGGTTTTGCCATCCTTCCAATCATCCAAGTTTTGCAACTTCAGGGTCATCCTTGACTCCTTGTTATACCATACCTCACATCCCATATCAGATCAATTGTCAAGTCTTGTCAGTTCTTTCTCTAGAACATTTCCTGCATCTTTTCCCTTCTGCTCACTTATTATGGTTCAGGTCCTTTATCACTGTTACCTGTCTTGTTGCAGTAACTGCCTAATTCATCTCCCTGCCCCTAGTCTCTCCCCTAATAATCCGTCCTTCATATAGCTGCTGGATTATGTCACTCCATTGCTTAAGAAGCTCCTAGGAACAAATGCAGACTTCTTTGTTTTATAGTTAAAGCCCTTCAAAATCTGGCTTAATTGTACATTATTTCTTTTCATGCATTGTGCATGGTAGGCAGACTGGCCTACTCGCTATTCCCATACATGATGTACTGTCTTCCTTCCCCATACCTTTGTATAGGCCATTCTCCCTGCTTGGAATGTACTTCCTCTTCACCTCCATCCCTTAGACTCTCTAGCTTCTCTCATTTAAAAATTAACTGAAATTCCACCCCTTAAAACCTATCCTAATTGATCTTGAAATTATTTCAGGGACGGGGAACTTGCAGCCTCTAGGCCATGTGTGGCTTTCTAGGTCTTTGGATGCAGCCTTTTGCCTGAGTCTGAGTTTTCCAGAACAAATCTTTTTAAGGGGCTTTATTCTGTGAAGTTTGGATTCAGTCAAAGGGCTGCACTTGAGGACCTAGAGGGCTACAACTTGCTGTTCCCTCCAAATATACCACAAAGTCATCATGTAGATTTTTTTCTCTTTTTTTCTCCTTGCTCCCCCATCCTGAAGATGGCTCCCATTAGACACAAATAGGTACATATGTGTGAAGTTACTCCTTACGTGCTTCTGTTTATCAGTTCTTGCTTGGGATGCAAATAGTGTCTTTTTTTCATATTAATTTAATTTGTATATTTATAATACTCAGAATGACTTAGGTGCTCAGAGTTGTTCTTAAAAGGGTATTCCTGTTATTGTTCTCTCGATTCTGCTTATTTCACTCTTCATTACGTGCAGGTCTTTCCATGCTTTTCTAGGGTCCTCGAGCTCATCATTTCTTATGGCACAGCAGTATTTCACCAGAATCATGTACCACAGCTTGTTCGACCATTCCCCAATTGGTGGGAATCCCTGCAGTTTCTAGTTCTTTGCCACCACAAAGAGAACTGCAAACAAATGTCCCATTCACATTCAAAGTTGTAATTGCTATTTGTGAATTTTCCTCTATCTTATTTTTACTCATTATTTTCTTTCTCAGCCTCTCTTTTTACCCCATACTTTGTTTTACCCCATTTCCTCTCCCAGTGTCCCACCCCCCACTTCACCTACTCCCCCAAGAATCCCCTCTACCCTGAAATCTCAATCCACACACCTCTTCAGAAGTTCCTCCCTGTGCTCTCCCCTCGCCCTTCCAAATCTCACTCTGCAGACCCTTGAAAAGTCCCTCCCCTGCACATGCCCTGGTTTCCTCACCCCTCATCTACAGCCTTACAGATGTGCACATTGTTTCCTCTTCAGCCCAGGTGAGAGTAAGGTTCTAAACACATTACCAGCCTTCCACCCACCTTGCTTCCTCTGTACTCATGCCCCATTTTTATAATATAGTTTTCTCTCTTTCCTACCCAGTTTTGTTTTTTAGAATCATCCCATGTTTTACAGCTCAGCCCCAACCTTTAATTCAAACCACATTAGTAATGATGACAGTTTTAAGAATACTGATGGCATTTTCATATATAATAACTGAACAGAACCTTAAAGAGAGCCTGAGCAGCTTTGCTTAGCCATTTTTATTTTGCTTTATTTTACTTTTGGCAGCTTATTATTATAATCAAGTTTTACTCCTGAGTTATGAGTGTTGTTGCTTTAGGGCTCTGGTCGTCCTTTACTCTTATTTTCTGAGTTAACTCCAGGGGCTCACGCTCAGGGACTCCTCTCCCCCTACGGCCCCAGCCACACTATCCTGAAAATGTTCTTACTCCTTGTGGTGCCACACTCACCAGGCATGTGCTCACTCCTGCTTGTCCACGGCTACAGGCATCACTCTGGTTGGCACTGCTATTTCTGGCCCTTGGAAACAGCAGGGGTCCTTCAGTCTTCTGAACTCAGTCACCCATTTGTTGATCCCTAGATGAAAACGTGTGAGGTAAGAGTTCGTGAAGTGCAAGTGCCTGAGGCTGTGCGGTTCTTGAGGCCTAGTCTGCTTTCTGACAGAGCTGCTCCAGGGTCTGCTCTTGGCTGGTTCAGGGGAGTCCTCCTGTAGGCGTCTGTACTTTACTCAGGCCAGACCTCAGCCCCTGGGGGCCCTCTCTTTCCAAGGTCCTCTCAAGTTGTCTTAGAAGGACCCCTTTATTTTCGCTACTCTAAGTTCATTTCTAATTTTTCCTCACTCTCTCTAATTTGATTTACATTCACTTTCTGTTTGTGGAGAAAATCTAGAGAGCCTCGAAATTTCCGACCTAGTCTCTGCCATCATCCCAGAATTCCCCTGATTTTGTTATTTTGATTACCAGCTAGTAGCATATTAATTTAGAGGCTTACTAACTTTCTCATAGATTTATTCATGGATTATTTAATTTAAATTTTCTATACATTTGATACTCTAATATTTTGTTCCGATGATGCATAGTACTAATACATTGGAGATTTCATAATTTTTTTCCTTGTGGCAGATGTTCATAATTTTATTGTCTAAACTAGGAAAGTTAATGGCAATGATGTTGAAGTCTCCAACTTAAGAAGAAACTTTTATTGCTTCTCATTTCTATTTGGGACCAGAACATCCTGAGTGAAGATGATTTAAATGATACATTTATGTATGACTAATAAGTTTGAATGTTCGTGTTCAATAAGGAACAATGTCATTAAATGTAGAAGCAAGTCTAATTTTAACTCTTTACGTGAGACATTACTTTTTCTGTATCTATCACCTGCCCTTTATGATTTGGAGTCTGATAGCCTTTTTTTCTTTCTTTACATAGCTGTAGAGATGGAGAATTCAGAAGATATCAAGGCCCCAGGACTAAAGAGGACTTCATAAATTTCATAAATGACAAACAGTGGAAAAGTATTGAGCCTGTTTCTTCATGGTTTGGGCCAGGTTCTTTTCTGTAAGCATTTTTGAATTTTCATCCCTTCTTTTTAAATTTTAAAGTATTAGTGATATCCTGAGTATTGTAATGACTGGGAAAAAATATTTACTATGTATATGAAGAAAAATACTAACTTTTAGTTTAAATCTTAGGCTTCTAAAATTTTTTCCACTTTGCTCTGACTTTGACAAATCAGTTGATGAAATAGAAAAAAAATGAACATTCTCTAAAAGTGACTTGACTTTGTTTTTAGAAGCAGCCAAAAAAAAGTGCCTTTGTGATAAATCCACATTGGGGAGGGGTGAGTGTGCAGCATAATTTAGAAAGTTATAAAGTGTTTTTATTATAATGCCATGATGTAGAACACAGATTTCTTTTCACTAAAGGAGTAAAAAATTGGAGGGGAGGGGAGTAGAGAGTAGCCTAAAGTAATTTTGAAACATGGACTACTCTGGGGATATAATTTGGCCTGAATGTAAAGGCTCATTGTGTGTCCTATGAGTCTGCTACTGATGTTATTGTGACTTGACATGGTGAAAACAAGGAGTATTATTAACAAAAGAGAGAAAACTATATTTAAAAAATCTTCAATTCTCTGGGGTTGGGAGAGAGAGAAAATGTATAAAGTTTGATGGAGTCAGGTTACTTAGAAATAGTCACATGTACACATGTACGTGTATATATGTGTATACGCACACATATTTGTCTTGGATTAAAAATATGCAAAAAATTACTCAAAGGAGCAATTTACAAAGCAAATAAATTTTTCTACTTAGGAGAAGGAAGATATGGTCACAGAAATCAGTAGCTATCTGGAGAAATTGGGCAGTAACAGTTTGTACATAACTGTACATCCATCTATAGGCAGTTCTATTTCAGTATAAATTCAGTGGACTCACCAACCTTGTTGTGTTTTCTAATTCTGTATCTCTTATTTTAGGATGAGCAGTATGTCAGCTCTTTTTCAGCTATCTATGTGGATTAGGGTATGGAATTAAATCTTGTTTCAACTTTAAACATTTTGCTACTTTGTTTAAATGACCAGTTTCTTAATTTACTCTTTATTTTCTTGAAAATTTAGACTTGCCATGACTATTTTACGGAAGAACTTAAAATACCAGTTTGGGGATCCTATGCAATTTTTGCCTTAGCAACTCTATTCTCAGGTCTAATACTAGGACTTGTAAGTATGCCTTTTCTCAGATTTTTAGGAAAATGAATTTATAGATTTTTATGAGATAGAGCTTGAGTTATGTATGACTAGACACTGATTTCTGCCATTATTTCTGGTTACAGATTATGGTATTTGTGGCAGACTTCCTTTGTCCTTCAAAAAGGAGTAAACCTCAGCAGTATCCTTATTCAAGTAAGTACATTTTTAGATTAATTTAAACTTTTTGTGAGTTTTGTGATGTCCTATTAATTAATTGACACTCTAAGGTATTGCAGAATCCTAGGGTGGAAATATTTGATCTGAAGCCTCCCATTACAAAGGGGAAAAGTGTACTTATTCCCCCAAAGGAACCTTGCCAAAAATCTCCTCCTCAGCCATTGTCTTTTTCTTAATTTAGAGAACTTCACTAGGGACCTGAAAAAAAGAACTCATCCTCCCGCTGACTGATGCCATTTTGCTCTTAGAGACGATGACTTAGCACAAGAGTTGTTGCTGTCTCTGGCTACTTAGCGGTTCTGGGCTCAACACTTTCGATGAGTCATTGACCAGTTGTACTGTGTCCAGAGGGTACATAAGCCAGCATGTCATATTAGAATTGGGTAAAGGAAGTGGAATCAGTTCATTTGGAGAAGAGTAAGTGTGACACAGTAGTTTTTTCTGATGTTTGAAGGATTGTCATGTGGAAGAGGGACTTAAGCTTCCCTTTTATCCTGGAAAGTAGAATTAGACTTAAGAGGTAAAAGTTAAAAGGAAGAAGATTTCAACTCAAGTCATGAGGGAATACCTTTCTTACCATTTACACTTCTGAAAATATGGAATTGACTGCGTCAAGACAATTTTATCACGATTCTAGCTGTGCTCGTTATTCTGACACTGGCAGATGAAGAGTTCTCCTTCTTTGAATATCTTTAAGCAGAAACTGAATGACTACTTGGAATATCATAGTTTGCCAAGCTAGTGGTCAGTATTCTAGGATGCACCAGTTCTTCCAGTACACTGAAAATGAGAATCTTGTTTTACTTCTTCCTTCTCACACTATCTACTGTTATATCTCATGCTGTGCTTAATAAACATCCAAAGAGTTTATAATAGCTAATTGTTGTTGAAAGTCTAAGGTCTTGATGATAGGTGTTGAGACATTATAATTGCTTATAAATTTTTACTTTGAAGATCTCTAAATTGTTAAGTAAGCTTTTTTAAACTTCATTAGACTTCTTAAACTAATTGTGCATGCCTTTTTTTCTTTAAGAAAAACCACTGTCAGAATCTGCCTGTCTTTTGAAAAAATTAGAACAAGAAGAGGAAGATGAAGAAGATCATTCAGAGGATGAATTGGAGAACAAAAATCCATCAGAAAAAGACTTTTCACAGACGGCAACGAGACAGCGCATTGTCAGTCCTCTTTCTGTAGTGGATAAATCTTAATTCCTAGTTAATTTAAAAGTTATTATTTTGATAAAAGTATGAAGAATGATCATCTAACCTCTTGGTTTGAAATAACTGACTTGTACGTTGTAGCAGATATTTTTTCAGTAAATTCAACAGTTTACTTTATTTAAAAACAGTATTAGCATCTGGAATGGAATCCTGAAATAGACTTTGAAAACAGTCTGGTGGCTCAACCAGTTCCTTAAAATAGAAGAATCTGGTGTCAAACAATAAGATAGATGTCT
>CM053589.1:9037028-9062309 GCA_028646515.1 Pseudochirops corinnae | reverse complement strand
TTTGTAAAGAAAATATATTTCACAGTAAACTTTTATCTTTTGTAGCGATGTAGGCCAAATTTCTCCCTTGTCTGTGTTAATGTTGTTAATAAAAATGATTGTTTTTAATTGTACTACTTCCTACATATGGCGACAATTAATAATAGAAACTTAGCAATCATAAATTCCATTTTATTATGTCTTAATTTCACCTAAGGTCAGCAATCACGGCTTTCTTTTGGTTATTTTCTGTAGTTAAAATGCTCCCTTCTGCAAAAGATATTTTTTATGCTTTTCTTTAAATGCACATTTTCTTACATTCCAAATTATATTTTAACGTGATTACACAGGATTAAATTTATTTCATTTCCCTGTTACCTTAAAGATCCATTTTCTTAGTCTATGGTCTTATCATCTTTCTGAGATGTAGGTAAGCATTTTTCATATTATTTGGGATTTAAACTATTGTAGGAGAAAAACAGTTTTTTTTGAATTTTAGATAATTCAGGAATTAACATGGAAAAGGCTTCTTTTTATAAATTTCCTTTAAAAAGGAAATTAACTTTCTTTGTGCAAATGAAGATATTAAAATATGCATAAAATTTTAGCATTGTCTGTTGATAATTTAAATCACTCAAGTAGTTCTATTTGAATCTTGTCATTATTACTATACTTTTCATTTAAATTCCTTTGGATGGGAAAATTAAAATTGCTGATAATTTGGTATCTGAACTACTCTGGGGCAGACAACATTTTAAGTTTTAAACTATTCAGAAATATTTTTTAACATCTCTTTTAAAATTTGTATTTAGTCATAGAAAAAAACAATCCCACGGTTCATTTACTCAGTTTGAAAAAAAAACTTACCTCTAGTAATTTTGATATTTTTTGTCTTCATTAAAGAAAGTTCCTAATTCATTTTTGCCAAATTTAATATGTAATGTCATAAAATCTTTTATATAACATTTCTAAGTTTTTGAAAAAAGCAACATTCCATTTTTTAGTATCTTGACTACTAATTTATTATGAAAGTAGTTACTTAACATGATTGGAGAATCATAGATACATATATGTGTGTGTATGTGTATACATAAATACATACATACATATATGTTCATACCTTGGAGAGTTAGAACCTAGAAAATGTGACTTGAAAGGAAAATAAAGATACAGGGAAGACCAAAACTTATGATAAGCCACCAGAGAAAAATACGTTAGATCCCTTTCAAAAACAGTTTTCCTTCTTGTGTTCTCACAGGATCTCTTTCCTCTAGATACTGCTGATGTGAGCCCACGAACTTTTTGTTTTAATATTCTTTAAAAGGATTTTCTTTTAAAATAATGAATATTCTCAAACTGAAGCCTCCTGCCTTTCAAGAATGACCTAACATTTGGTGTGACTCTATTTAAAAATTTGTAAAAAAAAAAAAAGTCTGTGAATTTTTCTAAACATTTTACTAATGAAATAGGAAACTACTTTTTACTTGTATCTTTAAACAAAATAAAGCTAATTGATTTGTAAGAAATGTTCAAAGGAATACTTGAATGCATTTAAATGTATCACTTTCTCAGGGAGGGGGTTGTTTTGCTTTTTAATTACATTACGTAATTTTATTTTTCTTTCTAAACCATTTTGTTTTTAGTGACGTCTTGTGGAAGGGTGCAAAATACATCGTGAAGTCTTTACACTGTAATGGGTACAGTCATCGTGGCTGCTGTGGCATGGGGGTAGCTTTATTTTTCTTGATCCTGTGCCGGCTGAGAAAACAACTTCCCAGCAGACCATGATTTTTAAAAAGCTGCATTCTCTGTCTGATATTTTTATATTTTCCAGATAATTTTATATCTTAGTGTTTTTCAATTAAATTTTATTTTATTTTAACAAAGATTTGCCTTCTCTTCTCCCCACCCTCCATTGACAAAATAAGTTAAAACAAAAATCATTTTACCAACGTGTGTATAGTCATGCAAAACACATTCCTTAATTGGCCATGTCAGAAAAAAATCAACTTGAATCTGGACTCTGAATATGTATCTCCACTTTATCCAGAAGTATGTAGCGTGTGTCATCATTTCTCTGGAATTGTGACTGGGCTTTGTGTTCATCAGTTCCCTGAATCTTGCAGAGTTCTTTCTTTTGACCGTGTTATTCTTACGCTATAAATTATTTTCCTAATGCTTCTCACTTCACTCTATCAGTTCATACAAGTTTCCATAGATTTCTCTCAAGCCATTCTCATCATCATTCTTTTTTATCTATTTATTATTTAATTTTTCCCAGTTACATGTAAAAACAATTTGTTTACATTTGTTTTTAAAACATTGAGTTCCAAATTCTCTCCCTCCCGCCTCATACCCTTTCACTGAGAAGGCAAGCAATTTCATATAGGTTATATATGTGTTGTCATGCAAAACCCATCCATAATAGTCATGTTGTAAAAAAAAACCAGACCAAAAAACTCAAGAAAAATAAAGTTAAAAAAAAAGTATGCTTCCATTTGTATTCATATTCTGTGGGAAAAGGTAGCATTTTTCATCCTAAGTCCTTCGGAGTTGTCATGGATTGAGAATAGCTAAGCCGTTCATAGCTGATCATCTTACAGTATTGCTGTCACTTTGTACCCAACACATTTCACTTTGCATCAGCCCATGCAAGTCTTTCCAGGTTTTTCTGAGAGCATCCTGCTCATCATTTCTTAGAGTACAATAGTTTTCCATCATAATGAGTGGAACAAGTGAAAATATTCTCATGAAGTAAAGGAGACAGTCAGTCACCAAACCTGAGCCTGGCTTTAGTCTTGAGAGGCCCAGATTTTATTTTTCTGTAGAATACACAGTCTTGAGGGAAACAAGAAGAGCAAAGAGTGATCTGTAAATTGCCTACCAAAAGCAGGGAACAAATGGCATGTCTGCCAGGTATTTCTGTAAACTGCTGCTTTTTGGGTAAAGGAGAAAAAGTAACGTGATCTGTAATAAGCTTACTTTTGATAAAAAAAGGAAAATAATTGAAATATGCATTTGTATTGGGTAAAAGGATTGTAGGGACACACCTTCCCACCAATGGGAATGAATATCGGGTTACTGGGGAGGGGTTTTGGGGTGGTCCTAGAATACCCTTGTACAAGGGTATATAACTGCTTGCTTGATTTTGTACTTTGCCTCCCTACACTGGGGCATGTTCTGGGCAGGTGATGCCCAAGTCTCGTGAGGCTTGTTTAGAAATAAATAGCTTCTGTTTCTACCTGGAATTGAGGAGGGGGCTTCCCTCCCAGGAACTGAGGCTGAGTACCCACCTGGAATTTCCTGGGGTCTCAGATTCTAGAAGGGAGCCACCACACCTTTATTGTGATAAACCCAAAGAGATGGACTCGGAAGAAACAGAACCTTTGTTAGGGCTCCGATGCTAGAAAAGGGAAACCAAGTCCGGCGGACAAGAGCAGTCAGGAAAGTTGTGCACATGCAACCTGAAGGTAAGTGCTCAGGGGCCTGGAGGTAATTGGCATCAGGGTGTATTTTAGTGAAATCTGAAGTATGATTCCTCAAGGAAAGGACATCACTGAGTATGCTTCCCGGGTGACTGAGGAGGTAAGGCGACCTTCAGATAATTAGGCTGACTCTATAGTTGACTTGGGGAGTTTGGTAACAACTCCCAGAAACCTCTGAGAGATGGAAGGGGTACAATTTAACCTGCACGGTCAGAACACAAATGTGAGGGACCTGTAGATAGTCCTTTAAGCAATTGATTTCAAAATTGGAACAAACTACCAAAACATAAAGGGAAAGATAGGAAAAAAAATGTTCAAATATTGTTGTTTCGTTTGGGGTGAGAAGGATATAGGAGGCGGCACTATCTAGCCAAAATCTGGCTCCTCCAAAGATTGGATATGTCAAAAGCTAAATTTGTAGGTAAATGATAAGGAGCCTTTCAATCTGGAGGAGAGCACCTATGTGGCATTCTGGGTGTTGGGGACACGACACATGGTAAAGAAGGAAGAGAAGGAGGTTAAGTCTCATCCTTGGGACCCTCTTCTCTTTGCCCTCACCTTATGCTCCTCCTCCGGCCGCAGTGGCAGCCCCCTCCCCACCCTGAGGTTCCAGACCCTGATCCTATGCCAACCCTCTCTGAAGAGACCCTGTTAATTTACAGGAGTCCCCTCCTCATGGTTCTCTACTTGGGGAACTGAGGCAGCTCTTAAAGGATCAACAAAACCTGCCTTTGGAGCCAAAATCATCCACTGTACCTCCTCCCTTGGCTCCAAGCTCCCACATTACAACCCAGGATATTTCCCCTGCCACACCTACTTGTGCCCTGGGATCTGCTATGTTCCCCCTAAGGGAAGTCCCTTTGGCTCAGGGAGTCTTGGGATTTGTGAATGCTCCTTTGAGGCTTCAGAGGTTAGAAATTTTAAAAGAGAAATGAAGATTTTGATGGAGGACTCAAGTGGCCTCAGAGCAACTAGATCAATTCTTGGGTCCAAGTATTTACACTTGGAATGAATTGATGTCCATCTTGAATGTTTTGTTCTCCATTGAAGAAAGGGGGATGATGAGAAAGGCTGCTCTGGTAGAGTGGGAGTGGGGAGACACCTGCAGCCAGGGTGGCACCCACAGACCAAAAATACCCCACACTTGACCTTAGCTAGGACCATAATGATGCAGCTCATAGAGCTCATATGCAAGACCTTAGAGGGCTTATAGTTACAGGAATTAGAACTGTAGATCTAAAGCCTCAAAATATTAAAAAAGCCTTTGAGGAGGTCCAGGAGAAGGAAGAATCACCAACGACCTTTTTAGAAAGGCTAAAAGAGAACATGGGAAAAGACTCAGGCTTAGATATGATCCTGCCACAGAAACCATGCTAAAATTAATTTCATGACTAGCACATGGCCAGATATCAGTAGGAATATTCAGAAAATAGATAGATGGAACACTAGAATCCTAGAAAGTTTACTAGAGGAGCCTCAGGGTTTATGTGAGGAGAGACGAGGAAAAGCAGAGGCAGAAGGCTAAGTTTCATACTAGGCTCATGGTCCAGACAGTCCAGAACATTGTCCAGACTATGGACTGCAAGAAAGGTCCTGAGGAGTGGAAAAGGTCCCAGAGTAGGAGGGAGGTGGGGAACAAAGGGGAAGCACTCTGACAGTGGGAGAGGAAGGAAAAAGGGAGGAGTCCTCTTGTGTGTTGGGAGTGTAGACATAGGGCTAGTAATTGCCCACAGTAGCAGATTAATCAAAAGATCTATTCCCTGATAGAGTCAGAAGACTAGGGGTGTCAGGGGTTCCAAGATATAACCCACTTAGAGCCCTTGATAAATTTAAGAATGGGACCTAATGGAAAGGAAATGGTATTTTTAATTGATACTGGAGCAGCCAGCTCATCTATAACTCATTTATCAAAAGGAATTAAGCTATCCCAAGACCTCCTCAATATTTTGGGGGTAAAGAGTGAGAATTTTATTGTTCCCCTCTGAGTTTTTGAAAGTGGAATATCAAGAGGCAACTGCCCTAATCCGATTACTTCTGGTCCCAGAAGAGGGTATAAACCTATTAGGAAGATAATTGATTACAAAGTTGTCTATTCAATTGATGACTAGGGGAACCCAGATAATCCCAGTTACAATGTTAAATTTGAGGGAAGAGGAGGAACACCAAATTTGTTCTGGGGTATGGGCACTCCTTTAATAGAGGAAGAGTTGATAAAGAACTTCTCAAGATTAAACTAAATGACTACAGTGGTAGTGAGGGTAAGGCAGTACCCTATATCGCTGGAGGGAAGGCGGGGACTCTAGCCAGTCATCCAAAGATTAGCGGAGGGAAGACTTCTTGAGCCTTGCATTTCCCCCTTCAATACTCCCATTCTGCCAGTTCAGAAGGGAGATGGGAAGTAGCAACTGGTCCAGGACTTAAGGGAAATTAATAAGATAGTCCTTTCCTCTCATCCCGTGGTCCCTGACCCATATACCATCTTGGGGAGGGTAAAAGAGGACAGCAGATGGTTCAGTGTAGTTGATTTGAAAGATGCCTTTTGGGTCTGCCCTTTGGACCCTGGCAGCAGAGACCTTTTTGCATTTCAGTGGGAGGATCCAGACACCAGAAGAAAACAGCACTGTGGGTGGCGCGTTCTTCCTCGGGGTAGACTGAGTCCCCAGATTTGTTTGGGAAAATTTTGGAAAGAATATTGGAAAACTTCGAACCTCCTCCTAGAGCTCAAGTTTTACAATATGTGGATGACTTATTGGTGACAGGGAAAGAAAGGAAGAAGGTTAGTGAAGCTTTTGTCAAAACTATTAAATTGTTTGGGATCAGGGGGATTGAGAGTATCAAAGAGCAAGCTCCAATTTATAGAGAAAGAGGTCAAATATTTGGGACATTTGATCGGTGAGGGACAAAAAAGGTTTGACCCAGAATGGGTCGCAGGAATTCTCAGGACTCCCCTCCCAAGGACAAAAAGGGAGCTTTGAAGGTTCCTGGGACTAGTAGGGTATTGTAGGAATTGGATTGATTTTTATGCCACCCTGAGTAAACCTATGTACAAATATTTATTGGAAAAGGAACCCAACAAAATTAGGTGGGATTCAGAAGATGAAGAGGGGTTTAAGAAACTCAAGCAGATCTTAGCCTCCTCTCCTGTTCTTGCCTTTCCCTCCCTATAAAGATCGTTTTACTTATTTGTAAATATGGATAAGGGGGTGGCTCTAGGGGTTTTAGCACAGAAAAGAGGGGGGCAAAGGAGACCAGTGGCTTTCCTTTCAAAGCTCCTAGACCCTGTGGCCCGAGGATGGCCAACATGTCTCCAGGCAGTAGTGGCTACAGCCACATTGGTAGAAGACAGTAGAAAGCTGACCTTTGGGGGGAGTTTGGTTGTAGGGGTGCCACATCAAGTAAAAACTATCCCAAATCAGAGAGCAGGGTGGTGGCTCACAGATTCTAGGATCCTGAAATATGAGGCCATTCTACTAGAAAAGGATGATTTGGTCTTATCTCAGGATAATAATTTGAATCCTGCCTCCTTCCTGACATCTGGAGGCAAGGGCCACCTTGAGCTAGAACACCATTGTGTGGATTTCATCAGCCTCCAAACCAGGGTTTGGGGAAGAATAAATTTATTCATTGATGGTTCCTTCAGAGTAATAGAGGGAAAAAGGAATGGGTATGCTATAATTGGTGGGGATGGAGAATCCTTGGTTGAAGCAGGATAATTGTCTAAGAATTGGTCAGCTCAAACTTGTGAGCTTTATGCCCTAAACCTATATTATGTATATGTACACGTATGTCTACATCTAATATGTGTATATGTACATATATGTCTACATCTAATATATGTGTATATACATGTGTATCTATGCATGTATGTCTATGTGTGTTTATCTAAATCTGCACTGAGTCCATAGCCTCTCCATCGGGAGATGTGACCTGTTTCATTGAAAGTTCCCAGGAATTTGGTTGGTCATTATATTGCTCAGAATTCCAATCTTTCAAAGTTTTTTGTCCTTACAATATTGTTCCTATCATATAAATTCTTCTCCTGGGTCTTCTCATTTCACTCTGCATCAGTTCATACAAGTCTTCCCAGATTTCTTTGAAACCATCCCTTCAATGATTATTTTTAATATATAACATTTATTAGAATCACAGAATCTTAAGGGACCTCCAAGGCCATCCAGTCAACCTTGCAGCTGAATAAGCCATATTTGATACCTGATAGCCTTTACACCTTTCCTTGATAACAAGGAAGAGAATCCATTCCACTTTCGGATTGCTCAGGTATTTTCCCTTACATCATGCCTAAATCGGCCTCTTGAAAACCTATAACCATTTATTGCTCCTGGTTTCACCCTTTGGGGGCCACACACAACTTTTTTGTTTTTTATTTTTCTATCATACATAATTACCCTTCAACATTTGAAAACATATCTCTCTTCCCCTATTCCAAAGTTTTCTCATCTTCAGATCAGCAGTTTTCAACCTGTGGGTTATGTTCGATTTGTAACAATGAAAATACATCCTGCATATCAGATAGATTCATAACATAGCAAAATTACAGTTATGAAGTAGCAATGAAAATAATGTTATGGTGGGGGGTCACCACAACATGAGGAACTGTATTAAAGGGTCAGGGCATTAGGAAGGTTGAGAACCACCGGTGGTTCAAAGTAACTAACAGTTCCTTCAACCGTACTTCATATGGGATGCTCTCAAGGTGCTTCACTACGCTACTTGCTTTTATTTAGAGGCTCTTTGGCTCTTCAATATCCTTTATATAGAATATGCAAAACAGAGATGGGAGATGCAGTGTCCCATGTGAGGCCAACGTATCAATGCACTTTATAAAAGTGCGTTAGGGTTGAAATACAATATTCCAGATGAGGACTTACCGGGCTAAGTGGGGTGACACCTACTCAGTCCTGGCCCCTTTCTTAATAGGAAGAAGGAAGGCAATAATCACATCTTAAGTGCCTACTCTGTACCAGGCACTTTACAAATATCTCAATTAATCCCCACAAGAACCGTGGGGGACTGATGCTGTTATTTCTGATGTTTTACAGTTGGGGAAATTAAAGCAAGCAATGGTTAAGAGTTCTGCCCTAGGTCATACAGCTAGTAAGTGCTTTAATTTTGAATTAAATTAATTAACGTGATTTGAATTCGTGTTAAAATTAGTCCTCTAGAATTGTGTTTAGTCGCTGAATTCATGAGAGTGCTTGTTTTTCAAAATTATTTGTATTTAATTCATTTGTTGTAGTAATTGTATAAATTACTCTCTCCTTCCTGCTCACTTCACTCTGCATCAGTTCATACAAACCTTCCCAGGTTTTTCTGGAAACTGAAATGATCTTTTTTCATTTCTTAGGGTAAAATACCATTGCAGTACACATGTATACCATCATTTGTCATTCCTCAGTTGATGTGAAATCCCATAGATTCCAGTTCTTCACTAATGCAATGGGACCTTTATAACAGATCTCCTAGTTCATTTTGCTTTGTTATTGGCATATATTGTTTATAACTGATTGCTGTGTACTATGAATATTGGCATACTTTCTCGGTGTGTATGTTATGCCCTATGTGTAGTTAGTTGCACATGTCATCACTGTAGTATCCTCCCAGATGAAGCTCTGTATAAAGCCAAATCTACTGTTAATAGACATTTACTATTAATATGCATTCGTTTTATTTTTATTTTCAACAATTCTGTAAATTGGTTACTTGGAATGCTAGGAAAATCACCCTTGTTTTAAAAACCATTAGTGTTTATTTTTATCTGTGTAGTTAATAGGTTTCACATTTACCCTGTCTGCTCTTTACAAGTAGCTATGAAGAAATTCAGCCTAGGGGAGGAATGGGACTGTGCCTCAAAGTTCTTTAACTTAAGACTTCTCATTGATGGGTATTGATTGCTAAATGCTCCACATCCTGTGAAGGGCACAATTTGGGAGACCTAAAAAGACAGAAAATCGTTGCCTTAGGGCTTCCAACTTTGAGAGAGAGTACATGAGACTACAGATTTCCTTTACATCCCTATAGGGAGAGAAAGCTAACGTATGGAGGAGCCAGAACTTTCTTCATGTTCCTAGTCCCAGTTTACTACACTAGGTTCTTTGGGGAATTAGACCCCTAAATGAGATCTAAGAGTAATGCAAAAAGAGTTTCTATGAATATTTTTGTACATATGGGTTTTTTTCACTCTTGATGTCTTTTGCATATAAGCATATACTCAATAGATTGAAGTTTATGCACAGCTTGGTGACTCTGTGGACATTGTTCCAAAATGCTTTCTAGACTGACTGGACTAAGTCACAGCTTCAACGGTGTGTTAATGTACCTAGTTTCCTGAATCCCCTACATTTATGATTTTCCTTTTTAATCATCTTTGCCAATGTGCTGGGCATGAGTTGTTTTAATCTCAGACTTGCTTTAATTTCTGTTCCTCTATTAAAAATTGGAGCTTTTAAAAAATATGGCTGTTGATAGATGTTTAGAATAGATTTCTTCTAATAAAAAATGTGGATTCATATCCTTCAGTCACATCAATTGGGAAATGGTTCTTTCTAAATTTGATTCATTCCTTATATATTTTGGAAATGAGACCTTTATCAGAGACAGTTGCTAAATATATATTTTTCACAGTTAACTATTTCCCTTCCAGTATAAGCTGGATTTTTGTTTATAAAGAAAAATACATAAAATATAAAAATAATATAATACACATATAAATACATAAAAGTATATATTATGAAACTGAAATTGTCCATTTTATCTCTTGTGATTGTCTCTATTTTTTCTATAGTTATGAACTCTTCCCATATACATAAATCTGACAAAAAATGTCTTCTTTGCTCCTCTGTGCTTATGATGTGTCCTTTTATGTCTATGTCATGTATATATTTAGAGCTTATCTTGATATATGGTGTGAGATGGTTAATTTCTGCTAAACTGTTTTCTAGTTTCCTCAGCAATTTTTGAAAATTATTGAATCCTGCCCAGTATCTGTTTTTTGTTTTTTTTTAACACTATGCTACCATGGCTTTATTTATTTATTTTGCATTTGTTTGTTGGGTATATAATCTATTCCACTGACTGATCTCTCTGTTTTTTAATCAGTACTGAGTAATTTTGATGATAATTTTTTTGAAGTTTGAGATCTGATGCTACATAATCCCCTTCCTTCTCACTTCTTTTAAAATTTTAATTTAATTTAATTTTTAGGTTGAAATTTTCACCCTCTCAATTTGGTGGTATTTCATTACAATTTCTTTAGAATTGTGGTTGGTAATTTTGTTGATCAAAGTTCTTATGTTTTTCAAAGTTGTTTGACTACAGTATTGTTGTTGTGTATCAATTATTCTCCTGGTTCTGTTCCCATCATTTTATATCAGTTCATACAAATGTTGTATCCAAACCCTCCACCCAGGTCACTACACATCACCTGATTTGTGGGCCACCATTAAGCTCCTCTTGTATTTCTGTCTTTGTTCCTGTGTTATATTTTATCACTGTCTGAAACAGCTTAAGGCATGTCTGGGCATTGCTCAAGGTGTAGTTCCCTGCCCCTTTCTTCCCTAATCAGCATTTCATATTTTCTCCTTGAATCATTATAGTGTACAAGGCTCATTATGGTGCAAGGATCTTATCTACGGACCACTCTGTTCTGTCTCACTGACCAAGCAAGGTTCCCCCCTCACCTAGAATATGACCCTGGCCTGATCTGGAGAATTCCACTCTCCCTCATCCCATGACCTGCCACCCTGCTCTGAAAAGCTGACTACAGCCCTCCACCCTGTACCCTCCACCCAGTTCTAGGAAAGACCCCCCACTTCACCCTTGTACCCTTGCACCATAGATTTAACCATAGTCATAGTTTTAACCAATGGCTGTTCTTTGCTTCTGTACATCATAGCTTCTGCTAGCTCCCTTTCCTATTGTGGTTTTTGTGGTTTTAGCCTTTATAATCAAAGTCTGCACTCCCAAAGATCACTGCCAATTTGAGTGGTGAACACTCTGGTAGTCACGCGCTTAATCAATAAATCCACATTTAAATTCACCTTGAACCCAGCTCTTGGCTCGCTCTTATTCTCTGCACAACACAAGAACTCTCAGATTTCTCTGAAACTACCGGTTTCCTCATTTCTTATGGCACAATATTCTTCATATATTACTTACTCAGCTGTTCTCAAATCAATGGGCGCCTTCTTAGCTTTTAACTCTTTGCTAAACTAGAATGAGCTAATATATAAATATTTTTTTGAACAAATGGGCTCTTTTTCTCTTTTTTTGTTCTTGTTCTTTTGGGTGTAATTAAAGCACAGCTTTGTTGGTCATGGTAAAAAATTACTCTCCAGAATGACTAGACTAGTCCATAGTTTTACTAACATTTCATAAAAGTATCTATTTTCCTAAATCCCACTCCTGAACTTCTCATTTTAAAAATTAACCTTTTAGTAATATGATTGGTGTAAAGTAAGTCTTCATTGTTTTAATGTATTTTTTTAAAAAAATTATTAGTGATTTAGAGCATTTTTTCCATGTGGCTATTCATAGCTTTAATTTAATTTTTTTCTCTGAAAATCTCCTTTTCATATGTTTTACCATTTATTAATTAGGCCTTTCCATTTTATTTCATCATTTCCCTTAGGATTTTGGATGATCTGTTCCTCCAGATAAATTTCAATATTATTTTTTCTAGCTCTTTAGCATAATACTTTTGTGGTAGAGCCAAGATGGTAAAGTGAAGGCAGAATTTTTCCTAAGTTCTCCTAACACATCCTTTCTACAGCATCTTAAAAAATGCCCAACTGAACTCTGAGCAGAGAAAGTCAAGAAAAGGTCACCATGACTTATTTTTCTTGCTTAGGACAGTGAAAGAAGACAGAGAAGTCTATGGACCAGAAACATGGTGTGGCAGAAGTAGCACAGGGGATAGCAGCAGCACCAGGAAACAAGTTAGCAGCTAGAGATGATAAGAAAATTGATAACCTGGTCAGAAAGAGATTCCAGGAAACTTTCATAACAGTAATAAAAGTATCAGTGGGTGCCATTTGGAGTCTCTGTCACCCATTCCCCAGTTCCAGGTTGCAGATGGTCTGACAGCTCTGTTGCTCATTATCCAGTTCTGGGTCACAGTTCCAGGGTGGAGAGGAGTAGTCACAGTCATAATGGAACAGCGGCCCTACCTGTGTAAGGTCCAGAGTAAAGACCAGGAAGGCAGTGACCAGCAATCTCCCCCAATCACACCACTTTAGAAGAATCAAAAATCTAAAAGCTCCCACTGAGTTGTGAAAGTAGCAGAAAGACAAATATCTGGCTCAAGCCAAACATCCTATCCCCCAGAAAACCCCAGAGGTGAGCAGAACCAACTTTAATGTAACATGCAGTAAAAAAAACTTTTTGGAAAAACGAACACATGAACAAACAAACAAATATGACCCTAAAAATCTACCATGGTGATAGGGAAGCCCAAGATACAAACTCTGATACAAACATGAAAACAACTACAAGCAAAGCCTCAAAGGAAAATTCAGATTGGATTCTAGCCCCAAAAGAATTCCTAGAAGAGCTAAAGAAAGTGATAAAAAGTAACAAAAATGCTTTAAAAAATCAAATAAGAGTCGGAGAGGAAAATTGAAGAAATTATTATAATCTATTACACTCAATGGAACAATAAGTAGAGGAACTGACCCAATCTCAAAAAAATAAATTTAAAAAGTTATAAATGGGCTTCTAAAACCAAATCAAACCTGGAACCAAATGGATTTGTGAGCAAATTGCATCAAATACTTAAAGAATCATTAATAACAATACTACACAAACTGAAGAAGATAGGAAAAGAATGCTCTACATCACTAATAATTAGATAAATGCAAATTAAAATACCTCTGAGACACCATTTCACACTCATCAGATTGGCCAAGGAGACCAAAAAGGAAAATGACAAGTACATTGTGAACAAATCCAACCGTTCTGTAGAGCAATTTGGAACGTTGCCCAATGGGCTACTAACCGCGCATGCCTATTGACCTAGCAATACCACTACTAGGTCTATACCCTCAAGAAGACCAAAGAAAAAGGAAAGGAGCCCATATGTACAAAATTAATTATAATAACTCTTTTTGCAGTGATAACGAATCGGAAAGCAAGAGGTGGCTAGGTGGCACAGTGAACAGAGCATTTGCCCTGGAGTCAAGAAGGAGGACCTGAGTTCAAGTCCAAGCCAGGACACTTAACACTTACTAGCCATGTAACCTTGGGCAACTCACTTAAACCCAAATGCCCTCCAAAAGGCAAAAAAAACGCAAAAAAGAAAGAAAAAGAATTGGAAATCAAGGGGATGACCATAAATTGTAGTATGGTTGAGCAAGTTATAATGTATAAATATGATAAAAATATGCTATTTGTGATATAAGAAATGATGAAAGGGATAGTTTCAGAAAAATATAGGAAGCTTCTGTTAACAGGTTCTTACTGAACCTGTCTCTAACCTGAGTGACAAAACAGCAGGCCAGAGACACAATGCCAGTAATCAGTTATCTGTTTAATTAATTAATTTCATTATCAGGAACAGATTTGCAAACTGGAAATTCTCCTGATCAAAATTCCACCTTGCTGAAGTGAAGACAGAGATTATATACATAAATCACAGTGGGAAGGGAAGTGGATTACAAGCCGTCATTCAGTGGCTTCCCACAATACAACAGTTCTGGTGGAGGTTGTGACCACTTGCTCTAGGGCACAGAACCAGAGTTCTGTGATGAGAACAGCTTCTATAATCTTTGATTCACTTCTCTTAGGGCAGTGATTGTGAGCATTGTCAAAGTCTGATTGATTATTTCAAACTGAATTGTTAATTCTGACTCACAAACTAGAAAAGACGATTCAGAAAATCAAATCTATTAGCATATTCATTACACATATCACACAGATTATTATGAAAATTGCAATTCCACGTTCCCTCCTTTTGGCCAAGAACATCAGAATGGCCCTTGAAGGCCAATGAGGAACATTCATTTGAAACATGATTTTGATTTTCTGTAAGAAAAAATGAGTTACCAGTTGAAAGCCAAGATAGATGGAGAGGCAAATGAAGAAAAGGAATATCAGACCAGGAAGGGCAGAGAAAGAGAATGCTGCCAACGTTCACTATTCCTTCCCAATGTGGGCACTTGCCTCCCTCCCCTTAGCCACCTCCCCAGCCCACCCTTCCCCCACCCAATTGCCATTAGGGTGTCTAGCATCTGATGGGTTTGCAATACCATGAGGGCAAGTGAATCGATCTGTTTGGAGGCTGCTGATAAGCTTCCTTGTGTGCTCCAGGCCCATGGCTACTGGAGCTGAGAGGTTCCCAACAGATGGGTATATGCGTGCCAAAGGTGGCTTCTATACCAGTTAGGGAACCAACGGATGCCAACAGGGCCACAATGAGCAGGAAAGTAAGGCTTGCCAGCTTATGGAGGGACAACTTTAACCAGAGAGGAAAGTCAGCGGAATGGTTTCCTGGGAATAGGGATAAATTGGGCATAGCGTAGACAAAAAACACAGAGGCCTTCCCAGAAGGGAGGGAGGCTGTGATGTAATATGGAGACACGTAAGAAGAGTAGTCCTGTGGATGGGGGCAATTCAATGGCAAAGATACAGGTATCAAAGGGTGAATCCCAGGCAGAGCGAGTGAAACTCTCAGAACTCAGTGCCTCCAGGCATGGATGTTTAACTCTGGCATGGTTATGGAACAAGAGGTCTTTCTGGGATTCCCACAGAAACCCAGAAATCTCCACACTCCACTTGCTGCAGGGGGCTTTCACAGAGTTATGAAATACCCCAGTCCCATTCAGGAACATCTGTGGTTGGATTCTCAGTCTGGGCTAGAGCAGCGATTTTCAGAGCATGTCTTAAAGGACCAGTAAAATAGAATCTTCCTATTAGGGTCATGACTCAGATTTCTAATAGGGCAACTGGGGCTAAAACTTCAAGGGGTTAGGATCTTGAATTAACGCACCCAGGAGTACGATCCTAAGTGGGTGGTTATTAGGAATAGGACAAACATTTTGGAAAATGAGAGGCTAGGGACTGTTAGAGCAGCAAGAAAGAAAAGCCTCAGCTCCTTGAAGGAGTAACGCAAACCTCAGCCCACTTCTGGTGTCTTGGGTCAGTAGTCTGCATCTGCTATTGTCTTCTCCTGGGGTCTTGAGAACAACTGTCTACCTCTGGTGTCAGCTACTTTTGTCCAACTTTTAGGGTCGGGTCACTCATGGATTCCATGTCCAGGTGGGTGGTACTGACCCTTTGAGATATGACAGGTAGATTCGAGACTCTACTCCCCAAAGTTCGGCCACAGAGGGGGTGGTGAGCAGGAGTCCAAAAAGACCTTTCCACTGTGGTTCCAGAGATGGCATTTCCAATGGACCCAGTCACTGGGCTGCATCAGGGCTGAGTCTCAGTTGAATTTCTAAAGAGCAGAACTGTGAGACAAGTTGGTAAATCTGATATTTTTGGAGCCACCCAATACAGTATTGGAGGAGGGAGCCTTTGGCAACGGGTACAGTGGCATTGGGTGTCCTGTTACTATCTCATAGGGCCTGAGCTTATGGGAACCAAAACGTCTAAATCAAATGCTTGCCAGGGTTAAAGGACAGGCTTTGGGCCAGGGGATATGTAGCTCCTCAGAGAATTTAGCAAGGGAAGTTTAAGTATCCTATTAACTCTTTCAACCATTCCTGATGACTGGGGATGATAGGCTCAATGGAGGTGGTGAATAATTGGCCAGGATGAAAGCAGCTTAGTTAATGAAGCTCCCGCGGAATGAATACCTCTAGCGCTACGTCTCTCTTTAGGAACCCTGTAATGGAATGATATTTTTCTAAGAGGATTTTTGCTACCCAGGAGGCTGTGGCAGTATGACAGGGGAGCACTTTCACTTACGGGGAAAGATGCAGATCATAACCAAACCAAGGGCAGGTGGCAATAGAAGTCAGTCTGAAAGGTTTCAAAAGGAGCATCCAGGAGAGGAAACTGCTCACAAGTTGTCTTCAGAGGTTGGGATGCATCGTGCTCAGGGCAGGTGGGACCCATCTAATAGGTGGTGACAGAACTCTGTGAAAACTCCTGACCCAGAAAGAGTCCCGTAGTCTGTCTTATCAAGTTCACATCCCTCCTTTTGGAGCTTTTCTTGCTTTGTGATAAGCACTCTTTTCTGGGCATTGGTTATCTCTTCTCTAGTTGGGGTAAGTCTTAGTCAGGCCTTCAGGGAGAGATGAACATACCAAGACCACACTTATGGGGCAAAATGAAAGTTCTATAGGGACCTGTACTATGGGAGCCATTCCCTCAGGAGTTTGAGGAATTAAAGCAGTGGTTTTCTCTGCTTGGTCAACCAAGTCATTTCCACGGGCATGAATTCTATCCTCTCCATTGTGCCCTGGAATTTTAATTACTGCCACAGCTTGGTGAAGCAGTGAACAGTCTAATAGATGGGAAGTCTGTTTCTGATTTTTAATGGGCAGTCCTGAGGAGGTGAGGAAGTCCCGTTGCCTCCACAGCATCCCAAAGTCATATGCCAAAGTCTCATTTTCACCTTCTATCTCAGGGAGATAGGTGGCAGGATTGAATGTGTTGCTTATACCAAATACATTCCCTCATTTCTCAGAGGTGAATAAATCAAACGGGAGAGCTAACTGCACAAGGTGGGGACACTGATAATTGACAGTAACATCTGAAAGCCACAAGCTAGAGAGAAATTGGTTGAGAGTCAGATCATCAGAAGAGGTTAAGGAAGATATCCAGGATAAAGGACACAAGGAAAGCAGTCCCTCCTGGGCCTAATGAAAGAGTGACCTGTGGTTGCAAGTGGCTAGTGGCTGCAGGGACCAGGACAAAAGGATGAAAAGCTCTGATCTCCCCAATAAAAAGGGACAGCAGTTCTGAGATACGGGCTACAGTGATTTATTAGCAATCCCCACAACTGAGTTACTCTTGACTCTGGGGGAGGGGAGTGGGGAAAGCAGAGGGTTTTGTTTTTTTTAACTGAGAGTGTGGCACTGGTGTCAACTAGAGAAGACACTTCTTGCCCCTGTATGAACAGAGACATCTCCACCAGGAGAATGAACATAGCCTATATGTCCCCCTATTTTTACCGCCCCTTCTGCCACTCCTCCCTCAGAACCCAGTCAGGCTGAGTGATTGGGATTGCAGGGAAGGTTTCTCAGTGCTTCCTGGGGTGCTTTCTGGCACCACCTCCTAGTCTCCCCTTTCCCAACTGAGTCAACCATGAGTTGATACAGATCCAAATATCTGGGTCTGTATGAAAACAGGTGGAGTTGAATAGCTCAGCAAAGTCTATGGGATCCCCTCTAGTGCTGGCTACCAGGGTTTGAAACCACAGGCCCAGATCAAGTCAATCTCTTCAGGCTTTTTTCATGAGAGAACTCTGGTTTGCACTTTGAAAGGGAATGTAGAAACTGAGGAGTTAATGGAGTCTTTTGGTAAAGGTGGGTATATTTTAGGTAGTTAGGTAGTTTGAGGGTTGTTAAGGAGATTTTTTTGGTATTGTTCAGTATTTTTTTTGGCCCTCCTTTAGCGGGCTGTTGACTCGCTTTTTATGATTTTCTTGCATCATTCTCATTTCTCTTCCTGATTTTTCCTCTACTTCTCTTTCTTGATTTTCAAAATCTTTCTTGAGCTCCTCTTATGGCCTGTAATCAGTTCATATTTTTCTTGGAAGCTTTTGATGCATGAGTTTTGACTTTGTTGTCTTCTTCTGGTTCTATGTTTTGATCTTTTTTGTCCTCAAAAAAAATTCTATGGTCTGATTGCGCTTCCTCTACTTGCTCATCTTGCCGGCCAATTACTTGGCTTTTGAGCTCTTTGCCACAGTAGAACTCTGCTTCCAGAGTGGAGAGAGCTGTGTCCAAATTGCTGGGGTTTTCACAGTTGTCAGAGCTATGAGCTGGGTGCCCTCTCTACAGCCCCCACAAGCTTTGGAACATGGCGTTCCTCACCAGGACCACTACCCAACACTGCAACCCAGATCCAAGCAGGTCAAGGCAAGAATGGTTATCCTCTGAATGGTCACCTTGTCCCCCTACAATCTGCAGTCTGGGAGTTCCAGAGGCAGCCACATGGCAGTAGTTGCAGCCACTGCTCCTCTGCTACCTCTGCCGCTACGGGGGCAGGGGCCAGACTGCTTCTTCTGTCACTTGGTTCTGACAGAGTTCCCCACTGACCTTTTACTTTCTCTTTGGCGTTTATGGGTTGAGAAGTCTGGAAACCACCACAGCTTCCAGTGATTCACTCTCTTGAAGTCTGTTCTGGCCTGTCTGGGTTGTGAGTCTGGGCTGGTGTGGCTCACACGGAACTGCATTAGCTGGTGTGATAGCCTGCCAGGCTGCCTTCAACAGGAGATTTGTTTCTCTCTGTCACTTTGTGGGTTCTGTAGCTCTAAAATTTGTTTAGAGTCATTTTTTTTTTTACAGGTATTAGAGGTGGTTGGTGCAGGAGCTCAAGTGAGTTCCTGCTCTTATTCCTCCATGTTCACTTTGCGGCCCTCCCCTCCCCACCATGGTAATTTAAACTGCATACAAAGCCAACCATGGAGCAACCGTGGGCATTGAACCTGCCAGACCAGGTGAGTTGTGACTCTGGAAAAAGATCCAGTGGTACTGGTCCCTTCTCTCTGGCATTGGAGAGCTCAAGGCTTCATCCTACATCCACCCCTCAGAAAACTACTGACACCAATTAATGTTAACAGGATTTTTACTGAGCCAGTTTCTAACCTGAGAATGACAAAATAGCAGGCCAGAGAGGAAGTTCCATTTAATTAATTAATTTAATTATAAAGAACAGATTTGCAAGTCAGGAATTCTCCTGAACAGAATTCCACCTTGCTGAAATAAAGACAGAAATTATATATATAAATCACAAGTGGGAAGGGAGGGGAGAGGATGGATTACAAACAATCATTTAGTGGTTCCCCACAAGAAATCTACAAATCCTCCAGTACAACAATTCTGGTGGGGGGTTGTGACCACCGGCCATAAGGCATGAAACCAGAGTCCTGCAATAGGAACAGGTTCTCCAATCTTTGATTCACTTCACTCAAGGTACAGAGACAGTGATTGTGAGTGTTGTCAAAGTATGATTAATCATTTCAAGCTTTATTGTTAATTCTGAAAATCAAATCTATTAGTATATTAATTATACGTATCATATAGATAACAATCAATAGATTATTATGAGAATTGTAATTTCACACCTTATATGAACTGATGCAAAGTGAAGCAAGCAGAACCAGGAGAATAATGTGCAGCATAACAGGTACAATATAAAGATAATGAACTCTGAAAACCTTAGTTAACTCTGATCTGTACAATGATTCATCCCATCTTCAAAGAACTTATGGTAAAAATTGCTATCTACTTCCAGATAGAGAACTGACAGATTCAGAGTGTATATTGAAGCATATTTTTTAATTTTTAAAATTTTGTATTTTTTTAAAAAAATAACTAATGTAGAAATATGTTTTACTTGAGTATTGTATTCTTATATATCTACCTTTACCAAAAGGCTCCACTAGTTCCTCAGCTTCTATGTTCACTTTTAAAGTGCAAGCCAAAGTTCTCCCAGGAAAAAACCCTGAGGAGAGTGGCTTGATCAGGGCCTGTGGTTTCAAGCCCTGGTAGCTAGCCCCAGAGGGGATCCATAGGTTTTGCTGGACAGTTAGGACTCCCCTGATTTCATACAGCCCTGAGTATCTGGATCTGTATCAACTCATGCACCCCAGGAACACTGAGGGACCTTCCCTGCAATGCTGATCACTCAGCATGACTAGGTTCCAAGGGAGGAGTGGCAGAAGGGGTGGTAAAAAGTGGGCATACTATTTGATACCTTTTTTCCTTTTTTTTTTTTTTGTTTCTTCTTTCTTGTGGTTCCTTGTGGTTCACTGCTTCAATCTGCAGTCAGACTCCATAGTTCTTTCTCCAGATGTGGACAGCATTTTCCACCACAAGTCTTTTAGAGTTATCTTAGATCCTAGTATTGCTGAGAAGATCCAAGTCTATGAAAGTTAGTCATCGTATGATGTGTCCATTACTGTGTACAATGTTCTTCTGCTTCTGCTCAGTTCACTCAGTATCAGTTCATAAAAGTCTTTCCATGTTTTTCTGAACTCCATCTGCTCATCATTTTTTATAGCACAATAGTATTCCATTGCAATCATATAGCACAACTTGTTCAAATATTCCCCAGTTGATGGGCATTGCCTCAGTTTCCAGTTCTTGGCCACCACAAAAAGAGCCGCTATAAATATTTTCGTACATTTGGTCCTTTCCTCATTTTTATGATCTCTTTGGGATATAGGAGGTCTACTTTCTTTAAATATGCTAAGTGCAGGGGATATAAAAAGAGGCAAGTAACTGCCCTCAAGGAACTCATGGTCTAATGGGAGAGAGAACCTGCAAACAAAGATGTTTGTTTAAACTATATGAGGAGGGAATGGGGGGTAGGGGCGGCTGGGTGGTGCAGTAAATAGAGCACCAACCCTGGAGTCAGGAGGACCTGACTTCAAATCCAGCCTGAGACACTTAACACTTACTAGCCATGTGACCTTGGGAAAGTCACTTAACTCCAATTGCACTGGCTTCCTCCTTCCAAAAAGCAAAATAAATAAAAAATAAACTATATGCAGGATAAATAGCAAATAATTAAGAGAGAGGACACTAGAATTAAAAGGGGTTCAGGAACACTTCCTGTAGAAGATGAAATTTTAATTAGGACTTGAAGCTAGGGAAGGAAGTGTGCATAGATGAAGAGAAAGAGCATTCTGGACATAAGGAATTAGCCAACAAAAATTGCAGGAGCTGAAATACAGTGTCTTGCCACTGTAGTTTATTGGAAGGATGGAAGGAAGGAAGGAAGGATGGAAAGAAGGGGGAGGAGAGGTGACATGATTGGACCTTTGCTTTAGGAAAATCAATTTGGTGTATGAATGAAGGATAGAGAAGGGGAACTTAAGACAGGCAGACCTGCCAGCAGGCAATAGTCAAGGTAAGAGTTGATGAGAGCCTGCCCCAGAGTAGTGGTTGCATCAGAGGAGAGAAGGGGTCATATTAGAGTGATATTGCAAAGGTGAAATTGACAAACCTTACAACAGATTGGATATGGGGGGCGGGATATAAGAGATAGTGAAGATGCAAGGTTGATACCTAGCTTGTGAGCCTGTGGGACTGGGAGGATAGTATTGTCCCCTAGAGTAATACTGAAGGTAGGAAGTGGTCATGGTTTAATTTTAGGCATGACGAGTTTTGGGCACGTTGAGTAAGATGGAATGACTGAGTTTGAAGAGAAATTTATTCTTCTTTTCAGTGGAGATTCTCCATATATGGTTGGGAGATCAAGGTGGCCACAGGAGGTGTACGTTGCTTAGGGCTGACACAGATGAAAGTTAGCCAGGTCTGGGTCCTTGCCACCTCTCCCACGGTACAAGAGAAGTGGGAGATGGAAGGTGCAGCCTCAAAGGAAAGTTTGGCTCCTCTTCTTCCCTGTTACTATTGAGGGCACCATCTTCTCAGGCCCCTGGCTCACAATCTAGGTATTGTCTTCTACTCTTCACTGTCTCTCACATACAATATCTAATCTGTTGCCAAGACCTGTGGATCTCACTTTTGCAACATCTCTCAAAATTGCCCCATTCACTTTTCTACTCCATCTTCTCATCTTCTCATACTTGGATAATTTCAATAGCCCATTGGCCTATTTCGTTCAATATTCTTCCCACTCCAGTCCACCCTCCATTCATCTACCAAAATGATTTTCCTAAAGTGTAGGTCCAACCAACAATATTAACCCCCTCTACTCAATAAATGACCGTGTCTCCCTATCACATCCAAGATCAATCATAAAATTCTCTTTTTGGCATTTTAAAGCCATTCATAAATTAAACTCCTTTTCTCTAAATTTTCCAATAATGTTACACTTTAGTCTCCCTCCCCCATTTGCCCTTTAATCTAGTGACAGCAGACCTGTTGCTACTCCTCAAGCAAGATACCCTAAATCTTGGTTCTGGGCATTTTCCCTGGTTATTTGCTATACTCCCCCTCCTCATTTTCACTTTCTATCTTCCCTGACTTCCTTCAAATCTCAGCTAAAATCCTATCTCACAAGAAACCTTTACTGATCCCACCAATTCTAGTGCCTTCCCTCAGTTAATTATCTTGTATACATCCTGTATATTGCTTGCTTATACACAGTTGTTTGTGTGTCATCTCTCTCTCATACAATTTTGAGCTTCTGGAGAGCAGCAACTGCCTTTTGCCCCTCTTTGTATCCCCAGTGCTTAGCAAAGTAGGCATTTAAGAAATGTTTATTGAATGACACTGAAGTTCACACCAGAGGGAATAATGACCAAGAAATTAAATGAGAAAATGAAAAATTAGAATAAGTAACTTCTTCCATCCCAGTACTACACAATAGGATGGGCTGCTACCATCATGACTATTAAGAGAGACAAGGTAATTGGGAAAGTAACTTGCCCACAAAACCAGTACTAGTTCATGGAAGCATGCCAGTCTGCTAAAGTAGTAGGTTATATGTTGTCTTCCCCCATTAGAATGAACTCCTTGAAGATAAGGACTGTGGTTTTTTTCTGCCTCTATTTATATTCCCAGAACTTAACATAGTGTCTGACATATAATTAAAGTGATTAAAAATGCTTGTTAATTTGACTTGAGCATAATCTAGATTTGACAAGAGAAGTACTGTGTAACAGCAAGTACCCTAGGATACCCAGGGTGGCTGCTAGCACAGGTTCTTTGATCTGCTTTACTAAAGGAAAGCAAATTTAAAGGGGTCAACAATTTTTAATCAAACATTATACATACACACACACACACGTGTGTGTGTGTGTGTTCACTTAGTTCAGGGAAAAAAGTCAGCACTCTAAACTTCAGAAAATACAAACAGAAATTACAAGCAGACAAAAAATACAGACAGAGAAAATAACATAATTCAACAGACCATCAGACAGGGCTTCTAGCTGTCTGATGATCACATACCAATACAGTTAGATATCAGAGAGAGAAGCACCAACATCTGGGTTTTGAAAGTTGGGGGCACAATGGCTACCCAGAGTCTCATCTGGTCAAATCACATAACTCTTCCCATAAGTGAGCCCCAAAGCAAAACCTCACCTCTGAGCATATATACCCTTCTTCAGGGTCAGAGGACATCACAATATTCATGACCCACTACCTAATTACAAAGCGACAAAAGGTATGGGTTCCTGAAAAACAAGCAAACAAGCTTCCCTCCAATCAAGCCCTTCCTGTTGGGTTCCCCTTGAGGCCCATTAAGGGGTGGGGAAGATCTTCAAATTATTTTACAGTATTTACTGTATGATATGTATATGATAATACAAATTATCATACAGTAATAGAACAAAGAGGGCAAGGGACTAAAGAATAGAGCAGATTGTAGAGTTTAAATGGCTCACTATTTAGTTGAGGTTTAAAAGAGAGGAAAGTGAAGTCAGGGCTGGGATTATGGCCTGAGAATGTACTAAAGGTTAAAGGAGTTGAAGTTGTCAATGAGGATAAAGAGGTGTCAGAGTATTGAAATATAGAGAGAGGTGGAATAATAGGAGATTTTGGTGAGATAGGGTAGTGTGAGAGTTTCTAATTAGGGAAGTAGATATTCGTGAGTAATAGAAAGATGCAGTATGTGATTGAAGTGTTTAAGAAATTTGAGTAAATGGGAATTAGAGATTGTGAGGGAGCATCTTACGGATATTAAAGTCCCCAAGTACACAGGAAGGAGTTAGAGAGGAGAGGGAGATGGTGAGGCAGGACCTTGAGACTCAGGGATTAATGCTTAAGTATTAAGGAATAAGGAGTACTCTGTCCTGTCAGTTAGTTTAGAATTCAACGAATGGCTGAGGAAGTATTTGTGTTGGATCAATTTACATAAAATGTCTATAACTTTCTATGTGGAGTAACCTGTGTTTCTTCCACAGATCAGCACACAACTCATCGTACATCCTACCTCTTTCCTTATGATTAAGCAGGTAACAAGAATTATACTGATGTTTTCATATCTGTTAAGAATTTGCTATACTGGGGGGCGGAGCCAAGATGGCTGCGTAGCAGCAGCAACATATCGCAGCTCTCACATAGTCACCCCAAAATACCCATAAAATAGGACTCTAAACCAATCCTAGAACTCCAAAACGCACACAAAGATACTTCCCACTAAAGTCAGCTCGGCTACAAGGAACCATATCAGCACTGCGAACTGAAACCAGCCTGGCCTGAAGCTGTGGCTCTGCCCCGGGGGTGGCTGGACGGGAGGAGCAGAGGAGCAGATTAGCGGCAGCTGCGAGGAGCGTTCAGAACTAGGTCAGTGGGAACTGTGGGGAGAAAAGCAAAAGGCAGAGGTTTTGCACCCGCCTCCGCGTTGCAGCTTCCCTCTCGTGGCCTGCAGACAGCAGGGGGACTAAGCGATTGTTCTCAGGCCAAGAGCTCTCGTGTTGAGTGGCCTGGATCTGGATCACGGTCTTGGGCTCGGTCCTGGAGTCTTCATTATCCAGTCAGCTGGAAGTAAATAGGAAGAGTCCCAGCATCTTCCTGAGAGCTACGGCAGCCGGGAGGACACCAGCGATTTGGGACAGAGCTTTCCCTTCTGGAAGCAGAGCCCCACAGAGATTTAAAAAAAATTAAAAAAAAAAATCACGCACTGAACAACCATGAGTAAGAATAAGCATAAGAAGCAAAGTAAGAACAGCTCCCAAACCCTAGATTCCTTCTTTGGGGAAAAGAAAGATCATGGG
>CM053589.1:8976263-9036528 GCA_028646515.1 Pseudochirops corinnae | reverse complement strand
TGCTTGTCTTTCCAGTGGGCGTGGGAGGTGAGGGAGGAGGAGAAAGAACCTGGAATCTGGAGTTCCATAATCAAATGTTATGAATGTGTATCTATCTTTCTATCTATATATGCAATTATTATTATTATTATTATTATTGACTACACCCAACTGGAGCTTGAGATACACAGGCACTGTGGTTGGGAGATCCATCCTGCCCTACCGAAAAGTGACATAGGAGAGAATAGACTGGGGGAGGGGGAACACACTGGGATGGCTGTTTTGGGGCGGTGGGTGGGGGAAAGAGGAGGAGAAAATATGTAACTCAAAATCTTGTGGAAATGAATGATGCAAACTAAAATAAAATTAAAAAAAAAAAAAGAATTTGCTATACTCACACACCTGAAGCAGGTCCTCTCATACAGACTCAATTACATATTTACTATTTAGAACAGTTGCTTTTTCTGCTTGTTTTGTACCTATATCATACACAATTACATATATATGCTTACATATATACACAAACACATATATATATACACATATGTATATATGTATGTGAATAGATAGATAGTATAAATCTACTGTTAGAAGCTGAACTAAGCAATCCATTAGGCACAGGATAACCTTCCCTATGTTACTTTTCTCCTCTACAAACTCCAAATCTTTGAAACAGGCTCAAGCTCTAGCCCTCTTATCATATTGCTGATTATGTCCAGCAGAGCCTCAGCCTCCAGTCCCTTCCACCATTTGCTGTCTTCATTCCTACACATATACTGCAGACTGAAGGTGGAGAAAACTATAAAACCACTCTGACTGGGTCCGCTACAAATTTATGTTACATAATCCTTCTATGCCCCTTATCTGCTTATTATACCGCTCTCCGCAGAGGCTCTTCTAAACCTTTTCATCCCTCCTCAAACTCCCACGGCTCTTCCTCCCTTTCAGCTGAGAACCTTTTATTTTTTATACAAATATATATTTTTTAGATACACGAATAGTCTTTTGAGATATTCTTTTAAGTTTCAACTCCTCGGAGGACAATTTTCTTCAATTTTGAAGACTCCAGAAAATATTTCTAACAAATATTAATTAATTCAAGCTCACTCACTTATTGAGGGAGGGATTCTAAATGATTCGTGGAGCAAATGATGGGAACCTGAAGGTATTCGTTTTCCTGAATGGCATTACTCTACCAGGTTATGTCTCATTCATGCCCAGCTATTTGCTGTTTAATATGTGTTTGACATACAAGTACTGTGTTTCCTATGCTCTCCATTTCCTTTGTTTTGAGTAACTATTTAACCCCCATGAAGTCACTGCGTGCATTAAGATGACTGTAATGAGGCTTCAGTATTTGAAAAGGAGGCCTCAGGTCAAATTTGTCCTCTTTATTAAACATGCTAAGACACACGGTGAAATTATTCATCCTGAATGCCAGCAGGTCTGTGCATGAGAAGCAAGGCACCCTGTCCAGCTTTCCTTCCTTCCCTGCTGAAAGCTTCGGTTTTCTCTTTTTTGTCTTGTGTGCCTGTAAATTTAAGGGCTCATCCTGAACCTGAGACGTTAGATGCTGTCTGATGGTACTTATGTAGTATTTCAGGTCTTTTAAATAATCAGGTTATAAACACTTGAAGGGAAGAATAAGTGAAGCCATAAGCCGAGGAGAAGCTAAAACAGGATATGACATGCCTCATATAAATTATTCAGGATTGTAGCCTGATTCACAGCAGGAGGCAAAACCGGATCCAAGCTGGCAGTAACAGCTACTGAAGTGAGAGCATTTATATATTAATTTTCAATCAGCGAAGACAGAGACCAAAAACAGGTCTTGCAAGCTGATTTCTGACAATAATCCTTAATGGCTAACAGGGTCTTTTGGTTAAGATCTTACATATTTATTTCTAAGGAGTAGACTAGACAAATCTTCATAATAGAAGGTCAATAGGTAGCCTTTCCAGGAATGTAATATAACTTCTCTCTTGTGTCACCTCTAGATCACTAGTGTCCCATTTCTTTAAGACTCTCAGTGGTCAAGGGATGTCCATGACCTTACCAACGAATCAAAAGAATCTGTCTCTTTGCCTCTTTGTGTATCTCTGTCTCTGTTTCTGACTCTGTACCTCTATCTCTGTCTGTCTGTCTCTCTCGCGCACACACTCTCATATTCACATAGATTCTGTCAGAGGATCGTGTTCTGTAGCTGCTTGAAACTTAACAATCCTGTTCACCCAGATTAGCTTTCTCATTGTAACCCGCAGCTCCAGACCCTGTCCTACTTCATTCACCTCAGCAGGCTTTGATCATCTTGGCTCAGCCCAATTTTTGAAGTCATAACTTTTAGATTTGACTTGCCCATGTTTTAACCTGTCATTCCCATTCTGGGATTTACCATCGAATTTATCTTAATTTCCTGGTGTCCCCTACAACTGAAAACAACAATATCAAAAAACCTACGGAATATTATTATGTTCTATGCAGAAATCCAGTAGTTCATACTTCTATAGTTTGTAGAAGTTAGGTGGTGAAGTCAAGACCATGCTGGGCCTGGAGTCAGAAGGACCTGAATTCATATCTGGCCTCAGACACTTACTCACTGTAAGACCCTAAGCAAGTCACTTATCTTCTGTCTGCTTCAGACAAAGGGAGCCATCTACCTCTCAGGGTTGTTATGAGGCTCAAATGAGATGGTATATAAAGCACTTAGCAGACTGCCTCACACATAGTAGGTGCTTATTTCTTTCTTTCCAAGAAAAAAGGCTGTTGCTTTCTCTTAATTAATTGTGCAGGCTATCTTGGCCTTGATTCAAGCCCTAACTCTTAGTATCATTCTCTAAGCATAGAATATCTCGTTTCCCTCCCACTTCCCTATTTCTCTCCCACATTATAATTCTATTTGGAAGAGTATGGATTGAATGTAGGCTTATTAAAAAGGAAATTTAATAGACTTTAGAGGAAAAGAAATGAATGGAGTGTTTACCACACTGCATATGGTGCTTAGTGAATGCTTGTGTATTCTCAACTCTTTTTGTATCAGATCCTTTTGGAAGTCTAGTGAAACCTGTGAACTCCTTCTCAGACTAATTTTGGCATCTACCCTCATAATCAAAGAAATGCTAAATTTTAGCTAGAAGTTAGTAGAAATAAAGAATCATTTTTTCCCATCCTAAATCACAGACTACCTTATGTCTATCCACACACCTGTTAAGGGGTTCACTGAAATATTATGTGGGTGCTCACTTCGGCAGCATGGATACTAAAATTGGAACAATACGGAGAAGATTATCATAGCCCCCAAGCAAGGATGACATGCAAATTTGTGAAGCATTCCATATTTTTCTTCTACGTTAAGGATCAAAGGACTTGGAATATAATATTCCAGAGGTCGAAGGAGCTAGGATTAAAACCAAGAATCATCTACCCAGCAAATCGGAGTATAATGCTTCAGGGGAAAATATGGCTATTCAATGAAATAGAGGACTTTCAAGTATTCTTGATGAAAAAAACAGAGGTGAACAGAAAATTTGACTTTCAAATACAAGAAGCAAGAGAAGCATGAGAAGGTAAACAGGAAAAAGAAACCATAAGGAACTTATTAAAGTTGAGCTATTTACATTCCTACATGGCAAAAACGATAATTGTAATTCATGAGACTTTTCTCAGTATGAGGATAGTTGAAGGGAATATATGTATATATATATATATATGTGTACATACACATATATGTATGTATAGAAGGGTGTATGTGTGTAAAAATACATATGTGAGTGTGTATATATGTGTGTACATGTATACATAGACAGATGGCACAGAATCAGTTGAATAGGAAGGAAATATCTAAAAAATAAAATTAAGAGGTGAGAGTGGAATATATTGAGAAAAGGAGAAAAGGAGAGATAGAATTGGGTAAATTATCACATATAAAAGAGACAAGAGAAAACTGTTACAATGGAGGGGAAGAGCTGGAAGGTGAAAGGGAATGAGTCAACCTTACTCTCATTAAATTTGGCTTAAGGAGGGAATAACATACATACTCAGTTGAATATCTTACCCTACAGGAAAGTAGGGGGGAAGAGGATAAGGAGGGGATGATAGTTAGCAACAGTAATTGTAAAAGAATTTTTTGAAGCCAGTTTCTCTGATAAAGTTCTCATTTCTCGAACATATAGAAGACTGAATCAAGCTTATAAAATAAGAACCATTCCCTAATTGATAAATGATAAAAAGTGAACAATTTTCATACAAAGTAATCAAAGTTATCTATAGCCATAGGAATAAAATGCTCTCACTATTGTTTATAGAAATACAAATTAAAACAATTCTGAGGTACTACCTCATACTTATTAGATTGGCTAATGGGACACAAAGAGAAAATGACAGGTGGCGGAGGGAATGTGGGGAAAATGAGATATTAATGCATTGTTGATGAAGTTGTGAACCGATTCAACCATTCTGTAGAGCAATTTGGAATTATGGTCAAAGAGTTATAAAACCCTTTGACCTAGCCACACCACTACCAGGTCTATATCCCAAAAGGTAAAAAAACAAAAAGGAAAAGAACCTACATGTACAAAACTATAGCAGCTCTTTTCTGTGGGGCAAAGAAGTGGTAATTGAGGGGATGCCCATCAATTAAGAAATGGCTGAAGAAATTGTAGTATGTGATTATGATGGAAAACTATTGTGCTATAAGAAATGTTGAGCAGGATGCTCTCAGAAATATCTGGAAAGACTCACATGAGCTGATGCAGACTGAAGTGTACTGTGTACAAAGTAACAGCAATATTTTAAGATGATCATCTGTGAATAACTAAACCTATTTTCAGTAGTACAATAATGCAAGACAACTCTGAAGGATATATGATAAAATATACTACCCATCCCCAAAGAAAGAACTGATGGTGTCTGAATATAGACTGAAGCATATATTTTTTTTACTTTATTATTCTTGAGGGTTTTTTTCTATGTTTTCTTTCATAACATGACTATTATGGAAGTTTTTGCATGACTGCATATGTATAACCTATATCATATTACTTGCATTCTCAATGAGGAGGGGTGGAGAGGGAAGAAGGGGAGAGAATTTGACACTCAAGGTTTTAAAAATGAATGTTAAAAATTGTCTCTACATGTAACTGGGGAAAAATACAATCTTAAAAAACGTTGAATTGACTGAATCGAAAAGCTAATTGAAGAAAACAATTCCTTAAAAAGTAGAATTAGGCAGGTGGAAACTAATGACTCTAAGAGACATCGAGAATCAATGAAAAATCAAAGAATAAAAAAAAGAGAAGGAAATTTGAAATCTCTCTCTCTCTCTCTTTTTTTTAAATTTGAAATATCTCACTGGAAAAACAGCTGACCTGGAAAATAGATCCAGGACTTGAAAACCATGATTAAAAAAAAAAAGAACCTGGACAGTATCTTTCAAGAAATTATCAAGGACAACAGCTCTGATATCCTAGAATCACAGGGTAAAATAGTCATTGAAAGAATACACTGATCACCTTCTTTTAGGTGATGATCTCTTTCAGAGATACCAAAATGAAAATGCCAAGGAGTATTATAACCAAATTCCAAAATTCTCAAGTTAAGGAGAAAATACTGCAAAAAGTAAAAAAGAAACAATTCAATATCCTTGAGTCACAGTCAGGATTACATTACATTACAGGCTTCCACATTAAATGATCAGATGGTTTAAGAATATGATATTCTGGAAGGCAAAAGAGCTTAGAGTACAATGAAGAATCAACTACCCAGCAAAATTGAGAATTATCTTTCAAGGGAAAAAATGTGAATTCCAGAAACCAGGGTTAGCAATCATAATCTTAGACAAAGCAAAACCAAAAATAGATCTGATTAAGAGAAAAAGAGGAAAACTACACCTTTCTAAAAGGTACCATAGACAATGAATTAACAAAAATACTAAACACACGTGCACCAAGTGGTATAGCATCCAAATTTCTAAAAGAGAAATTAAATATTGTAGAAGGGAATAGTAAAACTGTACTAGTAAGGGACCTCAACCTTCCTCTGTCAGAAGTAGAAAAATCTAACCAAAAAATAAAAAAAAGTTAAAGAGGATAATACAATTTTAGAAAAGTTAGATATGATAGACCTTTGGAGAAAATTGAACGAGAAGAGAAAGGAATATGCATTTTTTTCTCAGCAGGACACAACACCTACACAAAAACGATCATTTATTAGGCCATAAAAACCTCATAATCAAGTGCAGAAAGTCGGGAATGTTAAATGATCTCTTTCAGGTTATGATGCTATTAATAAATGATCAAGGGAACTCCCTAAGAAAAAAATCCCTAGCGCCAGATGGATTTAGAGGTGAATTCTACCTACCATTTAAAGAACAATTAATTTCAATACTATATAAACTATTTGGGAAAATAAGCAAAGAAGGAGTCCTACCAAATTCATTTAATGACACAAGTATTGTGCTGATAACTAAACTAAACTGGATTCAAAATAGAGAAATAAAATTAGAGACTAGTGTCCCTAATGAATTTTGATGTAAAATATTTAAATAAAATACTAACAAGCATTATGCACTATGACCAGGTGGGATTTATACCATGAATGCAGCCTATTTCCCCAAATGTACATGATTTAGATTTAAAGTGTGATTCCATAAGCAAATTAGGAGGGCAAGGAATAGTTTACCTGTTAGATCTATGGAGAAGGGGAGAATTTACAAACAAACAAGAGATAGAGAGCATTACAAAATGTGAATTGGATTAAAAATTTTGACTAAAAAGTTCCAATGCAACTAAGATTAGAAGGAAAGCAGAAAGCTGGGGAACAATTTTGTTTTTAAAAAATCATTTATTTTTAGTTTTCAACATTTTACATCCATAAGATTTTGGGTTGTAAATTTTCTCTCTTTCCCTCCTCTCCCCACTCCCCAAGATGACATGCAATCTGATATAGGCTATACATATACATTCATATTAAACATATTTTCACATTAGTCATATTATAAAGAAAAATTAGAGTCAATGGAGGAATCATGAGAAAGAAGAAACAAATGAAACAAAACAGAACAAAAGGACAGAGAAAATTGTATGCTTCAATCTATCTTCAGATTCAATAGCTCTTTTTTCTGAATGTGAATATATTCCATCATGAGTCTTTTGGAATTGTCTTATATCCTTGCATTGCTGAGAAGAGCTAAGTTTATTAAATTTAGTCATTGCATAATGTTGCTGTTACTGTGTACAATGTTCTCCTGGTTCTGCTCATTTCACTTGGCATCAGTTCATATAAGTCTTACCAAGTTTTTCTGAAGTTTGCCTGCTCATAATTTCTTGTAGCACAATAGTATTCCATTACATTCATATACCGCAACTTGTTTAACCATTTCCCAATTGATGGGCATCCCCTCAATTTCCAATTCTTGGCCACCATAAAAAGAGCTCCTATAAGTATTTTTGTACATGCGTATCCTTTTCTCATTTTTATGATCTCTTTGGGATACAGACCTAGAGGTGGTATTGTTGGGTCAAAGTGTATGCACAGTTTTATAGCCCTTTGGGCATAATTCTAAATTATTTTCTAGAATGGTTGGATCAATTCATAACTACACCAACAATGCATTAACGTTCCAATTTTCTGACACCTTCTCCAACATTTATCATTTTCTGTTTTATCGTGTTAACCAATCTGATAAGTGTGATGTGGTACCTCACAGTTGTTTTGATTTACATTTCTCTAATCAATAGTGATTTAGAGTATTTTTCTTATGACTATAGATAGCTTTAATTTTTTCATCAGAAAACTGCCTGTTCATATCCTTTGATAGGTTATCAATTGAGGAATGATTTGTAAATTTATAAATTTGACTCAGTTCTCTAATATATTTTAGAAAGGAGGTCTTAATTGGAGAAACTGACTGTAAAAATTGTTTCCCAGTGGGTTTCCCAGTGGGTTTTCCTAGAGATGACTTATGAATTATTTCAATTAGAATTTCATTTTCAATGTTCAGAAGTTATGGGCTGTTTTAAAAAATTATTTCATTTATTATGGTGTTAAAGTATTTTGCCCTATTGTGTTCTTTTGGGAAACCTACTTTGTTTATGGTTGGAGACTAATCTCCATTTGAGAAGAGACTTTTGACTGACTAAATGAATGTACTGTCTAGGGGTGGAGTAGTACCTGGATTGAAGTGAGAACTTACTTGCTAAAGGAACAAGTTACACTGTATTTTGACTTTCTCTGTTCTGTGAATGTTTGCTGAATAAATGGGGTTTACTATGCTGGTAATCTGAACCTTGGAAGTTGCCTTTGCTTGGCATTACAGCCTTCCAGGAGGCAACAGCCACTTCAGCCTTCCAGGAGGCAACAGCCACTTCAGTCTTCCACCAGGAGCCATCAGGAGGAAAATTCTTGATCCTATCTGTCTCTCTTCTGGAGCTCTTCTTAAATACACACACACACACACACACACACACACATACATTGGCTTCCTGTCTCAGCCAACCCCTTCCTGTCATGTCAGCAACAGGAGACAGAGTTCACACCTTCTGTTTCTTTCACAGAAGTACTTAGCCCTTGGTTACTAAGGACTAAGTACCTACTAAATTAATTACTGTTACAAGGGCCATGGAAAGATAGACTAAAAACTAATTGGAACCTAAATAATTTAATCCTAAAGAATGAATGGGTAAAGCAAGAAATTGTAGAAACAATCAGTAATTTCATTCAAGAGAATGACAATAATGAGACAACATACCAAAACTTGTGGGATGCAGTAAAGGCAGTTCTTAGGGGAAGTTTTATATCCCTAAATGCACACATGAATAAATGAGAGAAAATGGAGGTCAATGAACTTGGCATGCAATTGAAAAAGCTAGAAAAAGAACAAATAGAAAATCCCCAATTAAGTACTAAATTTTGAGGAGGTATAAGGTGAAAGGAGAGAGGGAAAAGAATAAACAGAGGTGGTTATGATGGAGGGAAGTACAGTTAGCAATAGCAACTATGAACAAAATTTTGAAGCAAATTTCTCTGATAAAGGTCCCATTTCTCAAACATAGAGAGAAGTCAAATTTATGAAAATAAGAGCCATTACTCAATTCATAAATGATCAAAATATATGATCACTGTTCAGATGAAATAATCAAAGCTATCTATAGCTATATAAAAAATACCCTAATTCATCCTAACTTCAAATTCAACATTAGCTCCTACTTTTAGTTCCTGCAGGTTGCAGGAACTCACTGTTGAATGGAAACATGCAAATGGAAACAATTCTGAGGTACTCTCTCATGCCTATTAAATTGCCTAATAGGAGAGAAAAGGTAAATGACAAATATTGGGGGGGAAAATGAGACATTAATGCACTCTTGGTGGATTTGTGAATTGATTCAACCATCTGGAGAGCAATTTGGAATCGTACCCAAGGGGTTATAAAACTATGCATACCCTTGGACTTAGCAATACCACTATTAGGTCTGTATCCCAAAAGAGATAAAAAACAAAAAGGAAAAAAAAAGATCTATGTGCACAAAAATATTTATAGTAGCTCATTTTAGGTGGCAAAGAATTAGAAATTGATGGGATACCTATCAATTGGGGAATAGCTGAACAAGTTGTGGTATGTGATTATGATGGACTACTATTTTACTATAAGAATTGCCTAGCAAGATGCTCTCAGAAAAACCTGGAAAGACTTATGTGAACTGATGCAAAGTAAAATGAGCAGAACCAGGAGAACATTGTACACAATAACATCAATATTGTACAATTATCAACTTGTGAATGACTTAGGTATTGTCAGTAATACAATGATCCAAGAAAATTCTGAATGCCTTATGATAAAAAATACTATCCATCCCCAGAGAAAGAACTGCTGGAGGCTGAATACAAATCAAACATACCTTTAAAAAATTTTTTCATCTGTGTTTTCTTTTATAATGTGACTAATATGGAAATATGTTTTGCATGACAACACACGTAAAACCTCTACCAAGTTGCTTGCCTTCTCAATGAGGGAGAAGAAAGAGGGAAAGAATTTGGAGCTTAAAATTTTAAAAATGTACGTTAAAAATTGTTCTTACATGTAATTGGGGGAAAATGAAATATTATATAAAAAAGAAAAGAAGATATTAAAGGAGTTTTCATTTTAGCAGATTCAGAGAGGCACATTAATCATTGAACTTTTTGACACCACTTCTAGCAATCCCTATTTGCTCCCACTTAGCAGATAAGTAAGTCAACCTTGTAGAGTTAGCTAGTGCTGCTACATCATATTACAAATGTTTGTAGACCAAAAAGAAAAATTAAATTTTCTGGCATATCCAAATACGAGCTACCCTAACCAATAATAACAATAGCTAAAACAAATTTACTGATGCTTAGTTATATTCATAGGAATTAAAAGTACTTAATATATCATCTACAATTTTAAAAAAAATTGTCAGTAATGTGATCTCATTGGTGTAGGGAAATCTCAGGTTGTAACTCCCCCTGCTGATGCAAATTGATATTTTCTCTGTACTTTCTTATCTTAGAGAATTGTCAGTGACTTGTCAATATGTGGCAAAGGCAGGACTTGAACTCAGGTTTACCCAACTCTGAGACTGGCTCTCTATCTACTTAACTATCCCATATTCCTTATACATCATTTAAAAAATAGTCCAAATCCTTCTCTTTGGCTTTTGCATCTAGAATAAAAATATTTCTTTCAAATTGACACTCATGCTGTAGTCAAGTAATGTTTCAATACATAGAATGCTTATTTGAAAGAAATGATGATGTCTGATATATGTTTGATAGCATATTGATGAAGTCAACCTTCATTTTTTCTGCCACAAGAAAACAGTTTGGTGATTTCAAAAGTCTCTCATTAGATTTTGTCTGATATGTTGGTTTCTCTTGCTATTTATGCTTAGTGTTTGTTCCTGACCAAGCCAGTAACCTCCAGATAATTATTAATCTAAATGCTTATTGAATTAAGACTTTAGTGACTTAGTGAATGACCATAGAAATTAGACACTTAGGCATATTTTACACGTGGGGTCAGTTAAGGTAATGAATTTGTCCTAAACCATGGATAATTAATGGCAGAGCAACACTTATATTCCGGATTTTCTAACATCCAATCCAGTTTCTCTTAGTAACTGAAAATTGATCAAACATCTTTAATCCCTACACTTTCCCAAAGTGTTTTCTTAAAAGCTGTGTTTCAGGATATTAAACTCAGAGAAATCATATCTACACATTATTCATCACTGACTCTTATTTGTTGAATGCCCAGACTAAGAAAACCACATTCCTTCTGTGATAGTAATCAATGCCAGCCCTTCTCTCTTTAGAGAAACAAGTTGGAGCTTGATTAGGTATAGCTACTGATCTACATGGAAGAAGCTTGAGCCCCAACCAAAGACATTTTATGCTTAAAGAAACCCATAGCAGCCTCGACTTTTCTTTTCTTTCTTTCTTTTTTTTTTTGTCAAGTCTGGTCCAGGGAACCTATTCAGTAACCTGGATCCAGGTCCTTGTTCTGGGTGAGTTTATCTACTATCTTCCCAAATTCATTAGGCTCAATGATGTTTGGGTGAACAGGTAAGTTCATGCATAAGACATTTGCAATTGAATGAACTGCTGTTTCCTGAGGAACAGTGTAATAATCTCATGTGTGTGGGAATATAGGATCCGAGTTTTCATCAGAAATTGAAACTGAAAAGAAAAAGTTTCCTTTTCCATACCTTTGTACTCTTCTCCCCACAACCTTATATCCCCTTTCCATTATCCTTGAGACATCTCCTGGTTCACCTGCTTTGTCCTGCAAAAAGTTTTGTGAATTACAAAGAGTTATTCTCTTTTCATGGCTCTGCGTCCAGCTGAAGCAATTAAAGATTAAGCCATGGAGTCTACTATGCCTAACTTTGGATTTGTTCCAACAGAAGCTAGGAAAATGAGCATACTATTTCCTCTTAGACAAATGGGGAATGGTTAAACAAATTGTTGTACATGAATGTAATTCTACAATGCAAAATTACAGATGAGACAATTTCAGAGAATACTAGTTAGCATGAACTGATCCAGAATGAAGGGAGCAGAACCAACAGAACAATTTATATAAGGATAAGAGCATTGTAAAAAAAAGAATCCATTGAAAGACTTAAGAGTGCTGATCAGTGCAATGACTGTGTATCCAGAGGAACCATGATGAAACATCTTACCTACTTCTTGAAAGATAGGTGATGGACAAAGTTGAAGGAGGGACATACATTTTCGAATGTATCATCATGTATCCATATTGATTAGTTTGGACTATTTATTGCAAGGGTTTTTGCTTTTTCTTTCTCTTGATTTTTAATTGATATATGTATGATAGTGGTAGGGAGATGTTAGCTATAGTGATGAAAAAGAGGACCATCGCAACTTAAAACAAATTTTTTTTGAAGAAAATTAAAAGAAAAAAATTATAGAAGTAAATACAGACTAGCTGAACAATTTGCTTATAACATGTAAAATTTATCTTAAATGTCTTTTTTTTTTTTAAAGCAAATGCTGTGAGATGGAGATGCATGGTTTCACATCTAATCCTTTTTTTAAAAAAAATGTTCTGCTTACAAGAAATCCATTAAAAAAAAAAGACATACACAAATAAACTAAGAGTATAGAAAAATATTTGCTATGCATCAAATGAATCCAAAAACGCAGGAGTTGCAATTATACTGAAAAAACAAAAACAAACATTCAAAAAATAAACAGAGATAAACAAGGAAACTACATTGTGCTGAAAGTCACCATGGGTAAGAAGGTATTATCAGTAATATAGTTATATATTACAAATGTATTAGGATCTAAATCAGTGGTTCTCAACCTTCCTAATGCCGCAATCCTTTAGTACTCATATAGGGGCATATCTGCATGTGGGTGGACCCACCTGGAGATGGATAGAGGAGCAATGTCTCGGTTTCTAAGACCATTGGAGATATGTGTTTCCTGATGGTCTTAGGCGACCCCTGTGGCCCCTGTGAGAGGTTCGTTGGACCCCCAAAGGGTTGTGACCCACAGATTGAGAACCGCTGATCTAAATCCATAAAAGAAATATTAACCAAGGGGCAAGAAGACAGAAAAAGCAACAAAATAGTGACAGGTGAATTCAATGCCCCTCTCAATTTGGGATAAATCTATCAGAAAGAGGAACAAAAGGGAAAATATGGAACTGAATGAATTATGGAACTAAAAGAATCTTCTAGATGGAACTGCAAAAGAACATATATATTTCTCACCACATGGAATTAAAAAAAAGTTGATCATGGGTATAGAAATAATTGCAAACAAATGTAAAAAAGGCAGAAATAATAAATATGCCATTTATATACCATAACACAATAAAAATAGTCATTGGTTCACGGACCACAAATGAAAGACTCAACAGCCTAAATAATGAATGAGTCAAAGAATAAAATATAGAAACAATTAATACTTACATGGAAGATAATGGAAATGATGAAGTAGCATATGAAAATTTCTGGGATGTAGTAAAAGCAGTACTTGGAAGAAAAAATCGCATTCCTACAGAAACATATCATTGAATGTATTTTTCATGCTGTGCTTAGTTCTTTAACATTTTGACTCTTATGCCATAATACACAATATATTCACAGGAAATGTTTTGTTTTGGGTGGGGGTAGCTAATTCTTTTTCTACTTCTTTCCCCTCCCCAACTCCAACTTCTCCTCCAACTCTCTTTTGCTCTTTTGAAGGAATGTTTTCCCAAAATGGGTCTCCTATGTCCCTTATGGTTTGGAAAAAAGCTCAAGTTAACTCTTGATAATCTGCACATTTAATTTTTTCTTTTCCTTGTATGCTTTCCTATTCTTTCCTTCTCTGTTTTTATAAATCTAAATGAGGTCATTAAAAGGAAGAACTGACAAAGAAATAAACCAACATCAACCTAAAAGGAACAGAAACAAAATTTAACATCAAAATTTGTCGAGGAAAGACTTCAGAGACCACATCCAGATGATATTTATGTTTTGAACACTTTGTAGCCTTGCCTTCAAAACACTCTGATTCAGCCTTGAGAAACATCCTGCTATAGCCCACCAAGGAAGACCTAAGAATTCATTTCATTTTTCAAAAGCAGGTCATGACTATGCTATGGGTCTGGTTCATAACAAACCCTCCTTTATTATTCAGGGCTGCCTTTACTTCTAAAAGTGGTGTAAGTTCTATGACTCTAGTTCAGACCATTTAGAAAAGCTTCCTGTTGTTGCTGCAGTAAGCCAGGTGGCAAAATGGCTAGAGGGCTGGGCCTGGAGTCAAGCGCACCTGAGCTCAAATCGGGCCTCAGACACTTACTAGATGTGTGACCCTGGACAAGTCACTTAACCCTGTTTGCTTTAGTTTCATATTCTGTAAAATAAGCTGGAGAAGGAAATGACAAACCATTCTGCTGTCTTTACCAAGAAAAAACTTTCAGAAAAGTTTCCTAGTTATTTCTAAATATACAAAACATTATGATTTCAGCTACTAAAAAAGTAATAGGGTTGAGGTAATCTGTTCTTTCACTTTCCTTGATTTTCAGTTAATAAAATGGCCAGAACCTTGGTAGAAATAAAAGACTAGTGTCCTTCAGGGACAAGCTCTATTTCATTATTTATATTTCCTTGTTAGGGAGATGTAAGATATAAAAAAGGTTACAAGATTACAAGAAAGATACTGACATTTTTAATGTGATATATATGTACATAAAGATATAAAAAAATTACAAAGGCTGATTTCTGCAAGGAAGTTCTTCCATTCTGAGTCTCTTCCTATTTTCAACTCCAATGGGCAGGATGAAATTCTGTTAATAAGTGAAAAACTTGTCATATTTAGTTGGTCCTATAATCCATCCAGCCTATGTATGTGTAATCAAAGAACCCACTGACATCTTTTGGAAAGATATGGTTATATCATTAACGATAGGTGCCCTCCTGAACACTTAAGATTTACATCAGACTAGAGAAGATCAGAGCTACTCAGGAGTTTAGACAGGTTGTTTAGCCAAGATGGTGCCGTAAGTACCAATCAGACAAATACACAAAATATTAAGCTATCTCTGAGGTTTTTCTGGAGAGGACTACAACTTTACTGGACAGATGAATTTTCCTGCCTGTAAATCTCCTTAGATAGAAATCTACCTTGTGCATGGTGCAGGGTTACTGGGCTGGAAAACTAAATCTTGATCCAATCTAATAAAAAGACAATTCTAATTATTTATTAATATGAGAGAAAAATTTCCCTCGCAATGAATAGCCTGAATGAAATTCTTTTAATATTGACTGTTTTAGTGACCTTGCTCTCCAAGGAACTTGGAAAAGTACTCTCTAGCACTACAACTTAAAAGCATCAATTCCATAGTACTCAGCATTCCTTCTAGTCCAACTCCCACAGACACACATTGCCGCTGGAAAAACCATACTTTTGACTATACAGACTTTTGTTGGCAACATGACATCTTTGCTTTTTAGTATGCTGTCAAGATTCCTTCTAAGGAGCAAGCACCTTTAATGTCATGGCCGCAGTAATTGTCTTCAGTGATTTTTAAGATCGAAGATATAAAATCTGATGCTGTTTCCATTTCTTCTCCTTATATTTGCAGGAAGTGATGGGACCAGTCACCAAGATCTTATTTTTTTCTTCTTTTTATAATAGTTTTTCATTTTTTTCCAGTTGCATAAAAAGATCATTTTAATATCCATTGTCTTTCCAGTGGGGGTGGGTGATGAGGGAGGAAGGGAAAGAATCTAGTATATTGGGAAAGAATTAAGAGACTAGGTAATAGTATTTGGAATGCTTCTGTCAATATTTGGTGATCCAGATCCAACAGTAGTCAGCTAGGTATCTTATTAAAAAATTAGGAAATGAATTAAGGGGTGAGAAACAGGATTGCACTGGGAGAAGAGGAAAGGGAGAGGTAGAAAGGGGCAAGTTATCTCAAAAAAGAGATACAAATGGTCTATTATAGTGGAGGGGAACATGGGGGATGGGCAGCACTTGACTCTTACTCTCATAAGAATTGTCTCAAAGAAGGAATAACATACACACTCAATTGGGTATAGAAATCTACCTTACCCAATAGGGAAGTAGGGATTGTGGGGAATAAGAGAAGAGGGGGCATGGATGGGAGGAAGGGCAGATTTAGGGAGTCAGTAGTCAGAAGCAAAACTCTAGTGAAGAGAAACAAGGAGAGAAAGAGAGTGGATAAAAACCAGAATCTTTCAATATGTGGTTGTAAGCAACACATTTAAAGCATTAAAGGTAAGAGGCTAGAGAAGAATATTATGATTCAGCAGAAGTTACAAAAGTAAGAGTAGCAATCATGATCATAGATAAAGTAAAAGTAAAAATAGATCAAATTAAAAGAGATAAAGAAGGAAACTACATCGTGCTAAAATGTGCCATAGACAACAAAGCAATTTCAATACTAAACATATATGCACCAAAATGGCTTAGCATCCAAATTTTGTAAAAGAAATGTTAAATAAGTTATAGGAAGAAATAGACAGTAATACTATACTAGTGGGGGATCTCAAACTACTCCTCTCACAACTGAATAAATCTTACCAAAAATAAATTTAAAAGTTAATGAGGTGAATATATTCTGAGAAAAAGTAGGTATGATCCTCTGGAGAAAATTGAATGGGGATAGAAAAGATTATACCTTTTTCTCAGATATATACGTGGCACCTACCAAAAAACAAAACAAAACAAAACACCTTACAACCAAATGTAGAAAAGCAGAAATATTAAAAGAAACCTTTTCAGATCATAATGCAATAAAAATTACATTAGATAGAGGGCCATAGGAGGCTAGACTAAAAATTAGTTGGAAACTGAATAATGTAATCTTGAAGAATGAGTGGGTCAAAGAACAAAGTATGGAAATAATCAATAATTTCATTAAAGAGAATGGCAACAATGATTAATGGGATACAGCCAAGGAAGTACTTAAGAGAAAGCATGTATCTCTAAACTTTTACATCAATAAAACAGAGAAAGAGCAAATGAATGAATTGGGTATACAATTTTTTAAAAAGTTAGAAACAGAACAAATTTAAAAATCTCCAATTAAACACCAAATTGGAAAACTGAAAATCAAACGAGAGAACTATTTGGAAAAATAGGTGAAGAAGGAGCCTTACCAAATTCCTCTTATGACACAAATATCATGCTTATACCTACACCAAGTGGAGTGAAAACTGAGAAAGAAAACTATAGACCAATTTCCCTTATGAATGCAAAATGTTTAAAAAAAAAGACTAGCAAGGAGATTACAGCAATATATCACAAGCATCATACACTAGGACCAGGTGGGATTTATACCAGGTATGCAGGGCTGGTTCAGTATTAGGAAAACTATCAGCATAATTGACTTTATCAATAACAATACCAACTGAAATCATAAATGCTGAAAAAGCTTGTGACAAAATACAGCACCCATTCCTATTAAAAATACTAGACAGCATAGGAATAAATGGATCTTCCTCTAAAATGACAAGTATTATCTATCAGAAACTATCAGCAAATTTTATATATAATGAAGATAAGCTAGAAGTCATCCCAATAAGATCAGGGTTGAAGCAAGGGTATCCATTATCACAACTATTATTCTACATTGTACTAAAAATATAAGTTGTAGCAATAAGAGAACAAACTAATAGAATTAGAATAGACAATAGGGAAACAAAACTCTCATTCTTTGCAGATGATATGATGGTATACTCTATATTCTCTAAAGAATCGTAGAGAATCAACTAAAAAGCTAGTTGAAATAATTAACAACTTTAGTAAAGTTGCAGGATCTAAAATAAACCTAACTAAATCATCAGCAGTTCTGCATATTAGCAATAAAGTCCAGCAACAGATAGAAAGAAAATTCCATTTAAAAATAACCATAGACAATATAAAATACTTCAGAGTCTACCTGCCAAAAACAAGCCCATGAATTATATAAACACAATTACAAAGCACTTTTCACACAGATAAAGTCAGATCTTTGGTATTTTGATATCTTTGATGCTTTGGAAAAATATCAATTGCTCTTGGGTAGCCTGAGACAATATAATAAAAATAATTCTACCTAAATTAATTTACTTATTCAATGACATACTGACTAAACGACCAAAAATATTTTACATGGCTAGAAATCATAATAACAAAGTCCATCTGTAAGAACAAAAGGACAAGAACATCAAGGTAATTGGTGAAAAAATGCAAAGGAAGTTGATTTAGTTGAACCAGATTTCTAGCTATATGGTAAAGCAATAATCATCAGAATTATCTGGTCTGGACCAAGAAACAGAGTGGTAGATCAGTAGAATAGATTGGGTACAAAAGACAGAGTGGCAAATAACAATAGTAGTCTAGTGTTTGCTATATCCAAAGACCCCCGCTTCTGGACTAATAACTCACTATTTGACCAAACTACTGAGAAAACCAGAAAACAGTACAGCAGAAACTAAGTATAGGTCAGCATCTCACACTGTATACCAAGATAGGATCAAAGTCATTTAGACATAAAGGGTGATACCAAAACCAAGTAGGAGAACAAGGAATGGGTTATCTGTCAATAATCAATTGGAAAGGATTTACGACCAAACTAGAGATAGAGAACATTACAGCATGTAAAATTTTGATTATATTGAATTAAAAGGTTTTTGCACAAAGAAAAACTATACAATTATACAACAAAGTAAGCAGAAAGTTGTGAAATAATTTTTACAGCAAATGTCTCTGATAGAGGTCTCATTTCTTAAATATATAAAGAACTGAGGTAAATTTAAAAGAATATGCATCATTCCCCAGTTTATAAATGATCAAAGGATATAAACAGGTAGTTTTCAGCTGAATTAATCAAAGCTATCAAAAGTCATATAAAAATGCTCTAAATCACTATTAATTAGAGAAATTCAAATTGAAACAGCTGTGAGCTACCACCTCACACCTTATCAGATTGACTAACATGACAGAAAAGGAAAATGATAAATATTGGAGATGTGGGAAAATTGGGACATTATTGCACTGTTGGTAGAGTTGTGGACTGATCCAATTATTTTGGAGAGCAATTTGTAACTATGCCCAAAGGGTATAAAACTGACCATACCCTTTGATTCAGCTACTACTTCTGTATCCCAAAGAGATTTAAAAGAAAAAAAAAAAAGGAACTATTTGTGCAAAAATATTTATAGTAGCAATTTTAATGGTGGCAAAGAATTGGAAATTGAGAGGATGTCTTAATTGGGGAATGATTGAACAAGTTTTGGTATATGATTGTGATTGGGCTATAAGAAATGATGAGGGAGATTGTTTCAGAAAAACCTGGAAAGACTTACATGAACTAACACAAAGTAATATGATCAGAAGCAGGAGAACATCGTACAATTACATTATACAATGATCAATTATTCATGACTTAGCTCTTCTCAGCAGTACAATGATCAAAGACCAAAGGATTCATGATGAAAAATTCCATCCCCATCTAGAGAAAGAGATGACAGATTCTGAATGCAGACCAAAGCATTATATTTTCACTATTTTGTTTTTTTTTCTTTTTGATATGTTTCTTCTTTCATGATATGACAAGCATGGAAATATGTTTTGCATGACTGCCCATATATAATCTATATCAATTTTGTTTACCATCTGAGAGAAAGAGAATGGGAAGAAGACGGGGAGAGAATCTGACACTTAAAATTAAAAAAAAAGAATGTTCAAAATTATTTTTACACATAACTTAGAAAATAATAAAATATTATTTTATAAAAGAAAGAAATTGAGTAACAAACTTCTTGTTCCAGTTCCTTCTAAGACTCCTGCTCAAGTTTCAAGTGCCACCCAGGTCTGTAACCCCCTAAAGATCTTTTACGAGCCCTTCTGGCCGTCATCTGCCGCCAAGATAGGCTAGGCTACAAAAGGAGTATTGCAACCCTTTAAAACAGAAGGCTGAGTGAGAATGATCCTTTAAAATGACCCCTGACCCTAATCTCAACTCTGATGAAACCGGGACTCCCTGAGGGATAACACTGCCCATTCCTGAGGTCCATCCCAAGCCGTGCAGTGACAACCCAAAAAACAAAGTAGATGCTGATAGTTTCTGTGAGTATAAAGGAGGAATTTAGCCCCTAGGTTCTGCTCAAAGACCTAATGCAGAAGTTCAAGAAGTTATCACAATAGTTGTATAATTGCCCTTTACTGAAGATGGCCTTCAGACTATCCTCTGCTGAGCTACACCAAGTTGCTGCAATTTGCTATAAAGCTAAGGTGATTGCTCTCCTAAAAATCCCAGGAGCTAGAGAGAAGATCTTAGAAAAACCAGTGCTTGGGGGTGGAGCCAAGATGGCAGAGTAAGAGCAGAGACTTGCTTGAGATCTCCCCCAAACCCCTCCAAATGCCTGTAAAAAATGACACCTAAACAAATTCTACAGCTACAGAACTCACGAAAAGACAAAGTGAAGCAAATCTCCAGCCCAAGACAGCCTGAAAGGCCAACAGGAAGGGTCTGTTGTACTGGACTGGGAGTGGAACACAGTCTGGCATGGGCCATGCCAGTGCATATGGGGCTGGAGCAGGCCTCAGGGCACTGAATCACTGTAGCTGTGGCTGTTTCCAGGCTTCTCAACTCACAAACAGCAAAGACAGCATAGAAGGTCAGTGGAAAAACTCTGTGGGAACTGGCTGAAAGAGGAATGCAATCTGCCTGGGGTCTGACCCAAGCCTGGGGGCTGCAAAAGTGATGGCAGCAAGCAGCAGTGGCTGCTTCTGGAGCTCTGGGCCCACAGACAATGGGGGATCGCAAGGTTGATACAAAAACCCTGAAGCCTGGGACAGTACACCCACCCATACCCCAAATGGAAGCAGAGTCCTACCCAGATAAAGAGTTAGAAAGTCAGGTATTTGGCTGGAAAGATGAACAAACAGTGTACAAAAAATCAGACTATAGAATGTTACATATGTGACAAAGATCAAAACATATAACCAGAAGAAGACAATAAAGTCAAAGCTCCTGCATAAAAGGCTACCAAGGAAAATATGAATTGGACTCAGGCTATGGAAGTGCTCAAAAGGGATTCTGAAGATCAAGTAAGAGAAGTGGAGGGAAAATTGGGAAGGGAAATGAGAGTGATACAAGAAAATCATCAAAAAAGGGTCAATAGTTTGCTAAAGGAGACCCCCCCCCCGAAAAAAACTGAAGAAAATAACACCTTAAAAAATAGACTAACCCAAATGACAAAAGAGGCCCAAAAAGCCAATGAGGGGAAGAATGCCTTAAAAAACAGAATGAGTCAAATGGAAAAGGAGGTCCAAAAGCTCACTGAAGAAAACAATTCCTTCAAAATTAGAATGGAGCAAATAGAAGCTAATGACTTTATGAGAAAGCAAGAAATTATAAAACATGACCAAAAGAATGAAAAAATAGAAGACAATGTGAAATATCTCATTGGAAAAGTCACTTGCCTGGAAAATAGATCCAGGAGAGATTATTAAAAAAATTATTGGACTACCCAAAAGTCATTATCAAAAGAAAAGCCTAGTCATCATATTTCAAGAAATTGTCAAGGAAAACTGCCCTGATATTCTAGAACCAGAGGGTGAAACAGAAATTGAAAGGATCCACTCTTCACTTCTTGAAAAAGATCCCCAAAAGAAAACTCCTAGTAATAATAGAGACAAATTCCATAGGTCAAGGAGAAAAATATTACAAGCATTCAGGAAGAAACAATTTAAGTATGGTGGAAACACAATCAGGATAACACAAGATCTAGCAGCTTCTACATTAAAGGATCGAAGGGCTTGGAATATGATATTCCAAAGGTCAGAGGAGCTAGGATAAAAACCAAGCATCACCTACCCAGCAAAACTGAGTATAATACTTTAGGGGAAAAAAAAAGGAAATTCAATGAAATAAGAAACTTCCAAGCATTCTTGATGAAAAGACTAGAGCTGAATAGAAAATTTGTCTTTCAAGTACAAGAATCAAGAGAAGCATGAAAAGGTAAACAAGAAAGAGAAATTATAAGGGATTTATTAAAGTTGAACTGTTTACATTCCTACATGGAAAGGTGATATTTTTAACTCATGACATCTTTCTAAATATTAGGGTAATTGGGGGAAATGTAGATAGATAGATGATAGATGGCACAAAGTGAGTTGAATATGAAGGGATAATATCTAAAAAATAAAATTAAGGGGTGAGAGAGGAATATATTGGGAGAAGGAGAAAGGGAGAAATAGAATGGAATAAATTATCTCATGAAAAAGAGAGAAGGAAAAGGTTTCACAATGGAGGGGTAGAGGGGAGAGGTAAGACGGAATGAGTGAGTCTTACTCTTATCGAATTTGTCCTAAGGAGGGAATAACATACACACTCAACTGGGAATCTTACCTTCAGGAAAATAAGGGGGAAGGAGATAAGGTGGGGATAATAGAAAGGAGGACAGACTAGGGAGGGGGTAGTCAGAAGCAAACAATTTTGAAAAAGGACAGGGTCAAATGAGGAAATAGAAGAATGGGTGGGATAGGATGGAAGGAAATACAGTCAGTCTTTATGACATGACTATAATGGAAATGTTTTGCATAACTACACATGTATAACCTATATTGAATTGCTTGCCTTTTTAATGCACCGGGTGGGTGGGGAGGGAAGAAGGGAGAGAATTTGTAACTCAAAGTTTTAAAAACAAATGTTGAAAATTGTTTTTACATGCAACTGGAAAATAAGATATGCAGGCAATGGGTTATAGAAATCTATGTCTTCCTATAGGAAAATAAGGGAGAAGGAGATAAGACGTGGGGCATGACAGAAGTTGACTGCAGACTGGAGGAAGGCATATTCAGAATGCACACTATCTTGGAGTGGGGGGAGGGGAGAGATAGGGAGAAAATTTGGAAATCAAAATCTTGTGCAAATGAATGTTGACAACTAAAAATAAATAAATTAATTAAAAATTAACAAAAACTGATGCACTGTCCTGTTGAAGAGGCAGTTCCTGCTCTGTAAGTTCTCCACCTCCTGGCCTGGAGAGATGCTCACCCTAACGTGTCACCCTAATCTTTAGCTGCCCCTCCATCTAAGAGACCTTCAAAGAAAGGCATTTTTTGCTGCACGGATTATGTATGGTCTTGTGGCTGTACCCTGATACTGATGTGCCCTAAGAAGAAGAAATACAGGCATTACCTAAGGAAGCTGCCCTAGGAGAGGATGCCTATTCCCTGTTCCTTCAAGAAGCACCTAAGAAATGTTGTGCCACCCTATTTCCAATGATAGCTACATACAAATTGCTTTCACTTGCCTGGACATGGTGGAGAGACTGAGGAGGAGCAGCAACCTCAGGTATTCTCCATTGAAGCACCTAGGGGAAGATGGATGGGATGAATTCGGGGGAAGATATAAGGGACAAGGACCCAGAATTGGAAGACCAAGAAATAGATCTAGAAAATTGACCCTGAAATTCTAGGGGGATGAGGACAACCAGTCTACCCTATACTGGTACCTCCAAGAACTGGTTTCTCCTAGCTGGATGATTTTGGAAAAGTCAGTGGGTGAGCTGAGATACCTCCTATAAAGACAGAGCAGGAAAGGGATAGGGCAGGAAAGGAAAGCTATAGTAGAGTTCTCTGAGGCAGTTAAAAAAGATGTATTCAAGGCCATGAAGACTCTGACCCTAAATTGTAGGAACAGCAGAGGCACCAGAAGGAAAACTGCACAGAGATATGGCCAAATTCATGATTGGAGGCCCCTGAGAATAAACATTCCTTCACGAGCTCCCTATGAACTGGCTACCTGTCAATGTGATCCTGAAGGCTTCAGACTGTCTTTTTGTATAGTCCTGGAATGAACGAGAGAGCCTAGTCTTGTTTCTCCTTGGATTTCTTAAATATTATTTGATCCAGTGCCTTTTTGCATTTTTTGGTTTTGATTTTTGTTGTAGTACAGCTGAATTTTCATTTGACCTTTTTTATACTGCCATCTTGATCATAAATCTTCTATATTCTCTTTTTAACCAGTTCAGTTTTCTGCCCATCACAAACGGATTTCACTTTCTAAAACTACTCAGTTCCTCAAATAGATCTGTGTTTCATAAATTCAGGAATTATTTCTAATGATGCGTGACTATCCTGTGCAACTTATGCCCATGTTCTACCCAAAGTTCACCACAGAATTTCCCCCCTATGTACTAGAGGCCTTTCCAGATCTCTCCAGGTATTGCAAGAGTACTTGTGGAGCATTCTATCTGTCCACACACTCTCTCTTGTCACATGATCAAGTCCATCTTCAATTTTTGTAATTTAATTTTTTGCCATCTAATTCTTTTTTAAATTCTGTATTGGTTATGTATTGTAGCCTACTCACATTCAATGTGCATCTCTTCATTATACTCTGCATTATATTAACCTTTAGTTCATCAGAGAGAATGATACTACATGTCTCACTATCATATAGCAACACTAGTAAAATACAAATATTGAAAAAGAAGGAACCTTGCTTTCATGGAAAGATTAGGCTCAGAAAAAGGACTTTGTAAATTTTTTTTCACTTTAATATAATTTCATTTATTTCATTAGATATTTTCCAATCACATGTTAAAAATTTTTAAATTCATTTTTTAGAATTTTGAGTTCTAAAGTCTCTCCCTCCCCCCTATTTCTCCCCCTGCTCAAGAAGGCAAGAAATTTTATAACAAATATACATATGAAATCATGCAAAGTATATTTCTGTATTACCCATCTTGCAAAAGAAAACAGAGAAAGACAAAAACAAAAAATAAAGTAAAAAAGTTTCCTTCACAAACACTTTCGAAAAGGGATAGGGTCATAGAAAATAGAATAAATGACGGGGAGGGGAGGGTTAGGATAGAGGGAAATATAGTCTTTCACAGTATGACTACTATGGAAATGTTTTGCATAACTACACATGTATAACCTATATTGAATTGCTTGTCTTCTCAATTGGGAATGGGTGAGGAGGGAAGAAGGGAGAGAATTTGGAACTCAAAGTTTTAAAAACAAATGTTAAAAAATTGTTTCTACATGCAATTGGGAAATAAGATATACAGGCAATGGGGTATAGAAATCCATCTTGCCCTACAAGAAAGCGAGGGGGGAGGGAAGGGATAGGGGAGGGTAAAGGAGAGGGCAGACTGGGGGAAGAGGGAATCAGTATGCTTGCCATCTTGGGGGGAGGGGAGGGGAAAGACGGGGAAAAAATTTGGAAATCAAAATCTTGTGGAAATGAATGTTGAAAACTAAAATAAATTAAAAGTGAAAAAAAAGTGTGCTTCAGTGTGCAGTCAGAGTTCCTCTGTTTTCTCTCTGAAGGTAGCATTTTTCATCATGTTTTCCATGCAACTGTCTTATGTCATTGTTTAGATCAGAGTAGCTAAGACTTTCACAGTCAATCATCCTTACGATATTGCTGTTACTGTGTACAATGTTCTCCTTGTTCTACTCACTTCACTTTGCATGAATTCATATGTCTTCCCACTTTTTTTTGAAGCACCACACTCTCCTTTTCTTATAGCACAATAGTGTTGTGTTCCATTCATATACCGCAGCTTGCTCAACTAATACCTGGTTGATAGGCATCCCCTAAATTCCCAGTTTTCTGCCACCACAAAAAGAACTGTTATACATATTATTGTACAAATAGGTCCTTTTTCCTTTTCTTTGATCTCTTTGGAATACAGCCCAAATATTAGCATTGCTGGATCAAAGGATATGCAGGTTTAAAGCCCTTTGGGTAAAATTCAAAATTATTCTCCAGAATGCTTGGACTAGTTCTCAAGTCCATTAACAGCAGCACATTAGCGTCCCAATTTTCCCACATCTCCCCCAGTATTTCTCATTTTCTTTTTCTGTCCTGTTAGTCCATCTGATAGGTATGAGGTGGTGTCTCAGAGTTGTTTTAATTTGCATTTCCCTAATTATTGCCTATTTAGAACATGTTTTCACATGTATAATTTTGATTTCTTCTTCTGAAAACTACCTGTTAACATTTTTTGACCATTCATCATCTGGTGAATGGCTCTCATTTTTGTAAATTTGGCTCAGTTCCCTATATAATTGAGAAATGAGGCCTTTATCAGAAAAGCTTTCTATTGTCCTTCTGATTGTGGCTATATCAGTCTTTTTGTGCAAAAGATTTTTAATTTGTGGGCCAAGATGGCAGAATGTAAGCAGGCACTTTTCTGAGCTCCTCCATGAATTCTGTCACTAACCTCTAAAAAGTGAATTTGAATGGATTTTAGAGTGACAGAATCCAATGAGGGATACAACATGGCAGATTCCCAGTCCAGGAAAGTGCTCATGTAGCTCTGGGCAGGGGGAGCGTGGAGCACACAGGGCCTGTACCAACACAGACCTGAGAGCAGAGCACAGCAGAGTAAGAGTGAGTCCTATCCAGTGGATTCAGCCACCCCCATGGAGATTCACAGACATCTCACCACAGAATGGAGGATTGGTCAGAGCTGGGTAAGAGAAAGTGCAGGGCCCACAGCAGCAGCTTCTCCTGGGGCTATCAGCCTGCAGCCTAGATATTTAAAAAATCACCTACCTGAACCTCCAGGAGCCAAGATAGCAGAGTATACATTAGCTGCTCTAATCCCCCTCCCTGACCCTGAAAACCCAGAGATTAATGCCCCACCCAGTGTAAAATCCTGAAATAGTGGAAGCAGCTATAGGTCTGGGAGCCCTAGAGGAAGGGTGTGACTGAAGCTGTGCCAAGCCTGAAGTGAAGGGCAAGGGAATGGTGAAAAAAACAGTCTGGACAACATTCTCCAAGAGATTGTCAAAGAAAACTGTCCTGAGGTCCTAGAATCAGAGGGTAAAATAGTTATCAAAAGAATTCACCAGACTCCTGAAAGAGATCCCAAATTGAAAACTCTAAGAAATATAGTAGCCAAATTCCAGAATTACAAGGTCAAGGAGAAAATACTGCAAGCAGCCAGAAAGAAACAATTCAAATATCACAGAGCTATAGTCAGGATTACACAGGACCCAGCACTTCTACATTAAAAGATCAGAGGGATTGGAATTTGATATTTTGTAAGGCAAAAGAGCTAGGATCAAGGATCAACTACCCAGCAAAACTGATCACAATATTTCAGGCAAGGAGATGGTCATTCAACAAAATAAGGGACTTCAAGACTTTCCTGATGAAAAAGCCAGAGCTCAATGGAAAATTTGATCTCCAAATACAAGATTCAAGAGAGATATAAAAAGATAAACAAGGAAAACACACACACACACACACACAACTTGTGATTCATCAAGAGCAAACTGTTAACATCCTTGTATGGGAAGCTGATACCTGTAAATATTGAGATTTACATAATTATCATGAAATTTAGATTTATAAACATAGAGGGTGTGAGTATAAATAAACTAATCTACTGATAAAAACTTTATTAAGGGGTACAAAGGGCCTATAATGGGACAAAAGGAAAGGATGAGGCAGAAAATGGTAAATTATGTCACAAGAAGGGGCATAAAAACATAGTATAGAAGAGGGAAAGAAGGGAAGGAGATGAACATCATATGAACTTTATTCTGATTGGTTTGGTTCGAGGAGGGATCAACATAATCAGTTAAGTTTAGGATTCTAATGTGAAAAGACACAAAAATTCATTGTAGTAGAGGGAAAGGAAGGAAGGAGAGGAGCACTGTGTGAAATTTACTCTCATTGGTTTGGGGAGGGAATAACATACTCCACTAAGTATAAAAATCTATTGTGCCCTACAGGCAGCAGAATGGGTAAGGGGGGAAAAAGGGAGGGTGATTAGAAGGGAGGGAAATAGTAGTAAAGGGGAAGAGTAGGTGAAGGGAGGGGGGTGCATAGGGAGTGAGGGAGGTTGTGGTCAAAAGAAAAACTCTTAAGGAGGGGAAGGGAGAAGGAAGAAATAAAAACATAAACAGGAGAGGTAATAGGATGGAGGGAAAGACACAGATAGTAATCATAACTGTGAGTGTGAATGGGATGAACTCTCCCATAAAATGGAGGTGGATAGCAGAATGGATTAAAAACCATAATCCTACAATATGCTGTCTACAAGAAACACATTTGAAACAAGGGGTTACGCTCTAGGTAAAGGTAAAAGGCTGTAGTAGAATATATTGTGCTTCACCTAAAGTAAAAAAAGTAGAGGTAGCAATCCTTATCACAGATAAAGCAAAAGCAAAAATAAATCTAATTAAAAGAGAAAAGGAAAGAAACTATATCCTGCTAATAGGCACAATTGAGAATGAGGCAATATCATTACTTAATATATATGCACCAAGTGGTACAGCATCCAAATTCCTAGAGAAGAAGTTAAGGGAATTAGAGAAAGAAATATATAGCAAAACTATACTAGTGGAGGACCTCAATCTCCCCATCTTTGAACTTGATAATTCTAACCTCAAAATAGACAAGAAAGAAGTTAAAGAGTTGAATAGAATTTTAGGGAGAGTAGATATGATAGACCTCTGGAGAAAACTGAATGGAGATAAAATGGAATATACCTTCTCAGCAGTACATGGCACATACACAAAAATTGACCATGTACTAGGGCATAAAAACCTCACAATTCAGTGCAGAAAGGCAGAAATATTAAATGCATCCTTCTCAGATCATGATGCAATAAAAATTATATGCAATAAAGGGCCATGGAAAAATAGACTAAAAAACTAACTGGAAACTAAATAATTTAATCCTGAAGAATGAGTGGGTCAAACAAGAAATTATAGAAACAATCAGTAACTTCATTCAAGAGAATGACAATAATGAGACAACATACCAAAACTTGTGGGTTGCAGCAAAAGCAGTTCTTAGGAGAAGTTTTATATCCCTGAATGCATACATGAATAAAATAGAGAAAATGGAGGTCAATAAATTGGGCGTGCAACTGGAAAAGCTAAAAAAAGAACAAATTGAAAATCCCTAATTAAATACTAAATTAGGAATATTGAAAACCAAAGGAGTGATTAAATTGGAAGTAAGAAAACTAGTGATGTAATAAATAAAACTAAGAGCTGATTTTATGGGGAAAAAAAAACCCAATAAAATTGATAGACCTTTAGTCAATATGATTAAAAAAAAGAAAGAAGAAAACCAAATTACAAGTATCAAAAATGAAAAGGGTGAATCTACCTCCAATGAAGAGGAAATTAAAACAAAAATTAGAAATTATTTTGCCCAATTGTATGCACATAAGTTTGACAATCTTAGTAAAATGGATGAATCTTTACAAAAATATAAATCACCCAGTTTAACTGAAGAGGAAGTAAATCACTTAAATAACTGCATCTCAGAAAAAAATAACTGAACAAGTCATCAATGAACTCTCTTGGAAAAAATCTCCAGGGCCAGATGGATTTACTAGTGAATTCTATCAAACATTTAAAAAACAATTGATTCCAATACTTCACAAACTATTTGGGAAAACTGCAAAACTATTTTATGACACAAATATGGTACTGATACCTAAATCAAGAAGAGACAAAACAGAGAAAGAAAATAATAGGCCAATTTCCCTCATGAATATATATGCAAAAATTTTAAATAAAATATTAGCAAAAAGACTACAGCAATTTTTCACAAGAATAATATGGTTTGATCAGGTAGGATTTATTCTAGGAATGAAAAGATGGTTCAATATTAGGGAAACTATCAGTATAATTGATCACATCAACAACAAAACTCGCAGAAACCATATGATTATCTCAATAGATGCAGAAAAGGCTTTTGATAAAATACAACACTCATTCCTTTTAAAAACACTAGAGAGTATAGGAATAAATGGAGTCTTCCTTAAAATAATAAGCAACATCTATCTAAAACCATCAGCAAGTATTATAAATAATGGGAACTTTACCCCAATAAGATCAGAATGAAAAAAAGGATGTCCACTATCAGCCCTCTTATTCAATTTGATACTAGAAATGTTAGCAGTAGCAATTAGAGAAGAAAAAGAAATTGAAGGAATCAAATTGGGCAAAGAAGAGACTAATCTATCACTCTTTGCAGATGATATGATGATATACTTAGATAATCCTAGAGAATCAAGTGAAAAACTACTTAAGGTGATAAATAAATTAGGCAAAGTTCAGGATATAAAATAAACCCACATAAATCCTCAGCATTCCTATATTTCTAATGACATCCAACAGCAAGAAAGAGGAAGAGAAATTCCATTTAAAGTTACTGTAGACAATATAAAATGTTTGGAAATCTACCTGCCAAAACAAACCCAGGACCTAAATGAACACAATTACAAAACATTCTTCACACAAATAAAGTCAGATCTAACCAATTGGAAAAAACATCAGTTGCTTGTGGCTGGGCCAAACTAATATAATAAAAATGACAATTTTACCTAAATTAAATTACATATTTAGTGCCATATCAATCAATCTACCAAAAAATTACTTTATAGACCTAGAAAAAATAGTAACAAAATTCATTTGGAAGAACAAAAGGTCTGGAATATCAAGGGAATTAATGAAAAGAAATGCTAGGGAAGGTGGCCTAGCCATACCAGATTTTGATATGTATTATATAGGAGCAGTCATCCAAACTACTTGGTGTTGGCTGAGGAACAGAGTAGTGGATCAATGGAATAGATTGGGTACATGAGACTCAGCAGTCAATGACTATAGTAATCTACTGTTTGATAAGCCCAAAGACCCCAGTTTGGGGGATAAGAACTCACTATTGGACACAAACTGCTTGGAAAACTGGAATGTAGTATGGCAGAAACTGGGCATAAACCAATATCTACCACTGTATACCAAAATCAAGTCTAAATGGGTGCACGATATAGGTATAAAGGCTGATACTGCAAGCAATCTGGGAGAACAAGGAATAGTTTACCTGTCAGATTTATGGAGAAGAGAAGATTTTATGATGAAACAAGAGATAGAGAACATTATAAAATGCAAAATGGATCATTTTGATTACATTAAATTGAAAATTTTTTGTACAAATAAAGCCAATGTAACCAAGATTAAGAGGGAAGTGGAAAATTGGGAAAGAATTTTTACAACCAGTGTCTCTGATAAAGGTCTCATTTCTAAAATATACAGAGAATTGAGTCAAATCTATAAGAATTCAAGTCATTCCCCAATTGATAAATGGTCAAATGATATGAAAAAGCAGTTTTCAGAGGATGAAATTAAAGATATCTATAAGCATATGAAAAAATGTTCTACACGATTATTGATTAGAGAAATGCAAATCAAAACATCTCTGAGGGACAACATCTTACTGACCAGATTGGCTAAGATGACAAAATAGGAAAATGATAAATTCTGTAGAGGATGTGGAAAAATTGGAACACTAATGCATTGTTAGTGGATTTGTGAACTGATTCAACCATTCTGGAGAGCAATTTGAAACTATGCCCAAAGGGCTATAAATAATTTCATACCCTTTGACCTAGCAGAACCACTTCTAGGGTTGTATCCCAAAGAGATCACAGAAGTGGGAGGAAGGTCCATATGTACAAAAATATTTGTAGCAGCTCTTTTTGTTATGGCAAAGAATTGGAAATCAAGAGGATGCCCATGAATTGGGGAATGGCTGAACAAGTTGTGGTATATGAATGTGATGGAATACTATTATGCTATAAGAAATGAGGGGCAGATAGACTTAAATAATCTGATGCTGAGAGAAAAGAGCAGAACCAGGAGAAAATTGTACACAATTGCAGACACAACATACCAACCTTGATAGACTAGACACCTCTCAGCAATGTAAGATTATATGACAACTCCAAAAGATTCATGATGTAAAGAGATATCCACATCTAGAGAAAGAGCTGCAGAGTCTGAATGCAGATTGAAACAAACTACCAGCTTTTTCTTTTTCTTGTTTTGTTTTGTTTCTTCTTTCCCATTCTTCATTCCATCCGTTATAATCCTTCTAATCTGACTAATGTTTAATGTGAAGGTGTTTGTAGATCCTTTGTTTGACTGCATGCTGCTGTGGGTGGGGGAGAGGGAGAGGGAGAAAATTTGAAACTCAAGGGACTGTGGAACTGAATGATGTAAACTGCACAAAGGCGGTTTTATTTTGACATACCAGAGATTGAAGACAGCTATGAGGAAAAATAGGCAGGGCTAAAATGGAAATGATTGGTTTCTTCTTCTGTCAAGTGAGATTAAACTGGACTACAAGACAAATGGAATTTCATGTTACAAAATGAATTATTTACTCTTGCTCATGTGTTAGGTATTGAAAAAAACTCTGCCTATTTATGCATAAAGTTTTATGAGATTAATAGCCATTAATGCAGGCTCAAATAATTTACAATATTATTTTTTTACAATATATTTCTTTAAATTCAGCAGTACTTCTAGCACCTAAATGTTTAAAGTGATTTTACACTAAATGGTAAGTGAATTTTTTTTCTTAAATACTCTTAGAAGAGCTACTCTGACAACCATATAGGACAACATCCACTATTCATTTCTCTTTTAAACGTGACATCTTCAGAGACAAATAAATCTCAAGGCAATTTAAAGTTGTGAACTTTGTCTAAGATGTGAGAAATAATCCGTATAGTATAGTATAGTACAGTGCCGTGCAGTACAGTACAGTATAGTACAGTACAGTATAGTATAGTACAGTATAGTATAGTACAGTATGGTATAGTATAGTATAGCATAGCGTAGCATAGTATAGTATAGTACAATATAGTATAGAATAGCAGGGAGGTGAGGGGAAATGAGTAAACTTTACACTCATTGGAATTGGCTCGAAGAGGGAGTAACGCACAAACTCACTTGAGTATAGAAGTCTATTTTACCCTACAGGAAAGTAGGAGTCGAGGGGGATAAGAGGAGGGCAGGGGTCATAGATATGAGGGCAGATTTGGGGAGGCGGTAGTCAGAAGCAAAACATTTTTGAGGGGAGACAGTGAAAGGAGAGAGAGAATAGAATAAACAGGATGGGGAAATAGGATGGAGGGAAATACCGTTAACAACAGTAACTGTGAAAAAAAATTTAAAGCAATTTTCTCTGATAAAGGCCTTGTTTCTCAAACATATGTATATGTGTATATATATATATATTTATGTGTACGTATATATGAGTATATATATATGTATACATATACATATATGGAACTAAAACAAATTTATAAAAATAAAAACCATTCCCCAATTTATAAATGATCAAAAGATATGAACAATTTTCAGATGAAGTAATCAAAGCTATCTATAGCCATAGGAAAAAAATGTTCCAACTATTGTTTGGAGAAATGCAAATTAAAACAGTTCTGAGGTACTGTCTCATACTTATTAGATTAACTAATAGGACAGAAAAGGAAAATTACAAATGTTGTCATTAAAAATGAGACATTAATACATCATCGATGGAGTTGTGAACTGATTCTACTGTTCTGTAGAACAACTTGGAACCATACCCAAAGGACTATAAAACCACACATACCCTTTGACCTAGTAATATCACTACCAGGTCTGTATCCCAAATGGGATAAAAACAAAAAGGAAAAGGACCTATATGTGCAAAAATATTTAGAGCAGCTCTTTCCTGGTGACAAAAAGCTGGAAACTGAGGGGGTACCCATCAACTGGAGAATGACTGAACAGATTGTGATATGTGATTATAATGGCCTACTAGTGTGATATAAGAAATGATGAGCAGGATGCTCTCAGAAAAAACCTGGGAAGACTTACATGAGTCGATGCAAAGTGAAATGTACTGTGTACAAAGTAATAGCAATAAGAAGATCAGCTGTGAACAATTTAGCTATTCTCAGCAATACAATGATCCAAGACAATTTGAAGGACTTCTGATGAAAACTCCTTTCCATCCCAGAGAAAGAAATGATGGTGTCTGAATACAGTTTGAAGTATACTTTTTTTTAAACTTTATTTTTCTTGAGTTTTTTTTTTTGGTCTGTATTTTCTTTTACAACATCTCTAATATGGAAATGTTTTGTATAACTACACATGGATAACCTATATCAAATTGCTTGCCTTCTCATTTGGGAAGGGTAGGGTGTGGGGAAGGAGAAAAGGGAAGAATTTGGAACTCAAAGTTTTAAAAGCAAATTAAAAAAAAATTTACATGTAATTGAGGAAAAATAAAATACTAAATAACAAAAAATCAAGATGATTACATAGTTATCTCACATAGAAAATATATGTACACATATATTACAAATAGGATTATTAATAATTTTCTTGTATATTTATTCTTAATCCTCTTTGATTACACTTATATTTTAAATGGCTGAATGTCCTGGAATAGAAGTAGTAAGGGTGATTTTAAAATTGCTTAAAATTTTCATCAATCTTTAAATAATATGGAAAGCATGTCAGGTCAACATATGAATGACTAAGGGATCATGTTAGATTAGTTTCTGAAAATTGTCACAATGGGTACCCCTTCTAAATCCCATAGAATGTGTCATGTGGGCCTCATATCCCTTTGCAGGGCATTCATCAAACCAAACTACACAAGTAGATCCATTTTTCAGAAAAGAAATCTAAAGAATTCAAAGAGATTGAAGGAAATTAACATAAGCTTATGAAAATATCAGCAATTCCAGTGGGTTTACAGACCTACTTTACAGCAAGAGATCTGTAACATTGCTAGAATGGACTGGAATACATGAGGACTCAAAGGGTTTCCATACATTAAAAAGTGAAGACATTTACAGGGCCAAAATCTACACAGAAAACTCTGGCCAAATAAATTCAACTGGTTCCCATCATGAAGCCAAGCCTCATGTGGTCTTTAAATACTCAACACATCTATGTTTTTGTGAATACTAAATGCCGCACCTGACCTTTAAGAAAGTGATGGTAGTCAGAATGTTAGAATCTCAGAACTGGAAAGTGACTTCAGAGGAAATCTAGTCCAACTAGAACCAAGTCAGGAATTCTCAACATGCAGTCATCCATTCTTTTCTTGAAGACCTCCAGGAACAAAGAACTCACTCTCTCCTGAAGCAAGCCAGAACACTTTTGGAAAATGATTATTGTTAGAAAATATTTCTTCACTTACTTGTGTCAGTGAAACCTGAACTGGTTTTTAATCTGTGGGTGGCCAGAACTGAACAAACATGTATTTTAAAATATATATATTTTTTGCTATAAAGGATGGCACTCTGGCAAGAAGAATGGGAGGACTCCAGGGGAAATGTTAGAGACAGGAGAATCAGAAATCAAACAGAAGTTTAATTTCAAAGAGAAGAAAACCACTTGCTAGCAAGGACACATCCTGGAGCCCCACCCTGCGGCATTATGGGGATATCTCAATATTTATATCATTACTGTAAACCTGACAATGAGGGATAACAGCAACAATGTTTGCTTCATAGCTTGATTCAAAGCAGGACTTCAAGACTAAATATAAATTCTCTAAAATAAATTCAAAATGGATGTTTGATATTAATATTAAAGTTTATAACATTAAAAAAAGAAATAGATTATATAGGATATGCTATGGGTAGGAGATGTGCTCTTAACCACAAAGAATATTATAGGAGATGAAACGGATAACTTGGATTATATGAAACTGAAAAGGTTCTGCATGAAATACAACCAGTATAGGAAGAAAAATGGTCAAATGGAAGGAAAATTTTTGGGTTCAAAGTATCCAAAGATATATAAACAAGATATTTACAAATATGCACACATATGTTTATACATGTATATATGTTGTGTATATATAAATATGTATGTGTATGTATACACATACATATATGTATGTATATCCAAAAGCCATTCTCAAATAGGTAAGTGGTCAAACAGTCTTAAAAGAACTGCAAACTATTAATAACCATATAAAAATGCTCCATATCACTAATAAAAAGAGATATTCAATTTTAACAAAGCCTCTGACATCACTTTGAACCCTACAAACTGGAAAAGTTGACAAAATATAGCAATAGTCAATTTTGGGAGCCTTGTTGAAAGCTAGGTCCACATTGTTGGTGTAGTTATGTATCATTATTATTTTGGGAAAACAATTTAAAGTGACCAAAATATCTATACCCTTTGACCCAAGGATTCCACTACTAGGTTTATATACCAAAGATGCCATTGATAAGCAGAAAATCTTCATGTACACCAAAATATTTTTAACAACATTTTTTATTTGGAAATAAAGTGGATACCCTTCAAAAAAAGGAATGGCTATATTAATTCTGGTATGTTAGTTTAATAGAATATTGTTGTGATATAAGAAATAATGAATGTGATTAATATTGAGAAGCCTGGAATGATTTATGCAGCTTGGAGAAAAAGTCAACTAGAGCTCCTGAAAGAAATTAAGCAAGAAATTTTATAAGTTAAAAGCATGTTTGAATGGAATGAGAATCTCAGAAAGAATTTTAGACAAAACAAGCTCTAAAGAAAAGACATAGAAGGAAGAACTAAACTTAATGGAAGAGTTACAACAGGCTTGCTTGAGTAATAAATTCCCTAAACATTAGAATGGGTCAAACAGGTTACTAACTTTATAAGATCATGAGAAATATTAAAATAAAGTCAAAAATAAAGGGGGAAAAAAAGAAAAGGAAGGTATTTCATATAAAAAACTGATGGGTGGAGCCAAGATGGCCGAGTAACAACAAGGACCTGCTTGAGATCTCCCCCAACTCCCTCTAAATACCTGTAAAAAGTGACTAAACAAATTCCAGAGCTGCAGAACCCACAAAATGGCAGAGTGAAACAGAAACAAGATAGTCTGGAAGGTCAACAGGAAGGGTCTATCACACTGGGCTGGGAGCAGAGCACAGTCCAGTGTGGACAGTACTGACATAGAGGTCCGAGCCGGAGCAGGCCTCAGGGGACTGAATCACTGGAAATTGTGGCACTTTACAGGCTTCTCAACTCACAAACACCAAAGATGGCATAGAAGGCCAGTGGGAAAACTCTGTGGGACCTGGGTGAAAGAAGAGCATAGTCTGACTGGGGTCTGGTCTTAGCCCCAGGTGACAGGGGGAGTGGCAGTGGCAGCATCTCTGGAACTCTGTGACCACAGATAGCGGGGGATAAAGCAGATGATGTGAAATCTGGGACAGTACAACTGATCTGGAGAACAGATTGAGGAGTCACAATATAAGGCTTTTGGACTCCCTGAAAGCTATGGTCAAAAAAAGAATCTGAATAGAATATTAAAGGAAATTATTAAGGAAAACAACCATGAAGTTCTAGAGCAAGGGAGTAAAGTAGAAATTTTAAAAAATCTCCTGTTTATTTCCCGAAAGAGATTCCAAGAGGAAAATTTACAGCAATAGCCAAGTTTCAAAACTCCCAGGTTAAGGAGAAAATATTGCAAGTGAAAAGAAAAAAAAAACTATTGAAATACTTCAGAAATGCAATCAGGTTTTGACAAGACCTAGCAGCTTCTACACTAAAAGACTATAAGTCTTGGAACATTATATTTTGAAGAATAATAGAGCTGGGGTTGCATTAAGGAATTACTTGCCCAGCAAAATTGAATAGAATCCTGAATGAAAAAAGAAAGTGGACATTTGACAAACTGAAAGACTCTCAGGTATTTGTAACAGAAAGACCAGAACTCAATGAAAAATTTGATGTAAGAGATCCAGAAGAACTATAAGGAAAACATTAAAGACCAATTTCAGCCACACATTAAGGTCAAGCTACTGTGTGCCATACATATGAAAATATCCGTATTCTTAAAGTCATTGTCATTATTGAGGTAGTTTCAGAGAAAGGTTAGGTACGATGGAGTGATCCAAAAAAACAAAATTGGGCAGGAAAAGATGTTTAAAAAGCCATTAACTCAAAAATGGGGTACACAAAGAACTAATACAGAGGAAACAGATCAGAGGGGAGGGTAGGTAATACTGGAACTTTATTCTCATCTTGGTTGAAGAGGAAACAATGTGTACATACGGGATGTACATATGAGAGGGGAGAAAACTGGGGGACACAATGGAGGAGGGACTTTTAGATGGATATATAGTTTAAGATTAGGAGGGGGGTGGGGGAGAAGAAAAGGGACTCAGAGGGGTGAGTAAAATAAGGAATCGAAGGCTAAGAGGAGAAGATAAAGTAGCAGGGATAGAGTAAGAAGAGAGACTGAAAAGGAAGATAGTAGGTAAAAATAAGATGAGGAAAAACTCATAAAAAGTAATTCTAACTCTGAATGTGAATGGGATGAACTCACCCTGGAAATGATGGTGGGATTGGAAGATCTTCCACACCCCTTGAACTTGCTGACGTAGCAGGAAGGGGTAGAGCAAGAGAACGCGGGAACCAAGCTAGTCTCAGTGTAGGGCTGACTGGAAGCTTGCAAACTCTTTTTTTTTTTCCAGAGGCCAGAATCTCTGCTAAGGACTCCTGCTGAGGACTGCCTGGGGGGGCACTGCTGGGGGCGGAGCTGCCCAGAGCCAGCTGGGTGCCTGAGGAGAGGAGGATCTCTGCCTGAGATATCCTGTCCTGTTTGAAGGCTTGACAAGGTGAGTGTTTACTACTTTAACCACATGGGCCAACTTCATCACTACTGTGTTGGCTTTGACTTACTGGTTTTGGGACTCCATTTTCTGGTATTTAAATGAATGCTCCAGCTATATTTCTTATGTAGAGAGCCTGTTACATTTCATGATTAATAACCATATCAGCATCTTTATAGTTACTGTAGGCATTGTGAATACTGCATTGCTTATTACCCCTCCCCCCAAAAAAAAAACCAGAAAGAGCAGAATGATTAAAAATCAGAATCCAACAATAGGTTGTTTACAAGAAACATATTTAAAAAATGAGAGACACACACAGTTAAAATAGAGGGCTGGAGAAGGATTTATTATGCTTCAGCTGATCAAAAAAAGGCAAGGGTAGTAATTATGATCCTTAGACAAAGTTATGGCCAAAATAGCTTTAATTATGGGAGATAAACAGGGTAATTACATTTTGGTAAAAGGTACCTTTGACAATGAAGTAATATCGACACTGAACCTATCTGTGCCAAATAACATAACATATAAATTTTTTAAAGTGAAATGAATTACAGGTGGAGGTAGATAGTCTCATAGTGGGGGCATAATCTTCCCCTCACACACCTAGATAAATCTAACCAAAAAAAATAAATAATAGAGAAGTAAAGGAAGTGAATAGAATTTTAGATAATCTGGATGTGATGGGTAAGTAGAGAGACCTGAGTAGACGTAGAAAGGAATATATCTTTTTCTCAGCAGTTCGTGTTACCTTTATAAAGACTGACAATACATTAGTAAACAAAAATTTTATATTTAAAAGTAGAAAAGCAGAAGTATTCAAAGTATCTTCTTCAAATCATAATGTAATAAAAATCATATTTAATAAGGGACCAGGGAAATGTAGATTAAAAACTAATTGGAGAATAAACAACCCAATCCTAAAAAAATGAGTAGATTAAGGAACAAATCACAGAAATAATCAATAATTTCACCAAAAAGAATGTCAATAAGGAGACAACATATCAAAATCTATGGGATACATTAAAAGCAATGATCAAAGGAAAATTCATATCTAAATGTAGAGATATGTAAACAATAAAGAGCAAAATTGGATATACAATTTAAAAAGCTAGAAAAAGAACAAACTAAAAATCCCCAATTAAACACTAAATTGGCTAAAAATTAAAGTTAAGATTAACAAAATTGAGTGTTAAAAATATTGAATTAATGATTTAAAACTAGAAGTTGGTTTTATGAAAAAGCAAATAAATAGATCAACAATTGGTTAATTAGATTAAAAATAGAAAAAACAAATCACTAGTATCAAAAATGAAAATGGTGAATATGCCACTAAAGGAGCTGAAATCAAAGCAATTATAAGGACTTATTCTGTTCAATTATGTGTCAATAAATTTACCAATTTAAGTGAAATGCATAAATATTTACAAAAATATAAGTTCCCTAGGTTGGCAGAAGAGGAAATAGAATACCTAAATAGAATTTTCTTTGAAAAACAAATTGAACAGACCATAAATGAGCTTCCTAAGAAAAAAGCACCAAGACCAGATGGATTTACAAGTGAATTTTATCAAACGTCTAAAGATCAACGAACTGCAATATTAAATAAATTGTTTGGAATAATAGGCAAAGAAAGGGTACTACCAAACTCCTTTTATGAAACAAATATGATACTGATAGCTAAACCAGGAGGAGTAAAAGCGGAAAAAAAATTATAGACCAATTTCATTAATGGATATGGATGCTGAAATCTTAAATAAAATACAAGCTAAAAGATCACAACAACGTATTACAAAAATTATACACTATGATCAAGTGAGTTTTATACCAGGAATGCGGGATTGGTTTAACACAAGGAAAACTACTAACATTCCCCTCTCAGGATTCTTGAGTTACTGACAAGGGGTTGTGAGGTTCTAATGCTATCATCTCTAGAGTACTCTTCTCACTATTGATTTACCAATATTACCTCAATATCATAAATAAGAAATTAACATCAATTAAATTTTTAAAGGATTGAGAAAATTAAGCAAGAATAATTGGCACAATACACAGTTCCTCCACACAAGAGACATACCTCCTCTAGTGTTTCAGATCTCGTAAGGTCACTCCATCTCCAATACTCCCCTCGAGAGAAGGAATGAATCGACACAACGGGAACAAAGCAACCTAGTGTCGAATGGTTTTACCAGGTAACGGAGGGAGAGGAGAAGCAGAAGTTGAGTTGCTCAACTGGAACTGACCAGCTTCCGGCAGCTCTTCTCAAAGAGGACAATGACCATGAGGGAGATGACATGACTTGCTATTGAATTTGATTTGAGTGAGGGAGGACTGCATCCTGGGCCATCTCTAGTTGCCCTGACTGATGTCTGGTCACTGGACCCAGATGGCTCTAGAGGAGAAAGTGAGGCTGGTGACTTTGTACACTTCCCTCCCCTCCCCTCCTCTTCCCCTCTTCCCCCCACCCTCCCTTGACCTGAGAGAATTCTGCCAAAGGATGGTAAACCTTGATGGCTGAAACCTACCTAGTTGCTGTGGGGTTTGCTGGCTACACTTCTTTCCTCAAAGACCAAACCTTAAACCTAATTCACTCTGGATTGGATAACAATCAGTTCCTACCCTGTCCAAGCACCACTTAATGGTTACTTTTTGGGCCCTCCAGGCTCAGAGTGAATGTAAATAGTAACTGTTTCTCTTTTGGCTAACAACCCTGAGGGTCTTCCCCTCCCACTTTGATTTTTTTTTTAATTAAAGGGGCCATCCCTTGACTCACTTCTTAAAGAGGCCTATTCACTGAATGGGTGTTGCCTCATTCAAAGTGAGAACCTGAAAAGACCTTAGCTTAAAAGGGCCAAGGTCTCCTGCTGTTCTAGTTTAGCAGCAAATTAAAAGGCTTTTCTTCATTACTCAGTGAGAAGATACCAACCTGTCACAGAATGATGGCCTTTCCATTCCACATCATCATGAACTTTCAGAAACAGGTTCACCAGACATTCTGTGAATTCCTCCTTATATTTTCTAGTCTCCTTCTGCTCATATTACATCATGAATTTAATTTATAGTTTCCAAATCTGCTTGTCTATTTTTCTTTTGGATCTTTCTTTTGTGTTCTTCTACACTTTAGGGAAAAACATCCAGTTAAAAATTTTTTTGGGGGGGGGTAATTATAACTACCCTACTTTATAGCAGTGGACAATGGAGTCATCCTTGAAGTCCTGGGGGATAACCTCCTCTTGCCATTTAACCTGGAAAATTTCAGTCAGCTTCTGTATGAGCAATAAACCCCGTACTTTGTAAATCTCAGCTGGAATAGAATCAGCACCAGGTGCTTTACCACATGAAAGGAGTCTAATGGCATTCAAAACTTCTTCAGTTGGAGCTTCAGCTGGGGAGGGATTGAATTCAACCTGAGGTAAACAGTGAATAGCTTCAGCTTTGATTGATAACAGTCTATTGAGAACACTATGGAAGTGTTCAGCCCATCTCTCTAGGATCATGCTCTTATCACCAATCAATGTGACTCTGTCAGCGCTGAGTAGTTGCAACACATCATAGGTCTTCAGTTCATAAATAGCCTTCAGGACATCATAAAAAAGCTTTGGATTGTTACTATCAGCATAGCATTGGGTTTCATCTGCCTTCTTACTGAGCCAGGAATCCTGAATCTGTCTAAGCTTTGCTTGTACTTTACTTTTTCCTGGAATTACATGCTGCCTTCTTCAAGATAGACGAATTATCCTGCTCAGCTTCAGAGGCTGCATCGAGTGCACAATCATCTGTGCAGAAAAAAACAGAAAATCATGTGGAGTTCTCATTTTTCATTTATCGGTTTCTGAATTTCCCCATCATTTTCATCCAAACAGTCTTGGTGTTTGCAAGTGTTCTGACCCAGATAAACAAATGTAGTGCTAATACACCAAATAGATCGTCCTGCGACAGTCACGGGGTAGGGGTGGAGGGGGAGTCTTTCTCTTAGTCATTGCTGGCAAGATTCTTGCCAGGGTCATTCTAGTGTTTGGTGCCCAACAACTCCAGGAGAAATGCAAGGAGCAGAACACAGGTCCGTATACAACATTTGTAGATCTGACCAAGGCATTTGATGCTGTTAGTTGTGAGGGTTTATGGAAAATTATGTCAAAATTTGGTTTCCTGGAGAAGTTCTTCAGCATTGTATGTCAATTTCATGTCAGCAAGCTTGCCCGGGTTCTAGATAATGGACAATGCTCTCGTGCCTTCTCAGTCACCAGTAGAGTCACACAAGATTGTGTGCTTTCTCCCATGCTTTTTGGCATGATGTTTTTAGCCATGTTGTCAAATGATTTTAATGAGGTTAAATCATTTTAAATGATTTAAATGAGGCATCAAGGTCAGCTACTGCACTGATGGTGAATTCTTCAATTTCAAAAGGCTACAAGCCAAGACCAAAGTGGAGGGAGTGTTGGTGCATGATTTTCTGTTTACAGATGATTGTGCACTTGATGCAGCCTCTGAAGCTGAGATGCAGCAAAATATGGATCAATTCTCTGCTGCTTGTGATAATTTTGGCCTAACAACACCAAGAAAACACAAGTGCTCCATCAGCCACACCGTCCAAATGTGGAATCATTGGTTATAACAAATGGAGAAGTTTTGGATGCAGTGGCTAAGTTCACTTACCTTGGTAGTGTACTTTCCAGGGATGTACACATTAACAATGAGGTTGATACATGCATTACCAGAGCTACCTTGGGGTTTGGGAGGCTCCAAAGGAAAATATGGGACAGAAGAGGTATTAGACTGACTACCAAACTGAAGGTCTACACAGCCAAAGCCATTGTGCTGACCTCCTTATTATATGCCTGTGAAACCTGGACAGTCTACCAGCACCATGCCAGGAAACCGAATTACTTCCATTTCAATTGTCTTAGGAAAATTCTGAAGATCATCTGGCAGAATAAGGACTGAGGTCCTTACTTGCACTAAACTGCCAAGCATTCAAATTCTGCTTCAGAAAGCGTAACTCCTATGGGCTGATCACATTGTTTGAATGCAAAACGTTTGCCAAAAATACTGTTTTATGGAGAACTCACACAGAGTCCGCACTCACATGATGGTCAGAAGAAGCGATACAAAGACCTCTGAAAATCTCTCTCAAGAATTTTGGAATTGGTTGTTTGACATGGGAGATACTGGCACAGGACTGCTCAGCATGTTGTGCTCACATCAGGGAATGTGCTATGTTTTATGAGCAAAGCAGAAATGAAACAGCTCAACGGAGAGGCAGGATTTCCAGATTTAAAGTATCCACCCCAAATGTTCAAATGGACTGTTTGTACCTAATCTATTGTAGAGTATTCCAAGCTTATATTGGTCTGATCAGCCACAGTCAGACACATTGAAGCTTGACTTTAGCATAGTGATATCATTTTGTTCCTCTTCCAGAACAAAGGACAACAACCAACCAAACAACCAACCAACCAACCAACCAATAACTCTACTTCTACCTCCCTACTCCTCTTCCAAATAGAAAAAATAGCAAAACCCAAACCCTTATAACAGATAGGCAAAGTCAAACAAAACAAACTCCCACTTTGGCCATGGCCAAAAATGTTTTTCTCATTCTACATCTTGGATTCAGCACCTCTCTGTTAGGAACCTTGTGGGGTACTTAGAGTCGTATATAGTTATTTTATTAATCAGAAGTGTTAAATAGTTCACAATTGTTTTTCTTTACAATGCTATCATATAGCTTGTTTTAGTTCTTGTTCTGCACTTGATCCTGCATTGGTTCATTTAAATCTTCCCAGGTTCCTCTTAAACCATTCTTTACATACTTTCTTATGGTATAAAAATATTCATTTACATTCAAATACCATATTTTGTTCAGTCATTCTCAGTTGATGGAGCCTTTGATTGAAAGGAAGGAATATATGAGGAATTATGATTTTCATATTAATTGATATGTCCCAGTTGCTGTGTCCCTTTAAGTTCTAATTCTTTGTCACCTCAAAAAATCCTGTTACATTCAATCAGTTGCCATTCAGTCTTTTCTACTTTAATAACACTATCCTCCTAGTCTCTCAGGCTCACAGCCTGGGTGTCATCTATAATGTTTCACTCTCACACTTCCCTTATTCAATCTGCTGCCAGAGTCTTTTGATTTCACCTTTGCAACATCTCTAGATTACCCTCCACTCTCTCCTTTGGTGTCACTACAACTCTGGGGAAGACACCCATCTCCTCACAGTTGGAGTACTATAATATCCTGCACATTGGTCCACCTGCTGTAAGCCTCTCCCCACTCTAATTCATCTTCTACTCATACTGTCCAAATCCGTGTTTGACCATGTCACCAGCCTCTTTAATCAATTCTGGTGAATCCTATCAACTCAAGTATCAAATACAAAATCTTTTGTTTGTTGTTCAAAACTCTTCATAACCTAGCAATATTCCTACACTTTACTGCCTTTTACTCTTCGATGCAGTGAAATTAGCCTTCTTGCTGTTCTACTTTTCAGCTCTGGGAATTTTTAAAATCTCTCTCCCTACCTGAAATGCTCTCCCTCCTTGTAGCACCTGTGCAATATTCACAGCACTGATGGTGACTATGCTGGCACAGTTCTGAATCACAAAATATAACAGACTCTCCACATAGAAGACAGAAGCAAACATTTATTCAGACACCAGAGAGCCAAATCCCAACATCAGAAAACTGATTTTATCATAGCAACAAAGAAGTTAATACACCATAACACAGCAGGGAGCCACATCATCCTTTAGCTTTCCCACAAACTAACACTTAGAAGTTTAGCTGTCTCCTTGCCTGCATCATCTCTCCTCCCTCTATCTAACTGTTCTGACTCCCAGCTTCCTCTGGGCTCTGTTCCACCTGTTCAGCAAACTCCTCCCACCATAAGCTCCATGTGATTACATTTGGCCTGTTAGGAGGCAGGGAAGATCTTCAAATTCCCATTACCATTACATTTGGCCCCAAGATCTGTCATGTCCATTACATAGCAAAAATACATTAATAATATATTTCACTATGTAGGTTAATGAGAGTTTAGGGGTAACTGGTTCAACTGGCTCAACAGAAAAGTTCAACAGAACTTTACAACAATATAACAGGGATAACAAAATAAGGACATAAAACAATATCTTAGGGTGGGGCTTGAGCACAAGCACCCTACCATTATTCCACAGAATGAATGGGGGTCAAACTCTTGGGGTAAGGGATAAAGGTCTCTTCTTTCATGGCTGCTTGCTGCCAAAATTGGATTTAGAGCTGTCCTTGCCCCACGAGGTCCCATTTGAGAGGTCAGTTCTTTAACCGGCATCAAGAGTTTGGTCAATGGAGTGGCTAGGTGGTGCAGTGAATAGAACATCAGCCCTGGAGTCAAGAGGACCTGAGTTCAAATCCAGCCTCAGACACTTAACACTTACTAGCCATGTGTCCTTGGGCAAGTTACTTAACCCCAATTGCCCAGTCCTCCTTCCAATAAGGCAAAAAAATAAAGAGTTTGGTCAATGCTGGGTCCAGGGGTTGTCGACACATCACAGTTGTGGACATCCGTGGACATCCCATTTAAGTGATCAAGCATTTACAGGTGGAGGGATGCAAATTTATAAGTACTTGTGTTGACACCTATTCAGGTGTACTGGTGCCTTGTCCTTACAAGAATGTGACCCACTTGTAAAACTCTAGGTCTCATAAGTCTATATCATGGAACCTCAGTGCAGATGCAAAGTGACATGGGTAAAATTTTCAAAGGTAATGAAATGAAAAGATTTTGTACATTAAGTAATATAGAATGTATATATCATATTCCATATTATCCACAAGCATCTGGATTAATAGAAAGAATGAATGGATTACTGAAAGAACAATTAAGGAAGTTAAGTTCTAACAATTCATATCAACATTGGAAGGATAATTTGTTCACTGCTTTACATAATTTGGATAATAGACCATTGGGAGGAAGCATCCCTCTAGAAAGAATAATGAGCTCAAATCTGCAAATTAGAAAATAACAAATAAGATCCCAAATATTGAATATTGGATCATGGGGCAAGATGCTCCAGCACCATATCCAGGAACACCTGGTTCGGCAGGATATGATTTACACTGTTTAGAGGACTTTTGGTTGGATAGAAAAGAAATAAGAAAAATCTCTACTGGTATATGTATGAGAATCCCTAAAAATAATTTTGGATGGATATTACCTAAATCAGGTTTAGCAGCTTGAGAAATACATGTTGTAGTTGGAATAATCGATTCTAATCATCAAGGAGAAATTATTGTGACATTCCAAAATTTAGTTGAAGAACCTATACAGTTTTGTAAAAATGATAGAATGGTTTAAGTGATCATTATTCCTTGTATAACAATATCCTTTGTGAAAACTGACCCTCCTTCCAAAATATCTATCAGAAGAATTTAAGGGTTTGGTTCTACCAGTAGAATAAAATTGGGAGTTAAAGTATGGGTAGAATGGAAGCCAGATGATGTTCCAAAGTCCAAGGAAATTATAGCACACGGGAAAGATAATACTGTAACTGTTGTTTATTCAGGAGAAGATTATTACCAAATTGTACCCTTAACTCATATATTCTACCATGAATGAGGCTATGACAGTGGGTTCATGGACTCCAAAAGCACAGCTGACCCTATATCTACCCTGCTTCTGGTTATTGTCTCCTTGTTTCTTTTTGACTTTTTGTCTGTTAAACGTGTTTGCCCAGGAATAGTGGTATGGGGTTATCAAAATTGCCAATGATATTTTTTTCTTTATTCTTGAGGCTGACGCCAGTCATCAGAAGTTTAGTTTCACCTGCAAAGGAATCCTAGTCACCTGGAAAGGAGTCTTTGTGTTTCCCCAGGACTTCCTGAACTCTCATTTGCTCTGTCACAGGATGGAAATCAGGAAACCTGAGGGGAGGGCTTCCTTCTTGAGGACATTGTTGTATACCACTGCATTGCTATTTAATGTTAACTGGGCCAGATGAAGCCATGCTTGCAGATGGTGGTCCCTATGAGGGACAAGAGGTTGGAAATTAACCTTAAGAATATCCAAGGTCCAGACCAAGTCAAGTTTTAGGGAATACAGTGGGCAGGGAAAATCCCAGAGGATTCCAGCTCCACTCTGAAATAAGTTTTACTGCTTTTATTTTCCCATGATCTCAGAAGGAAGCCAAGAGACTTTTACTCTTCAGATTTTTGAGAACTCACATTCCCCAGCTAGGTGTTATAATCATCTTCATTTATCAAGTCACCCCCAAGACTGTCTCTTTTAAGTGGTACCCAAAGTACTCTATAGCCCTGAAAGACAGAAAAGCAGGCTGTCCATGAGTCTCTCCCCATGGACTCTGATGATGCTCCAAAGGCCATAGTTCTGGAGGTTTCTGTCCATAAAGACCATCCTGAGTAGCGTCTATGGCAAGAACCAAAAGGTGGCTAGTGTAAGCTACTGCAAGATATCTGGAGCTCTCAGGTCCTCAGAGCTGCCACTCTACACTGCTTTTGAAAGGTAGTTGTTTGCTCCCCATTGCATGCTACGCTACTGAACAGATGACACACAATCACCGTTTGTTCATAGCTGCCTATTATGGGTTGGATGATGCAAGCCGGCCCCTCTAACAAGATGAATATAGAGCATAGAAGGCTTCTGTTACTAAATGGAAATAATATATTAGAAATCACACTTCTCTGTGTTCTACTGGTATTAGTACTTTTCACAAACAGATAGTGACTGTGCCAGAGACTGAGACTTCCAGTTCAGACCTAGGGAACTTGTCTCCTCCACAGGCTCCGTACACAAAGCTCCTGAGGAATGAATGTCATTTTACCTAGTTAATCAATGGTTCTATACACCATGAGAGAAGCAACAGTCAAGTAATCTGCTAACACAAGCTACCTTAAGGAGTAGGAATCCTTGAAATTCCTTCCAATTAACTTGGAATTCCTTCCAGATATGGATGACTGCCATATCAAGAGAGCCTTGAGGAATGGAGCAGAGAAAATCTTCATCTATGCTGGTTCCTGAGCAGTTGCCATAGGTCTAGTCAAGTGGTCTGGGTCTTGAAGCACACAGGACTGCAATAAAAAGTTCTCCACTTTCAGGTGAGGGAAAATGGAATTTTGTTGATGTTTGTCAATTGATAAATTTTTTTTTTCATAAGGCATGTCAGGAACCAACAAAAATATCCTGCAGTAAATTCCGAGATTGGAGCCATTATGATAAGAGCAGAGGTTGGAGAGTAATGTGTCAATTTGGACATTTGGGCGCATATTCTATTCTAGGCACAGGAACACAAGATTCCTGTAACTAAAGACAAGATAGCCATTCTCATGCAGCCCTCAACCTGTTCCCAACTGGCAAAGTAGCATTTTCTCATCTCAGTTTAAGAGGTTTGCCCCTACTAATGAACAATGGGATCATTCATCATCCACTGCCTATCTCATGTGTTCAACCTCCCTGAAGCTATGCCTGTGATAAATTATGGCTACTTTGTAAAGGGGAAGGGCCATCTTCTCTAAAGGTTTCTTGGTTCTCGTCTCCATAAAAATAAACTGCTTTTGGATAAAGTTCTGGCTGACTTTCTCCTACCTTTGCTTATTCTTCTTCCAGAGCAGAGTTGTCTTGGCTTCAAGGTCATTTTTCTCTTAATGGGCTTCATGAGAGAAATAGTTCTGGTTCACCTCGATGAGCGGATTTCTTTTCCTCTGGGATGATTCAGGTAATCAACTTCCCAGAAGTTCCCTTCTCAGAAAGGGCTTGAGGGACCAAGGAGCGGCTGTTTGTGGAAGTATCATGCCTTCAAACAGAATGAGGGAGTTGAAACTGTTAGTATATAACTATGGTGGGTGTGTGTTTACTTGGAAGAAAAGGAAACCATTTATTGACTTGGTGGGAATTCTATACCCCTGGATGAGGACAAAGGAGATTCTTTATTCAGTCACTGTGGAAGAAGGGTCCAGAGAAACCTCTAAGAGGGCAAAGATTTTGTATCATTCCCCTTAGTGGGGGAAGGGTGAAGTTTGGCAAGTGGGTCAGGGAAGGGTGACACAAGGTAGGCCAGCACGTAGGAGGATTTTCTCTTTTTCATTTTGCTATAGATGAATCTAATGAATGATCAAGAAGTCTTCACTGTGCCAGAAGTGTCCCCTCTACCACCATGATGTGCTTGGAACTTCTTCTCTTCATTGCCACCTTATATCATGAGGAAAAAAAATCTATAACTGGACTGAGATGCCATCATCTGTGCTGTAGCTCTGATGCTCATGGGTTCTTCTTCTTCATTGTTACCATCTTACACTAGGCAATCTACCAGGAACCACAAAGATTTCGCATCATCCATTAAATCAGTAGTTCACAACCTGTGGCTTGTGCCCCCTTTGGGGGTCGAATGACCCTTTCACAGGGGTCACTTAAGACCATTGGAAAACACATATTTCCAATGTCTTAGGAACCGAGACACCGCCCCTCTATGGGTCTCCAGGCGGGTCCGCCCACATGCAGATATACCCACATACGAGTATTAAAGGGTCGTGGCATTAGGAAGGTTGAGAACCACTGCGTAAAATGGATAAGACTGTGAGACTTGAGATGTAGCCTCTACAAAGAGGGAAGGAAAAACCTAGGATCTCTGTCTTTTGTTCTCCTCCGTACTTTTTATTTCTGTTTCCCTTTTTTTCTTGTGCTGTCTATGCCAGGGGGATTAGCTCGTAAAAGGTTTGAAATGTGGTCCTTCTGAAGGTAGGAAGAAAGGTCTAGAATTGTTTGCTCTGGTTCTCCATATTTTGGTTTTGTTATCCTTTACCTTCTTAGTACCGTAGTGCCAGGAAGGCTATTCAGTAAAAACTTTATAAGCATTTAAATAGGGAAAGAAGTGGAATGTGCTGGGACCAGTGGGCACAACTACTTTTCTCTGACCCACAACGTTGGAGACTTTACGTAAAAGAAGATAAGCAAGCCCCCCAAAGATGCAAGTGATTCCTACACTTTTGTCAGATTGCAGTATCGTTTTTACTGACCATTTGCTATAGACGAGGCTCTAATACAGCGGTTCTCAACCTGTGGGTTATGTTCAATTTAAATACATCCTGCGTGTCAGATATTTACATTATGATTCGTGACAGTAGCAAAATTACAGTTATGAAGTAGCAACGAAAATAATTTTGTGGTTGGGGTGTCACCACAACATGAAGAACTGTATTAAAGGGTCACAGCATTAGGAAGGTTGAGAACCATTGTGGAGGATACCCTAACTTCTAGTTTGCTTTCATCTACCAGCATACTTTTAGTTCAGTCTCAAAGTTGAGATGATGATAATGTGAGGCACATCAGTGAACATTTAACAAAGGTAGTTTACTTTGCTCCAAAATAATAAGGAAACTATGGCATTTATCTTTAGCTTTAGGTAGATGAGACCTGTCTTGCTGCTTCATGGAAATGCTTAAAACCAAGTCTAAGAGACCCTAGCTCCACAGGGCTGGACCCTTTTATTCCCTGGGTCAGGCAGTTGTGTCACGGCTTATCTTGGTCCAAACTGGTTGTGGGAAGGAGAAGCTGCATCAGAGAAGTAGAGTGGGCGAGGGGAGGAACACTGGAATTAGGAGTTTAGACATGTAACATTTGGGCTTTCTTCCTTGTGTCTTTTTTTTTTCTATTTGTATTTCATTGATTTTGGCAGCTAGGGGGTGCAGTGGATAGAATGCTGGCCCTGGAGTCAGAAGGACCTGAGCTCAAATGTGACCCTGGGAAAGTCGCTTAACCCTGTTTGCCTCAGTTTCCTCATCTGTAAAATGAGCTGGAGAAGGAAATGGCAAACTACTCCATTATTTTTGCCAAGAAAACCCCAAATGGGGTCATGAAGAGTTGGACACAAATGAAATGACTGAACAATGACAAATTCCATTCATTGTTGCAAGGCCTGATGATTTTCTCTAATTTTCTGAAATGTTGCTTTAAGCTTCTTTTCTTCTCCCCCGCGGGGCCCCTATCCCCCCGGCCCCAAGTTCTCTCGTTTTTCTCTGCTGCTTTTTTAATCTATCTCATAGGTTTGTTATTTTTTGTGTGTGCATTTTCCAATATTTTGTGTAAATCTATGATTTCTTAAATCTTTACTTCCCACTGCTTTACACTGTGCACAGTCTGTTTTCCAGTATTGTCTGCTGTGTGCTCCATCCGTATGAATTTTTTTTATGAGTCTCCATATTGGTTCTTTTCTTCATTTCCTCTCATTCTTTTTAAAATCCTCACGTTAGGGGTGGCTAGGTGGTGCAGTGAATAGAGCATTGGCCCTGGAGTCAGGAGAACCTGAGCTCAAATCCAGCCTCAGACACTTAACATTTACTAGCCATGTGACCTTGGGCAAGTCACTTAACCCCAATTGCCCTAGCTTCCCCCTTCCAAAAAGCAGCAATAAAATAAAATCCTAATGTTATTCTCTTATATATGTGTTTGTGTTTACTTTTTTCAAATTCTTTCATTTGATCTTTTGATATTCTTAGTATTACAATTCTTGCTTCATTTCTTTGAATATGTCATACAGCTGCGACTACTGAGACCCACATGTCTTTCCCTCTAGGGTTCTCTAGTATCTTAATATGATTTGGGGGGTGGTTATTACTGACTGACTCAAGCCCTTAGGAATATTTACTTTAAAGGTATAATATAAAAAACATTCCCCCTTCGACTTTTGGGAGGATAATCCCCCCACAACCCTTCAGTCCTTAGACTTGATTTGGAGCTTATTTCAGTTCCTAAACAGCATGTTCCCACCAGGTTCTAAGTCCAGACCCCTTCTTGAGCTTGCATCTGGGAACTCTGGCTTCTTAAGACTTCTCTACTGGACTGGCAACAGCATCTTGCCTCGAATCCTGCCAAGGACAATATGGTTAGAACTCCCAGGTCTCTAGACTCCGTTACCCAAACCTAGAATTGAAAAGGTCATATGAAATGAGACCAAAACCCCAAACCCATATCTTAGGGCCGTAGAACCTAAGCAGAGAAAAGAAGACTTTTCCTTTCCTCAGCATAGTGCATAGTGCATAGTGCCCATGCTGTGGGTGTATATGAACTTCATCCCTAGATGCAGTTAGAAAGAAATCGAGTGAGACTGTCCCAGTCTGGTAGTTTTTAAGATTAAGCCTGTTCCAACTGCATAGGCAAGGCTGCTCCCACTCACATGGTAAAAAAACATGGAATGCTGTTTCCCAGAAATGTGTCCTTCTCACATGTTAGATGATTGGGGTAGGTGCAAAGTATCATTGTTCTCATTTATCATTGTATCGATGGAGCAGTCCTGACTCAAGCTGTCTCCCTGTTAGTTCATATTTGATGCTAGGACAAAATGAGGTATTCATAGGTCGTTGAACAGTTAACGAAAAGAGATTCACTTAGCCCTAATATAGAAATTATATACAACTGGTAGATACCGCTCCATCTCATCTCAATATGAAAATACTTCTAGTCCACTGGGCATACTTGCCCAGTAGTGACTTGTATGGTTTCATTCATTCCCCAAGTATGAAAAACATGATCTCTTTGGGTGGGGCCCTTTATGCCCCTGGGTGACCAGAAAGCCAAGTCAGCATTGCCACAATCTACCAGGAAGCTGCATCAAGAGAGGCACAGATTAAGCCTTGACCTAACCCCAGATCAAATAATGCCAGGATTTTGTGGGCTTTTAGAGAAATACTAGCTTAACTCATGCTGGGGAAAAGCCTGCTAGATATTGGTCCTTTCACAATCCATTTGAGACTATCTTGAGACAGAGTGCATGAATTTTGAGGTTTTCCCATCATTTCAGTTGCTTCTGGTAGTTCAGTTAATTTAGCTACAGATTAAAAAAAATTGCCAATTACCTTGCTCATTTTAGAATTCTGGTATATTTTTATTTTCTTGCTGGATTTTTAAAGCTTTTTTTTTTTTCCCCCTTTGGTGTTCCTAATTGCTGGTTGTGTGTGTGTGTGTGTGTGTGTGTGTGTGTGTGTGTGAGGTATGAGAGGATCCTGACTCCTTTCAGTCCTCTCAATAAAACATCTTATATAAATCTGATTCTCATTATTATTTAATGAAATTTAGCTACCCAAACTGTAGCAACTGTGATTCTTTGGAATTATATTTGTGTCTCATTTTTCATGTGCAGGTAAATGAATCTTAGTCACACCAGGGTCAAATCTTATAGTCAGAAGGCACATCTGGGTGGACGTAAACCTGTTTGCAGAGAGACCTAAAAGAAACAAACATTTACTTTAAATATTTCATGGAATGTTCATACATTCTTTCAAAAAAATAATTATATCTTAGATGCCTATCAATTGTTGACAGTGAACACGTCACAACAAAAACTAGAGATTTTTCGTTCATCGGGTCAAAGAATTGGGACTTGGCAAATCCAACTGGAGTCCCAAGTGAACAACAGATTAGTTGAAGAGCTGGCAGATCACGAATGATTGTCAGGAACCAGAGTGAACTAGGATCAAGGACAAGACTTGAATATGAGAACCATGAACAAGTTCCAACAAGTAGATGTAAAAGAATCCAGCAGCTAAAAACAAGGACTCAGAGGCCAGGTATTCAGGAGTCATTGGAGAAGCCAAGTAAGAGCAGGCAGAATGAAGATGCATCTAAGTGTCAAGGAGACAGTCATTCATCTCCTTCTGGACTTCTGGTCTTGAAGGACAAGAACTAATCCCAGAAAAGCAGTTTTGGGTCAGACAGGGAGCAGCAAGCAATTGTCAGAGCCTGGTAAATATGAAAAATCCCAAAATAGATAAAATCTTTGATAAGTGAAACATTATAGCATCCAAAAAGGGGAAAAAAGGTATTTAGAATTTTTAAAAATGTAATTTTCAAAAATATCCTCCAAAATTGACTTTCCTACTGTTGAATCCTGAAAACTATCTCATCATCTTTTTAGTCTCACCTGCCTAATTCCTCTTCTTCTAGTAGATTGCTCTACATAGTCACTTAGACTTTGAATCTGCAGCTCTATTAAACTTTCTGCTTCAGAAATTAATTTTCAGCCCCATGTATTTGACAGAGCTTGACTCTCAATTTCCCTTCACCCTTTAGCTTTCAAGATCTTTTCCTCACTCCTTTTTTTAACCCTAACTTCATCTACAGTAGCCCAATACCTTCCCCTGGTCCAGTCCTACAAGTAATTGTTCTTGGAATGCTCCCTATTTTTTTCTCTGCAAGACTATGCTATTCATTTCTAGCAATTTTTAAGGGTAGAAGGTTTTGGGCGGAGGAGAACTACCTTCTTCTTTTTGCTCCCCATCCCCATAATGGGTGGTTTCAGTTTTTCCCACCTTCTCCTTTCAGACCACTTAGTGGGCTTGAGAGTTCACCTTAGTCAATACCCTTACTCCATTTCTCTGAATGGATGAGAGTTTTTTAAACTTGATGTGGGCAAGACAATGAATGGTAAGGCAGTTGTTTGAGAAACCTGCCTCAGACAAGCCTAAAATCACTTAACAAACTTCCTCCTACCAGTAAACTGATAGTTCATTGTAAGTCTGGAATCATTCAGATTTGCTGTTGAGGAGTTATACATTAATGACATCATGTGCTTGTTTGCTCAGCTTGAATTAATTGGTAGTCCCAGCAATTAGACAGAGAAAACTCTTCCTCTCCTTCTCAGTACCTAGTAAAATATAGACTCTCTTATCTGCATTTAATCCTCCAGGGTCATGGATAAGCAAGAGTCTGGAGAAAATGGATTCTTTAGAAAACACATGACAAACACAAAAAGAGAATAAATACTCAGAGATATGAAGGTTAGGAAGACAGACTCAATGGTAAGGGAAATGATCAGGTCATCAACTTCATTCTTGGAAACAGAGCCAGCTAAGGGCTATTCTGAATCTGCTCCATGTGACTCAGCTATAGTCTTTTCCCAGACTCTCACTCCTTAGCAATGCAGCAGCAGTATAAAGGCACTAGGTGGCCTGACTTCTGTCTTCTTCCGTTTGTACTTTGGAGAACCCCACATCCTCCTCTTTGTGAACTTGCTCACTTTTCACTTCTTGTCAGTTTTCAGCTCCCTTATCCTTTACATTAGAGCAGTGGTTCTCAACCTGTGGGTTGTGACCTCTTTGGGGGTTGAAGACCATCAGAAAACACGTTTCCAATGGTCTTAGGAACCGAGACACCACTCTTCTATCCATCTCCAGGCAGGTCCGCCCATATGCAGATATGCCTACATACGAGTATTAAAGGGTCACAGCATTAGGAAGGTTGAGAACCACTGCATTAGAGGAAATAAGACTGCCTTTTCATATACCCACACTGTGATTGTGCAGTCAGAACCTAAAGTCACGTAGAATGCACTGATCATTTCTGTCCTGTCCTCTTGTTACATTCCTCCCTGGAATCAGGAACTTTAAAAGTGTTTTTCAAAACCAGCTGTGGTACAATTGAATCAGGGGTTACACACCACAGCATTGAAATAAACGCTAGCACTTTATAGGAAAAAAAAAAGATGCTTAACTCAATATACTAGATTAAAATTTCAGGAAACCAGATGTAACAAATATACAGTCACAATACATGAACATAGTGTACCACATTCCTTAACAGGCCACTTCAGTATATGCAGATCTAAATAATATCCAGAATACATTACAAACACATTACAGAAGAGAGGCTGATAGTGTTACTATGCTTTGTGAATGAGTCTATATGGTAAAAAAAAAAAAAATCTGTGGCTGTAATTCTAGGCGGAGATGGTGTTAGCTCTGTGCTCTGTTTTCTCCATCTACTTGAACTGGCTGTTGGATTATGACAAACAAAGGCCTTTTGACTTGAAATGTCTGCTCCAGGCAGTCTTTGCACTATTTCCAGGTAATTTCTTTTGCTTAGAGCCCATCAGTCTTTTCCTTCTCCTCCAGGAGCCTGACCAGGAGAGTTTCTTTGGCAATAATTAATTTTGACAAGTTGTCTTTACATTTGTTATAATTCACTCATTCAGTTGTGTCTGACTGTTCCTGACCCCATGGACCATAACATGCCAGGCCCTTGTATCTCTCTATCTCATGCCAGGCCAGTATCTTTCAAAGTCTGTCCAAGTTCTCATTATGTGGCCAAAATATTTAAGCTTCAGTACTTGACCTTCTGGTGAATAGTCTGAATTAATTTCTTTAAATATTGACTGATTAGATCTCCTTGAAGTTCAAGAGACTCTCAAAAGTCTTCTCCAGCACCACAATTTGACAGCATTGATTCTGTGGCACTCAACTTTCCTTAAAGTCCAACTGCCATAGTCATATATTGCTACTGGAGAAACCATAGCTTTGACTCTACAGACTTTTGTCAGCAAGGCGATGTCTCTGCTTTTCAGTATGCTGTCCAGATTTGCTATAACTTTACTCCCAAGGAACAAGCAGTTTTTACTTTAATGGCTACAGTTGCCTTCTGTAGTGATAATTAAAACCAAGAATATAAAATCTGACTTCTGCAAATCTTTGGGGCTATTTTGTAAACAGGTAAACTGCTCAGTCCCTATACAACTGTGAGAAATAGTTTTCTGCTAATCTGCTGACTTGGGTATCCTAAGGACACCACGATTTCACAGCAAAATTCTGTCCTTTGTTGAAGATGTTGACAAGAGCTTCAGGCATCATCCCATTGTTTGTTTCTGTCATCATTCTTTGGAGCTGAAATTGTCCTTAAGTTGGTAACTTTCTTTTAGCTTCTATCTCAGCTGAGAGATATATTGGTTATGTCTGTAGTCTCTTTTTCATCAGAGATGCCAAAATACAAATCTATTAGGTGGCAAGGCTCTTGCCCAAACATCAGAAGGTATATTATGAAGCCTGTGGCATCATTCCTAGTGGAACTGAACACTTGTCCTCAGAAAGCCAAAGGCAGCTAGGGGGCACAGTGAACAGAGAGCACAGTGCCTGGTGTTGGGAAGACTTGAGTTCAAATCCTACTTCAGGCACTAGCTGCGGTACCCTAGGCAAGGCACTTAACCATCTTTGCCTCAGTTTCCTCGTCTGGATAATGAATTAAAGAAGGGAATGGCAAAACCATTATCTTTGCCAAGAAAACCCAAAACAGAGTCACAAAGACATGATTGAAATGACTGAACGATAACTCAAAAAGGCACATATTGGCTCCATCGACATTTTTCTTCTATTCTCAGTGTCCCCAATATGCTTATGTTATGACTCAATATGTGAGTGAAATGTGCAAAGTATGGATCTTCTTGAGGGTAGTAACATATAGTTCTCAACTTGATGCCAGCCAGAGCTAACATTTCATTGAGCATTGTGCTTTCAAAGTCTCTGCTCTGAATTGAATGGATCCTAGAAGGGGGTCTATACCTTGAAAAATATTTCTCTCATAATAATTCACACCCATGAAAGCTTTTGTGGTTCCTGGTTGAATATGACTATGTATTTGTTGTTGTTCAGTAATTTTTCAATTATGTCTAACTCTTTGGGATCCCATTTGGGGTTTTCTTGGCAGAGATATGGGAGAGGCTTACCATTTCCTTCTCCAGCTCATTTTGTAAATGAGAAAGCCAAGACAAACAGCTTACATGACTCGCCTAGCGGCACACAGCCAGCAACTATTGAGGCTAGATTTAAACACAGAAAGATGAGTCTTTCTGACTCCAGGCCTGGCATACTATCTACAGTTCCACCTGTGCTATCTTCTTCAAAAACAGTAAGTCAGTGTGTTTAAAAGTTCCAAACATATTCTCTAAATAGACAACGTGACTCTCACAGTTTTTAGTGACGTCTGCAGCCATCTTTGACGAGTAGAATCTGTTTCTTATTATCATTATTAAAACCTCTTAGCCAAAATCAACATTTAAAGCTTTCATATTTAAAACTTTCATGATTTAGAGCAGTGGTTCTCAGCTTTCCTAATGCCATGCCCTTTAATCCAGTTCCTCATGTTGCGGTGACCCCCAACCATAAAATTATTTTCATTGCTACTTCATAACTGTAACTTTGCTATTGTTATGAATCGTAATGTAAATAACTGATATGCAGGATGCATTGTTACAAACTGAACATAGCCCACAGGTTGAGAACCGCTGGTTTAGAGTAATATGAGGTGGCAGTGCTAGACTAGGTGCTTCTTATGTAGGATAAATTTGAACCAAGAACAATGCTCAATTTTGAGACAATCCAATGTCTCAACAGGAGGTTGCCTTCAAAAGCCTGTTGTGCGTGTTTTCCATCACGCTCACTCTCTGTCTTTGATCACTTCTTCATCCATCTATCAGTCATCTGCTCTCACCGACAGTCATCTCATGGGCTTCACTGAGGCAACGTTCACATATGTCATTTGCATTCTGTCCAGTAGAACTCTCAATCATTCAGCCATACTGTGATTTGCTCATAACCCAGCTCTCTAAATGTCACATATAGCTTTCCCTCCTTTAGGTATCACCAGATTTTCAGTGACACAGGGCCTTTGAGACAAGATATCTGAATCCACAATAGTCTTAACTGACTAGAAACGTATGCTGCATTAATAATTGGTTAGGGCCTTTATCCATCTCAAGCCAGTAGCCAATTCAGCACTGGTCAGAATATATCAGTGTACTGTTACTAATTCACACGTGTAATTTTACTTCATATATTTTGTTTTTGGGACTTCTCTGATAGCCCATTTTAAAACAAAGAATACAAGTTTTTGTTTGGAATAATGAGATTTACTCTTGCTCACACATCAGTGTGCAAATGATACTGGTTTCTAGTGACTATTGCACTCTTCATACAAACTGTTCCAACCCCTCCAACATGGCATATGTGTTTGGAACAAAAGGCTCGCCTCTATCTACATAGATCAGCACTGAAGCACGTGGGAGACAGCTGACTATATCTTTTTAAAAAATTTGTTTATTTTTAGTTTTCAACATTCACTTCCACAAGATTTTGAATTACAAATTTTCTCCCCATTTTTCCCCTGCCCCCCATCCCAAATAGCAAGCCTACTGGACACCCCTTCCATCAGTCTGTTCTCTCTTATATCCTCCCCCATCCCCTAACTTTCTAGCAGGACAAGATGGATTTCTATACCCCAGTGCTTGTATATTTTATTTCCCTGTAAAAAACCAATTTTTGAAAATATTTGTTTTTAAAACTTTGATTTCCAGATTCTTTCCCTTCTTCCCTCCTCACTCACCCCCCTGGGAAGATAGGCAGTTCAATATAGGTTGTACATGCGTAGTCACACAAAACATTTCCATAGTAGTGATATTGTGAAAGACTAACTATATTTCCATCCATCCTATCCCACCTCCCACTTATTCTGTTTTCTCCTTTGACCCTGCCTCTTTTCCAAAGTATGTGCTTCTAACTACCATCTTCCCTAATCTGCTCTCCCTTCTATCATCTCCCCTCTTATGCCCTTCCCCCCTGCTTTCCTGTAGGATAAGATACCCAGTTGAGTGTATATGTTATTCCCTTCTTAAGTCAAATTCAATGAGAGTAAGGTCGAGCCATTCCCTTTCACCTTCCTACTCTTCCCCTTCATTGGAACAGTTTTCTCTTGCCTCTGTTATATGAGATAACTTATCCTATTCTATCTCTCCCTGTCTCCCTCTCCAATTATATTCCTCTCTCACCTCTTAATTTTATTTTTTAGATATCATCTCTTCATATTCAACTGATTCTGTGCCCTATGTACACATGTAAACATATATACACACACACTTACATACACACATATGCCCTCCTATATAAACATATATATATATATATATATATATATATTCCCTTCAACTATCCTCATACTAAGAAAAGTCTCATGAGTTACAATTACCATTTTTCCATGTAGGAATGTAAATAGTTCAACTTTAATACATTCCTTATGATTTCTTTT
>CM053589.1:8950593-8975763 GCA_028646515.1 Pseudochirops corinnae | reverse complement strand
TGCCGTAGACTTCCGGCTGACTGGATAATGAAGACTCCAAGACCAAGGCCCAAGACGACGATCCAGATCCAGGCCTCTCAACACGAGAGCCCTGGCCTGAAAACAATCGCTCAGTCCCCCTGCTGTCTGCAGGCCGCGGGCAGGAAGCTACAATGCGGAGGTGGGTGCAAAACCTCTGCTTTTCGCTTTTCTGCTTTGGAGACCTTTCGGCCGGACTGCTTATCTCCCCCTTTCGCAATTCCCATGCGCAGCTGTCGCTAATCCGCTCACCTGAGAGCTTTCTTTGCTTCTCCCACCCAGCCGCCCCCGTGGCACAGCCGCAGCTTCAGGCCAAGCTGGCTTCGGTTCTCAGTGCTCATATGGTTCCTCGTAGCTGAGCTGACTTTAGTGGGAAGTATCCTTGTGTGCGTTCTGGGGTTCTAGGATTGGTTTAGAGTCCTATTTTATGGGTATTTTGGGGTGGCTATGTGAGAGCTGCGATACGTTGCTGCTGCTACGCCGCCATCTTGGCTCTGCCCCCCGGTATATAAAGTTTTATGCCCTTTGGTTCTAGTTTCAAATTGCTCTCCAGAAGGCTGAATCAATTCAAAACTCCACCAGACCAATTTTCCCACATCGTAAAGCCAGAGGATTGCTGCTGTGAACAGCTTTCAAGGTTCTGATTACATAGTACAGTGAGCTATTTATTCAATAACAAATCTGAGCAAAACATTCACCGAAAATAAAAATACAGCATTCACAATGTTATAACTTATTACTGAAAATCAAAATACAGCATTCACTATGTCACAACCCAACAATTTATCACTAAAATGTCCACATAGTTTTCACCAAAGTGGTCACATGGTTTTAAACAAAGTACATTCATTTAGTCAATCACAAAATCCTTAATTCAATCACAAAGTACAAAAGTCGAAGTTCTCCACCCCTAGGTCACAGTAAATCATATTCTCAGTCAGTACACAGTGTCCAAGTAAAGTCTTCTTTCAGCTTGACTCGAAGCTGGCTCTCAGCTTCCATGGTTCCTCTTCCATGGACCCAGATCCAGCTGTCACTCAGGTTCAAAGGCAGGCAACTCCCAGTTCCTTGTCCAGCTCCTTGTCTAGTTCTTTGTCCAGTTCCCATTCCATATTGAAGTTCGCAATGTCCAGTCCACCTCAAGTCCTTCACAGTTCCTGTTTCTGGGAAGACAAAGCTTGACAGAGCCACAATATTATTCATACACATTGCCAGCACCATCATCAATTCACTATCTGCCTGTGAAATCAACTCAGACCCACCAACAAGGTCTGAGAACTCAACACAAATCATCCACATAGAAATCAGCACAGACCCACAAACAAGGTTCAAAAGGTCAGCACAAATCATCAGTAAAGTCTCAGGACCTCCAAAACCCTCCTCCAGGACTTCTATAAACATACAACCAGAAAATACAAACCACAAAAATTTTGTGTCATAAAAGGAGTTTAGTAGGACTCCTTCTTCTCCTATTTTTCCACATAATTTATAAAGTATTGGAATTAATCGTTCTTTAAATGTTTGGTAGAATTCACTTGTAGGGGCAGCTAGATGGCATGGTGAATAGAGCACCAGCCCTGGAGTCAGGAGGACCTGAGTTCAAATTTCACCTCAGACACTTAACACTTACTAGTGTTGTGACCTTGAGCAAGTAATTTAACCCCAGTTGCCTTGCCCTCCCCCTTCGAAAAAATTAAAAAAAAACAAAAAAAGAATTCACTTGTAAATCCATCTGGCCTTAGGGATTTTATCCTAGAAAGTTCCTTAATGATTTGTTCAATTTCTTTTATTAAGATGGGTTATTTAGGCATTCTATTTCCTGACCTGTTAACCTGGGTCATTTATATTTTTGTAAATATTCATTGATTTCGCTCAAATTTATTGGCCTATAATAGGGCAAAATGTTTCCCAATGATTGCTTTAATTTCTTCTTTATGGGGAGTGATTTCACCCTTTTAATTTTTAATATGGGATATTTGGTTTCCTTCTTTTTTTAAAATAAAATTAACTAATGACTTACCTGTCTTCTTGGGTTTTTTCCCCTCATAAAACCAGCTCCTTGATTTGTCTATTAGTTTAATAGTTTTTTTAAACTTTCAATCTTATTAATCTCACTTTGATTTTCAGGACTTCAAATTTGTTGCTCATTTGGGAATTTTTAATTTGTTCTATTTTTAGGTTTTTCTTTTAGTTGCATGCCCAATTGATTGATCTGTTCTTTTTCTATTTTGTTGATGTAAAAATTCAGAGAAATAAAATTTCCCCTAAGTTCTGCTTTGGATGCATCCCACACATTTTGGTATGTTGTCTCATTGTTGTCATTCTCTTTAGTGAAATTATTGATAGTTTCCATGATTTATTCTTTGACCCACTTATTCTTTAGGATGAGATTATTTAGTTTCCAATTAATTTTTAATCTATCTTTCCATTGTCCTTTGTCGAATGTAATTTTATTGCATTATGATCCAAAAGAATATATTTAATATTTCCATCTTTCCACATTTGATTTTTGAGGTTTTTATTCCTTGTTACATGGTTAATTTTTGTGCACGTGCCTTGTGCTACTGTGGAAAAGACATATCCCTTCTGGTTCCCATTCAGTTTTCTCCAAAGATCTGTCATATCTAATTTTTAAAAATATTTTATTTACCTCCTTCATTTCTTTCTTGTTTCTTTTTTTGGTTGGATTTATCAAGTTCTGAGAAGGGGCAGTTGAAGTCCCCAGTAGTATAGTTTTGTTGTGTAGTTCTTAACTTCTTTAAAAATTTGAGAACTATACCACTTGGTGCATATATATTTAGTGTTAACATTGCCTCATTGTCTATGGTATCTATTAGCAAGATGTAATTTCCTTCCTTATCTCTTTTAATTAGGTCTGTTTTTGCTTTTGCTTTCTCTGAGACCAATATTGCTACATCTGATTCTTTTTTACTTCAGCTGAAGCATAATAAATTCTGCTGCAGCCCCTTACCTTTACTTTGTGTGTCTGTCTCTCTGCTTCAAATGTGTTTCTTGTAAACAACATATTGTGGGATTCTGGTTTTTGATCCCCCCTGCCATCTGCTTCTATTTTATGGGAGAGTTCATCCCATTCACATCCACAGTTATGATTACTATGTTTATTTCCCTCCATCCTATTTTTCTCCTGTTTGTCGTCTCTCTCCCAACCAGTGTTTTACTTCTATCACTTCCTTCAATCTGCCCTTTCTTCTGTGAGTCCCTCTCCTCCTGTTTATTTGATCTCCTTCCCTCCCACTTCTCTTTCAGGTAAGATAGATTCCTATATTCAACTGATTGTATGTTTTATTTCCTCTTTGAACCAATACTGATGAGAGTAAGATTCAAGCAATGTCTATCGCCTACCCTCTCATCTTCTCCTCCATCTCTTCATGTGAAATAATTTACCCAATTCTACCTTTCCTTTCCTTCTGCACCCAGTGTACTCTCCTTTCTCATCCCTTGATGTTTTTATGTCTTCCTCAAGTTCACTTTACACCTGTACCCTATCTATGCATATTCCTTCTAGCTGTACTAATAGTAATACAATTTTTAATAATTATAAGTATTATCTACCCATGCAGGGATGTAAACAATTTGGCTGTATTAAAGCCTTATGTTTTCTTTTCTTTTTTTTTTTCCTGTTTCTGCTTCTCTTGGGTTTGATTTGGAGATCAAATTTTTGGTTTAATTCTGGTCTTCTTAGGAAAACTTGAAATCCTTTTATTTCTTTGAATGGCCATTTTTTTTCCTTTAACGTTTTATGTTTAGTTTCACTAAGTAAGTGATTCTTTATTGTAGTCCTGACTCCTTTGCCTTTCAGAATGTCTTGTTCTGTGGCCTCTGATCTTTTAATGTTGCAACTACTAAGTCCTGTGTAATCCTGATTGTGACTCCTTGATATTAAAATGATTTCTTTCTGGCCACCTGCAGCATTTTTTCCTTAGTCTGATAGTTCTGAAATTTGGCTTTAATGTCCCTTGGAGTTTTTATTTGGGGTTCTCTTTCCTGAAATGATCGGTGGATTCTTTTGATGTCCATTTTGTCCTCTGGTTCCAGGATATCCATTTTTCAGGATAAGCAGTTTTCCTTGATAATTTCTTGAAAGATGCTGTTCAGGTGTTCCTTTTGATTATGGCTTTCAGGTAGTCCAATGATTCTGACATTGCCTCTCCTGGATCTATTTTCCAGGTCATTTGTTTTTCCCATAAGGTATTTTACATGTTCTTTGTTTTCATCCTTTTTGAATTTGTTTGATTTTTGGTGTCTCATAGGGTCGTTAATTTCCACCTGCCCAATTCTAACTTTAAAGGAGTTGTTTTCCTCAGTTAGTTTTTGTACTTTCTTTTCTATTCAATCAGTTGTAAGGAGTTGTTTTTTTCAGTGGATTTTTGTATCTCCTTTTTCATTTGACCAATTCTATTTTTAAGCAGTTTTCTTTTTGTAAGTGGTTGACTCTTTTGTCATAATTCTCTTGCATCATTCTCATTTCTTTTCCCAATTTTTCTTCTACCTGTCTTATATGATTTTTAAATTTCTTTTTGAGCTCTTCCATGAATTCTTTTTTTTCTTTTGGAGGGGGGAAGGTAGGGCAATTGGGGTTAAGTGACTTGCCCAAGGTCACACGGCTAGTTTTTGTGTTAAGTGTCCGAGGCCGGATTTGAACTCAGGTCCTCCTGAGTCCAGGACTGGTGCTCTATTCACCGCGCCACCTGGCCGCCCCACTTCCGTGAATTCCTTCTGTGCTTGAGAGTACTTTTCATTTTCTTTGGTGTTTTGCCCACAGGTGCTTTGACATTGTTGTCCTCTTCTGAGTTTGTGTCTTGATCTTCCTTGTCACCATAATGATTTTCTATGGTCAGAGTTTGTTGTTATTTTTTTGCTCCTCTTTTTGGGAGGGGTCTTTTTCCTTTCTTCTAAATTTGAGTTCTTTTCCTGGTTTGAAGGGGATGCTGTCTCAGGCTTCTTGTGCCAGGGGCTGCAGGGGCTGGTTGTTTTCCTGGTGCTGCATTGATGTTGCCTTGAGGCCCACAGGGGACCCTTGTGTCTGGTAATGCACTGAGGGGGTGACATGGGAGTGTGACTGACTCTGCTGGAGGTTGTAGGGGTCTGGAAGCTTATCTAGTGCTAAGCAGGGTTCTCATGGTGGTGTCTAGCGTGTATCAAGGCTGGTGGGGTATATTCTGTGTTTCCTTGAGGTTACACTGCAGCATGTAGCTTCTGGCAGCTGCCTATTTGCCCAGAGCTATGGTGAAGCACATGGTGGTTCCGAAAGCCAGAGTCTGCCATCTCCCTGGCTATGCTGAGGCAAGTAGGGTGCCTGGTGTTGGCATTTGTCTGCTTCACTGACCTGGGCCTCAGGATCTACCTCTGGTTTGCTGAGGTGGGGCTTGCCACTGAGTTGTTCCATAATAACTTTTTTTGGTGAGATTCCTTTTTTGTTTTTTCTTTCAGTCGACTTTGTGACTTTAGGATTGATGTTAAGGCTGGGCTCTACCACACTTCTGGTGGGAATGTCTGAACTATCTTATTGCTGCTTTTTTGGGGTATTGAGTGTTGTGTTATACTAGTTTCAAAGGCACCGATTGAGACCTGCAAGTTTTAGTGCTCCTAAAGTGGTCTGATCCAAGACAAAATCTTATTGCTGCTATCTTGTTCTAAGCTCTGCAACTTCCTGACCTGGGTTTAAATCTGAACAACAGTAGAATGCTGCTGGACTCTAACTGTATCAGTCAGCTGGAAAGCTCTTTTGTTTCAGTGGAAGAGCTATAGGCTCTCATTTGTGCTGGGATTTTTTTCTTGTTATTCCTCATTGGGTTGAGACAGATGCCAGAATTCAAATCTTACTTTACTCTTGATGAGTCACATCATTGCTGCTTGGTTCTGAATTTTTTTCTTTCACGGTATATTGACCAGAGCCTCCATACCTGAGAATATTACCCTAGGGCGCAAGTCTTCTCTTTAGTCCACCCTGGATCTGCTACCCACGACTCAGCAGTGAGTGACAGAATTGCTGCTTGGCATCTACCTCATTCTATACTCTACTACAGCTCTAAGATCTCCTCTCATGGTTGTACACAGCCTCTCCTTGAGAAGTGGAGGGCTCAAATGAATGCTGTGCTCTTGCTTTAACTCGGTCCACAACGTCTGCAGTCTTCTCTATCTCCCTCTGCAAACATGATCTAGACTGAGAGAGATTATAATTAATAACTAATTATTTGGGGAGATTTAGAGTTCCCCCTTCTCTCTATCTTCATTTCAAGACCCCAATATCTCCTCTATGCTCCCCCCTCCCCAACCTTGTGAAGAATCTCTAGTCTAAGGGGAATTTCATTCAAACAAGTTTGGGTGGAGACAGACCCTTTTTCCTAAGTTGCTCAAGGCTGGGAGTGGTCTGGGTATAGAAGTAATTCTCTGTCCCAGGGTGGCATGGTGTCACTCTTAGTCCCTCATTGTAATATTCATTCTCTCATTAATTGTTAACCAGAGTTGATTGCTATCCTTTTGAACATTCCTTTTCCAAAAGAACATGTGAATTTTAAGCCCACCTGCCATGATTATCTTTGGTCTAAGAGAGAAACAGCCAAATGACCATCCTTTTATTAAAATGCTGGCATTATTAATAAAATTACTAAAATACCTAGAAATTATATCTCTTGAGCCTTTTTCATGCCTCAAGGCAAATGACTTACTATAACTTTTCCTGGATTTCACCATCAGGATTCAGTCTTGTTCATTTTCTAGGCCTGTTGGAAGGAGTTTTATGGAGTGGAGTTCAGGTGTATTGTTCCTTCTACTCCACCATCTTGGTTTAGTTTAAACTTCAAAGTTTTATTCAGCTCTGATCTTTAGCTTGAAAATCCTCTATTTCATTTCCCTGTAGGATTATACTCATTTTTGTGGGTAATTTACTCTCAGCTACAAGCTGATATCTTTTGACTTATGAAATGTCATACTCTAAACTCTCCTCTTCTTTGGAATGGGGGCTCCTAAATCATCTATAATTCTGACAGTGACTCCTCAGTACTTGAATTTTCTTTCTGGATGCTTTGCAGGATTTTCCCCAGTTACTGAACCTATTCTTAAATAATATGATTTTGAATTCTTTTTACTATCCTGTTTGCCTTCATATGGACACTATCTATTACGGACACTATAATTGTCTTCTTTGAACCATACACAGACCTTAACACACTACTCCAGATATAGACTGATCAGGGAAAAAGACAACATATCTAACATAGCCATGTCTTCACTACCTATGGAGCATTACCAATGTAAACCTAATAGGCACTGATAAGATTAGAAGACCTACAATTTCCCTAAAAGACAGCTATTGTCAGGCTACTCATTTAAAATAAGTCAAGATTGGAGTGGCTACGTGGTGCAGTGAATAGAGCACAGGCCCTGGAGTCAGGAGGACCTGAGTTAAAATCCAACCTCAGACACTTAACATTTACAAGCCATGTGACTTTTGGGCAAGTTGCTTAACCTCAATTACCCTGCCTTTCCTCCTGCAAAAAAAAAAGATCAAGATCACTCTTGTGGTGTATTACTTCAGAGTCAAATTTCAAGGCTGTTGGAGGACTGTACATTTTTTGTATATTTAATACAGTACTTCAGACGAGGACAATATACTCCTTTGTCTCTGTCTCTCCTTCCTTCCTGCTTTCCCTTCTTTTCTTCCTCTTCCCTCTTTTCTTTCTCTTTTCCACCCTCCTCTCATGCATCAGACAGTTCCCAAGAAAGAAACAGTAAAGTTGTTATAGAGATTAAAAAAGAAACACAGTTGTCAGATGATGGGCTACAGAGATCTCCATTTCTCTGGCAGAGTCCATTTTATTTGTTACTGGATTAAGAATAATTCATCTTGTCACATTCCAGGGCTACTATATAATTATGCTAAACAGAGAGAGCGATTTTGACCACACCACTGTTTATGTGCCCAAATCAGCAGTCAGAAGAAACTGTCTTACTTCCTTGATGTGACCTTAGCAGGGAAAATAAGCCTTGTTATTTTAGCTTCCTATCATAGTACATACAGATTTATGAGGAGGTGATTCTGAGTCTGCGATGACATATACACTGACCTGGCTTAAGAAGGGGAGTGTCCCTTTGCCATGACTTGTTTTCCTTAATGTTCTTGAAACTCTTCTAATATGACTCACAAAGTTAAGTAATTTATCAACTGATGCCTCTTCTATTCTTGAAGTGTTCAGAAATGTAACGCAAAGGATGGACACCCTACTGCATGTTTTGAAATGGGTCTATATGTTCTGCTTCTCCAACCCAAGGAAGAAGACAGGAGAATTTCCATGAAAGCAAAGCAGAGACTTAAACTACAAAAAATAAAAATAAAAAATGGATCACAGAATTTCAATGGAACTCAGATGCCATCTAACTCAATCCGTAAACAAAGGGAATTGTCACTCTAACATACCTAAAAAATGGTTGTCCAACTTCCACTTGAAGATCATCAAGGTGGGGGAACTCATCACCTCTCAAGGAAGGCAATTTCACTTTCAGATAGTCAGTCAACAAGCATTTATGAACACCTCCTACATACCAGGCACACACATACACTGTATGTAGACTGGGGATACAAAGAAAGACCAAAAAAGTACCTGTTCTCAAGGAGTTGAAAGTCCAGTGGGAAGATAATATGAAAACAAGCTATGCCAGATAAATGGAGATAATCTCAGGTAAAATTAAGGAGGTCTGAGAGAAACTTTTTGGAGAAAGGGAGACATTAGTAGATAAATGAAGGCAGACGTAAGGTGCAAGAGAGTTCCAGGTATGGAGCTCTGCCAGGGAAAATGCATAGAGTCAGGAAATGAAATGTCAAGTTAAAGAAATGTAAAGAAGATCAGTGTCACTGAGTTGCAGAATATGCGGAGGGGTAAGGTAAGAACACTTGAAAGTCAGAGAGGGGACAGGTTGTGAAAGTGCAGCTGGAATTATTAGGAAATTTTTCCTAAAATCTGCTTTTTCTTTTTTAAAAAAAAACTTCCATTATTCCTCCTGGGTTTATTCTTTGTCACCAAAAATAACAAACTTTGTTTTAGGTGAGAGACCTTCAAATACTTAAAGACAATTATCGTGACCTTTCTGACTTTTTCCTTCTTCCGGCTAAGCATCTTCAGCTTCTTCAAAAGATCCTTGTATGACAAAGACTAAAGGTGTTTTGTTATCCTGGTTACACTCCTATGGATACCTTACCACTTATCATTATTCTTAAAGAGTAGTGCCCAGAAGTGACCACAATACTCCAGATAAATCCTAAGAAGAAGAGAATACAGTGGAGGTATGACTTCCCTATCCCTAAAAGCTGTGTATTCTAAATCCATCCCAGATCTGTTGACTGCTGTATCACTTTGCTAATTCATATTAAGCTTGTTGTCTGCTAAAGCCTTCAGATCTTTTTTACAGAAAAAAAACATGTTAACTGTATTATATTATTGAGGCTGATTTCTTTATATCTAAGGACAATACTATATTGCTATCCATATAAGATTTCATATTAAGTTCATCTCAATACTCTGGTCTGTCAATATTTGAATAGGGGGATGGAGCCAAGATAGTAGGAACTCACCTGAGCTATCTCCAAAAACCTTCTAAACAACTTTAAATAATGCCTCAAAACAAATTCTGAAGTAGCAGAACCCACAAAAGAACAGGATGAAACAATTTTTAAACCAAAGACAAAAATTAGAAGGTCAGTAGAAGGTCCATTCCACTGAGGTGGGAGTGGAGTGCAGTCCTCAAAATACAGCAGCAGGCCCTGGAGGAAACTGACTCAGTGGTGGCAATGGCAGTTTTTGAATTTCTCAGCCCACAGACAGTAAGGGGGTCAGACAAATGGTCAGAAGAAGATTACAGGGGTCACTTTGCTGACTCTGAGGGCAGTACTCTGTTGCATTGGCCATACTTGAATATGGGTTGCAGTCCTGGGTCTCAGTCCCAGGGCAGAAGGAGCACTAGCACGCCAGAGCTTTCAGTCCTGGTGAAGCAAGAACCCTCATCATGATTGCAAGGCAAAAAAGAGAGCTTGTGGTCAAGCACAGACCAGAAAATAGGCTAGGAGAGTAGCAGTAAACCCACTTCTCCGTAGATTGTACCACTTCAGAAGAATTGAAATTTCTCTCCAGTTCTCTTTATTTTCTAAGCTTTCTAGTGTTTTTAATAAAGGCGGGTGTTGTATTTTGTCAAAAGATTTTTCTGCATTTATTGAGATAATCATGTAAATGTTTTTGCTTTTGTTGCTAATATAGTCAATTATGTTTATAATTTTGTTTAAACTGAATATTCCTTGCATTTCTAGGGTAAATTCAGCTTGATCATTATGTATGATCTTTTGTGTTAGTCTCCATGCTTATATTTCATTTAAAATGTTTACATTAATATGTATTAGCGAAGTCGTGTATAAGGTTTCTTTCTGTTTTGCTTTTCCTGATTTAGCTTTCAAGATCATATTTGTATCAGTGAAATAATTTACTAGGACTCTTGTTAAAATTTATTTTTTCAGTTTATGTGGTGTTGGAATTAACTGCTTTTTAAATGTTTTGTAGAATTTCTTTGTAAATCCATCTGGTCCTGGGAATTTGTTTCTTAGAGAGTATATGACTTTAAAATTTTGTTTTGAAAATAGAGTGTTTAAAATATTCCATATTCTATTTTGTTAATATGAACATATTTATGTATTTTAAAATATTCATCCAGTTCATTCAGATTGTTCATTTTGTTGGCATATAGCTGGATGTAATAGGTCCTAGGAATTGCTTTTATTTATTTTTTCTTCATTTTTCATTTTTCTTCATTTTCTTCAATCTACCTTTCCCATTTTTGATATTGGTAATTTGGTTTTCTTCTATCTTTTCTTAAAAGTAGAATTTCCTAATGTTTATATTATAAAATTACCTCATGCATTAAAAAAACTAGCTTCTATGTTAATTAGCTATTTTAGTTTTGATTTTGTTAATTTCTTTTTTTATTTTCAAGATTTCTATACTTTTTTTGCTTTAACTAAGGGTTTTTAATTTCATGGTGGTTTCAAAAAAAAATTTGCATGCCCAATTTCTTGATCTGCTTTTTTGCTTTTTTTGTTGATAAAAATATTTAGATATAAATTTTCTACTATACATTGCTGTTGCTGCATCTCACAAATATTGATATACTATCTCAATATTATCATCATCTTTGTTGAAATTTTTCATTATTTTTATAAGTTTTTCTTTGACCTAACCATTCTTTATGATTAAGTTATTTCGTTTCCAACTAATTTTAAGTCTTTCCTTCAAAGTCCCTTTATTGATGTAATTTTTATTACATGATGATCAGTAAAAAGTATATGTTTTATTTCTGCTTTCTTGCATTTGTTTGTGAGGCTTTTATGCCCTAATGCATTTGAAATTTTTGTGAGCATTTTTTCATGCACAGCTGAGAAACAGATGTACTCTTTTCTATTCCCATCAGTTTTCTCCAGATGTTTGTCATAACTAATTTTTCTAAAATTCTATTGATCTCCTTAAATTCTTTCTTGTTTATTTTTTGTTTAGAGTTTTTTTTTAAGTCTGAGAGGGGCAAATCAAGGTGATCCACTATTATAGTTTTACTGTCTATATCTTCCTGTAATTCTTATAACCATTCTTTTAAAAATTTAAATGCCATGCCATTTTGTTCTGATAAAGTTCTGAGCTGTATGTATAATCTCTCCATATGAGAATGTAAACAGTTTATCCTTGTTTTAGCTCCTTATTATTGCTTCCTTATGTGTGTCTTTTTATGCGTCTCCTTGATTCCTGTGTTAATATGGCAAATTTTATACTTTGATCTTTTCATCAAGAATGTTTAGAAATTCTTTATTTTGTTAAAAGTTCATTTTCTCTCTCTCGGATTACATTCAGTTTTTTGGATTATATTCAGTTTTTGTTTTCAAGCTTAGGTCCTTTGCCTTCTAGAACATCATATTCCAAACTCTACACACCTTTGGAGTAGTAGCTGGCTGCTAAATCTTATGTGAACCTTACCGAGACTCCTCAGCATTTAAATTATTTCTTTTTGCCTTTAGCAGTGTTTCTTTTTTTCTTTGACTTAGAAACTCTGGATTTTTGCTTAAACTTCTTAGGAGTTTTCATTTGGTGGTTTCTTTCAGAAAATGATAACTAGATTCTTCCAGTTTTCATTTTTGCCCTCAGGTTCTGAATTTCAGAAAGTTTTCTTTTATGATTTCTTGAAATACGATGTCTAGATTTTTAAGAAAAAATTATTATTATGGCTTCCAGATATTCTAATGATTTTTAAATCTCCTTTCCAGGTAGGTTATTTTTTCTATGAGACATATCTTTTTTAATTAGATTTTTTTCTTGAAGTTTTGTGGGGTCGTTTGCTTCTATATGGCCAATTTTAATTTTCAAGAAGTTACTTCCTTCAGTAAGGTTTTGTACCTCTTTTTCCAAGCTGTTAATTCACTTTTCATAATTTTTCTTTGTACGTTTTTTCCTCTATTGCTCTTGTTTGGCTTTTTAAGTTATTTTAATTTCCTTTTCAAATTCTTGCTTTAACTCCTCTAGAAATTATTTTGGACTTGTGTCCAAGTTACATTTTTCTTTGAATCTTTGTAAGCATTTTCAAATCATTTTCATCTGTGTGTCTGTCTTGAGCTTCCTCGTCTCTGTAATATTTCTTTATTAAAGGAATTTTTTTTTTTTACTGTTTGCTCATTCTTCCAGCCTACTCTTTGATTTTGAATTTTATTTTAGTGTTAGTCTCTGCACTATTTGATAAGTAGGTAGAATATCTGGCTTGGGCTTCTATCTTCTTAAATCTTTTTGCTGCTTTCAAAGCTTAGCCTGGGACCCAGAAAGTTTTCAGTGTTCTCAAAGCAATGTAATCCTAGGTAAACTCTACTCATGTCCTCTTGGTTTGATTTCTGCAAGTGTGTGAGTCAGGTTTGGGTTGGTCAGATTATCATTGCTCGGGAGATTTAGTAGAATACTCCTAGAATCAATCACTATTAGCTTGTCCTGGAGCTTTGCGGATTAATTTCCACTTTCTTTTGAGACTCCAATCTTCCTTATTCTACTGCAGGCTTACTTAATAGGTTAAAGGTTAAATATGAGTCACCACTCTGCTCTAGGAATCAGTCACATAGCTACCTTTCCAGAACTTGTTCCTTGCTCAATAAACAGCTATGGCCACTGCATTTGACAACTCTCCATACTAGTTCAGTGACCCGGTTAGTGGGCAACAGAGCTACTAGATATCTGATGGTTCCTGAACCCAGAACTTGTTCAGGGAACCTCTGGGATCTCTTTCTTCCTTGGTAGTTTTTGTTCTAGGGCCCTTTCCCAGGCCTTTTTCAGTCCCTGACCACTGGCATGTTTCTCACCACACACTCTTGGCCAGATTCTATGTGCTGTGGCTATAGATCTCTCTATCTGTCTAAGTCACACTGAGCAGGAAAAAATGACTCACAGAGACATTTTCTTGATTTTCCTTACTATAATCTGATCTGATGCATTTCCAAGATTTTTGGGGAGGTTGATTGGGAGCTAAGCCATACTGTTTCTTTCTGCCCTATAATTTTAACTCTGCCACCCATTATTATGTCGTTTGAAAATTTGATGAGTGTATCATCTGTACTTTATCTAATTCGTGATAAAAATGTTAAAAAGCAGCACAATGTCCAGCACAGATTCCCTGAGAGAATTCCACTTGAAACTTCCTGCTATGTTGATATATTGTTAGGTTCAAACCTAAGAGCATCCATTAAACTGGTACTGAATGTATCTGATTATATTATTGATTGACAATCTATGGCTTTCCAATTTCTCTACAAGAGTATTATGAGATATTTTATGAAAAGTTTTACAAAAACCTAGGTAAACTGTAATGACTTGCTTATTTTAGATGCTTGCAGTAATTTTTCTTTGATGTAAGAGCTATGGATTTTGGCTATGACATTTTTAGGACTTTTCTTTAAGGAGTTTCTTTCATGGGTCAATTCTTTCTAATTTCTTTGCTCTCTGCCTTTAATAGCTCTCAGTAGTTTTAATGTATGATCTTTTGAAATATATGTAAGGTTTTTTTGGATCATGCATTTAAGTAATTTCAGTGATTCTTAAATTGCTTTTCATTGATCTATTTTCCAAAGAAATTGTTTTTTATAGCAGATATTTTCCATTTTCTTCTTTGCTTTTGTTCTAATATTTCGTATTGTCTTATGGCATTACTGATTTCTGTTTGGCCTAATCTAGTTTTTAGGTAACTTGTTACTTGGGTAAGGGGTACTACTTTCTTTTATAATCTATTTATTCTCCTTCCAATTCATTCCTCCAGAACTCTTATTTCATTTTTATTTCTTGCATTATTTCTTCTATATATGGTCCTTGGGGAAAATCTATTTTTTCTTCTACTCATTATTTGCAGTTGTTACAGATTTACTCACTCTACCTTTTTGGATCTCTAGATTTACAATGCATTTTATGTTGATTGTTTTCTTTAATTTACTCATCTCTCCAACTTCAGTTCTTGAACTGGGGCCAGCCTCTGCTAATTTCTTCACTTTTGGGTGGGGTAGTCAGTCCTGCTTGATCTCACCCTTATTCCCCCAGGGGTTTGTGCTGACCTCCCCTTCCAGGATAAACTTTCCCTGAATCTTTGAAGTCTAGAGCACAGGATCTTCACGATCTTATATGGTGTCTCAGGACAAGGTAACCAGAACCATGGATCTCTTTAGTATAAGTTGTGCCAGTCCTTAGCATTAACATGCTGCTCTGGTCACTATTGCTCCCTGTGCCTTATAAGATCTCCACCTTGGGCTTTCTGTCCTTTTTAGGTCTTTTGTGGGGCAGGTCATCTATTTCTGCTCCCTCCAGACCCAAAGTCATACAGCCTCTGGTCCATCCCAGGGAGTGCTAGGAGGCTGTTGACCTGTTTGTTGGTTCTTTACTATTGCCCATGGGCTTCTGTATAATTGGGGTTTGTTTGTTTGTTTTTGGCAGTTCCAAGATGTGAGCTGTTAATTAGTTTATTTTTGGATTTCTGGATAGCATTATTCGGTCTGGGGTTAATTTCAGATGCTTGCTAGAGTGGGAGCTAGGCAATCCACCTCCATTTAGCCAACCATTTTAGTCAGAAGTCTCCATGAACTTTTCTTGATGAAGTCATGTTAGTTCTTTGTAATCACTTATTTCCTAAATGTTTGCTTAGCATCTCTTCAATTATCTATTCTAGAATTTTTCTCCTAGAATTGAAGTCAAGTGCATTGACCTATCATTTGAAGACTCTATTCTCTTCTTCTTTTTTGAAAATCAGGACATTTGTCTTTCTCCAGTCTTGGGTCAACTCTCCAATTTTTTTTTTTTGCTTTTTGAAGGGGGAAAGGCAGGACAGTTGGGGTTAAGTGACCTGCCCAAGGTCACATGGCTAATAAGTGTTAAATATCTGAAGGCAGATTTGAACTCAGGTCTTCCTGACTCCACAGCCCATGCTCTATTCACTGTGTCACCTAGCAGCCCCAACTCTCTTATTTTTAATGATCTTTCAAATATCATTGACAGTGGCTAATAATCCCATGTAATATTCCTTTTAAGACCCAGTAATGTAGTTCATCTAGGTCAGGTGACTAAAAGTAGTCAAAGACAGCCAGATGTTTTCATGCTATCTCTTTATTCATCTTGGGCATCAACCTTTTGGAAGTCATTTTTGTTCTCTCCTTTCCTTTGCAGAGAAAACAAAAACAAAACAAGACCTGAGTGGTGTTGCTACCTTCTCTCTTAAGTTAGTTATTATCTGAACCATCCCATAAAAATGTAACAACCTCCTTTGATCTTCCTTTTACTCACAATTTAGCTTAAAAGAAAACCAACTTCAAACTCTGTTTTAGCCTTAGCTTTCTTTATTAGCCTCAGCTCATTCTGAGCTTTAGTATTCCTGACACTTTTTACAGAACTTTTATACTCATATTCCTCCTCTGTTACCAAGTCATACTTCTATATTCTACGAAAAAAAAATTTTAAGTTTAATTTGTTTAGTCAATTCCCTGAGTTCTCTTCAGACAAATTCATTTTTCCTTCATATTGGAACTCATTTCTTGTGCCTAAAAATTTTTTTCTTGAGCATCTTCCTGCCCTCCTGGGTTGAATTCTCTTGCAGTATTTTATCCCAAGGGATCCTACTTTTGATTCCATTGAAATTTATTTTCTCAAAATCTAGTGTGCATATTAGACTATATGATTCCTATGCTATTATCACAAGCTCTAAAATGAAAGTTCTCTTTCCTCAAGGTTTCCATAATCTCCACACAAGCAAGCCTAAACTTATAACTCTGTAAGTGAAAATAGGATCAAGAATAGAATTCCCCCTTGTTGACTCCTCCATCTTTTAAGGGATAAAGTTAGCAATAAGCAACGGTCTGCTTTGTATCAGAGAACACACTACTATGTGTTTAGATGACTGAAGTCCTCTATTACTATGATATCAGGTCTATGTGCCAGGCTTGTGATCTGCTTTTTTCCTCTTTTGGTTCAGATGCTCTACAGAATACTGTAATGCTAAAAAAAAAATCACTTCTGTTTCCCCTTTCTTTGTTCTTTATCCACATACTCTCCTTTATGCTTCCCTCCTTTGATTACTGGATTTCCTCACATGATTATACCTTCTTAATATATAATGTACTATACCTACCTCCCATTATGTTTGTTTTTAATAAGGTCCAGAGATATAGTTTGAAACCCACTTTCATCTCTGAAAGTCTTAGTGATAAGTATGTGGTCAAATTTGCTTCCTTGCATTAGAATCTCTAGTTCTATTGGTTATAGTACCTAAACTTTGGGGCATTTGTGTATAGACACTCAAGGCTATGAGTTTCACTTCTGACTCTTGGATTTTGTTTCTTTTGAATTTCTTTTGCTTTTTTTGGGGGGGGGGAAGGCAGTTAGGGTTAAGTGACTTACCCAAAGTCACACAGCTAGTTTTTTGTGTGTTAACTGTCTGACGCTGGATTTGAACTCAGGTCCTCCTGAGTCCAAGGCTGGTACTCTATTCACTGCACCACCTAACTGCTGCCCTCTTTTGAATTTCTGAGTATAAAAGATTTTCTTCTTTCTTTGTGGCTATCTTTTTTTGGGTGGGTGGGGGAATAACTTAAGAAATAAACATTAGTATTCTATTCTTTCCCTCTTCCTTTTTAAAGTCATTTAGATAACATTTTTTAAGACATATGAGAAGGCATTCTTACTAGCCCTTGTTAATCATACTTCATCTATGACCAGGAATCTATCAACTATTTATTATAAGCCATGATCCAGAAAACCAAATTCCATTCTAAGATATCTCCCTCATAATCAGCCATTCACCTGCCAAATTAATTTTTGTCTTCTGTATCTCTTGTCTTCAAGCAGCAGTTGTGAAGAAAACAGCCTATGACCTCATGTTATGTGTTTCTTGTATAGGACTTCCTCATCATTGCCAATATTTTACGTTCCTTCTAGAAGTGCATATGTATCTGTGTGAATAAAGTGAAGGAGGAGTGGGTAGTTTTGTCATATGTTTTGATGTCTTAAAAGGTTCTCTGTGAGATATATGATGAAAAGTGCTATCCACTTCTAGAGAGAGAACCAATGAACTCTGAGTAGGGGCTGAAGCATACTTTTTATGTTCTTTATTTTTCTTGATCTCTGTGTACATATGTGTTTTCTTTTGCAACGTGGCCAGCATAGAATGTTTTGCATGACTTCACATATGTAATTGATATCATATTGCTTGCTTTCTAATGGGGTCAGGAGCAGCCAGAAGGAGAAAGAAAATTTGAAACTCAGGATTTTTAAGATGAATGCTTGAAAGTGTTTTATGTGTAAATGAGAAATATTTAGTAAAATAAAAATACATTTTAAAAAATATTTTTACTATGCTTCAATATATGCCCCGGGAAAACAAAAGCCTTCTATATTGTTATCAGGTCTACACATTGCTGTCCCAGTACCCCTGTGAAGGAAGTCATCAATTTCTGTTGCCCTTCTTTTCTGACCTCTGCCTCTCATCTCTTACCTGAGAGTGCTAGCGACTTGTATTATAGAAATCTTTCAAGGAGAAGCAGTTTCTTTCTCTTCAGTTAACCCATCTTTCTCTTCGTTAGAAAGATTCTCAGGACTTTCAAGAGCCAACATGGCAGAGTAAGCAGTAAATTGCTATCACTCTCCATTATTGACCTTTGAACAAAACAGAAAATAGGGACCCAGGAGAATTCCGGAACAGGAATGTAGGAGGGGAAGGGAATAAGAGAAGGGAGACAGTGATAGAAGAGAGGGCAGATTGGGGGAGGGGATAGTCAGAAGCAAAATATTTTTGAGGAGGGGCAGAATGAAAAGAGAGAGAGAATATAATAAATATAGTGAGGGGAGATGATGGAGGGAAATATAGGTAGCAATAGTAACTGTGAAAAAAAACCTTGAAGCAAGTTTCTCTGATAGAAGCCTCATTTCTCAAACATATATACAACTGAGTCAAATTTATAAAAATAAAAATCATTCCCAGATTGATAAATGATCAAAAGATGTGATCAGTTTTCAGATAAAGTAATCAGACATCTATAGCTAAATGAAAAAAAATACTCTAAATCACTTTTGATTGGAGAAATGCAAATTAAAACAATTCTGAAATTCTATCTGATGCATATTAGATTGTCTAATAGGACAGAAAAGGTAAATGACAAATGTTAGAGAGGATGTGAGAAAACTGAGACATTAATGTACTGTTGGTGGAGTTGTGAACAGAATCAACCATTTCGTAGAACAATTTGGAACTATGCCCAAAGGGCTATGCATACCCTTTGACCTAGCAATACCACTGCTAGGTCTATATCCCAAAAGATATAAAAAACAAAAATAAAAGGCCCTATATGTACAAAAATATTTATAGCCGTTCATTTCTCTGACAAAAAAAATGGAAATTGAGGGAATGCCCATCAGTTGGGGAATGGCTGCACACTTGTGGTATGTGATTATTATGGAATATTATTGTACTATAAGAAATGATGAGTAGGATGCTCTCAGAAAAACCTAGAAAGATTTTCATGGGCTGATGCAAAGTGAAATGTACTGTGTACAAAATAACAGCAATATTGTAAGATGAACAACTGTGAATGACTTAGCTATTCTCAGCAATTCAATGATTCAAGACAACCTGGAAGGACTTATGATGAAAAATGCTATCCATCCACAAAGAGAGAATGGATGGTATCTGAATACAGATTAAAGTGTAGTTTTTAAAAATTTTATTTTTTCTTGAGGGTTTTTTGTTTAGGTTCTTTCACAGCATGACCAATATGGACATATCTTGCGTTATTGCCTATATATAACCTATATTGAACTGCTTTCCTTCTCAATTGGAGGGGAGGTGAGGAGGGAAGGAGGGAGACAATTTGGAACTCAATGATTTAAAGGGAAATGTTGAAAACAGTTATTACATGTAACTAGGGAAAATTTTTGAAAAATATTTTTTTAAAAAGTAGAATTGACCAAATGGAAAAGGAGGTACAAAAATGCAACAGAGAAAATAATTCCTTAAAAATTAGAATTGGGCAAGTGAAAACTAATGACTCCAGGAGAAATCAGGAAACAATAAAAAGAATGAAAAAAAACCAGAAGAAAATGTAAAATACCTCACTGAAGAAACAACTGCCCTGGAAAATAGATCCAGCAGAGATAGTTCAAGAATTATTGTTCTACTTGAAAGCCATATTCAAAAAAAGAGTCTGGTCAGCATTCTACAAGAAAATATTGTGGAAAACTGCCCTGAGGTCCTAGAACCAGAAGGTAAAATAATCATTGAAAAAATCCACCAATAACTTCGTGAAAGAGATCCCAAAATGAAGACTCCAAGGAATATTGTAACCAAATTCCAGAATTATGAAGTCATGGAGAAAATACTGCAAGTAGCCAGAAAGAAAAAATTTAAATATCATGGAACCACAGTCATCATTACACAGGGCCTAGCAGCTTCTACATAAAAGGATCAGAGGGCTTGGAATATGATGTTCCAGAAGGTAAAGGAACTTGGATTACCATCAGGAATCAGCTACCTAGCAAAAGTGAGCATTATCTTTCAGGAGAGGAGATGGACATTTAATGAAATTAGGAACTTCTAACCTTTTTAATGAAAAAACCAGAGTTGAACAGAAAAATTGATCTTCAAATACAAGACTCAAGAGAAGCATGAAAAGGTAAACAAGGAAGAAAAAAGAAATCCATGATATTCAATAAAGTTAAACTGTTTACATCCCTACATGGGAAAGTGATACTTGAGAACTGTATCTTTGTTATGATATTTAGAAAGAGTATACATAGACAGAGGATGTGGGTATAAGATGACTTTGAGGTGATCATGAAAAAAATTAATTGAGGTGGGAAAAAAGGGATTGTCCTGGGAGAAGAGGAAAGTAGAAGACTGTATTGCTAACTCAATGTGTCACAGCTGAATTTTACATTCGGTTCAGATAATGTTGGCAATAATACACACTTCAGTCAGATTAGTTATTATAAAGTACTATTTATTGATTACAAGCCACTAAATGATATAGATTATATGAAGAGAGATAGATAGATAGATAGATAGATAGATAGATAGATAGATAGATTATATGAGTATATATGCATCACCAAATCAGGGAAACACCTACATCTGTGTCTGTCAACTGGGAAGTCCCATTTGAGCCATCCAGAGTCCTGATTGGAAAATTCCCAGGCTATGCATCTATCCCATGGTGAGACTTCAGGTGGCTAAAAGGAGAGTCTCCTCTTTTATAGGGTTTTGGACAAAGAGTCTAAAAATGGCTACACAAGATGTGACCATCTATTCCAGAATATGGGTGTTTGAATTTTTCCAGGGGTGGCTAGTCCATTAAGGAGGCAAAATCCTGCCATTGAAATCTAATCTTCATTGGAAACAATATGGGGTTTATTTACTTGTTTCTTCTCAGTAAATCATGTTAAGTGACTTCAACCAATATTAGGTCACACAGGGGACACAGGCATCTGCATGGCCTTACAAATTCAGTCTAGAATACATAAAAATCTTAATTTCCCTTACATTCAGTCCCTGGATCTGACAAATTGATTGTGTAGGTTGTATGAACTTTAGGGGACATGAAATGATATATTTTCTTTAGACAAACATACACAAAATAATTAATGTTAATAATAAAAAGATGATTAATAATAATATAGGATGAAATATTCAATTGAAATAATTGTGAGTAGTACTGCATTTGAAGAAGAATATGATGGAGAATATGAAGAAGAATATGACCAACAATGATTAGTATCAGAAGTCATGATATGACTGATATAAATGTTATAATTTGCATCCTATGTTCATTGAAGACTTTTTGATTATTCTGTAAAAATTTCTTAGCTTTTTGTGATTGATTAAGGATATCATACAAGGGTTGAAGAGAAATGGTGAGTGGAGGAAGAGATATGGTAGGAACAGAAAGGGTAAATGAAACATTATCAGTGGAGGGGCAAAATAGAAATCATCACCCTCCTCTTTTAAGTGTTCAATGATTTTGAGGCAACCTGAAAAAAGGGCACTTAGTCCTATGGGCTGTAAATTAACTGAATTAGTGATTGTTAAGCACACACGTTGAAGTTCTATTTCATATAATATAGAATAATTATGTATAGGGAGCAAAGTCCCATCACACGTATTTAGTGAGTGTCCCAATAAGCAAGACTCTATTTACTTGGTGGTATGTCCACACACTAAACCACTGTAAGTATCAAGATGATTGTCTAATAGATGAGTATAATTTTCCTTATCAATATATTTTCCCTGTATATGTGGCAGAGTAAAATAATTTTCTAATATAGGCATTATATGAAAATTAGATGTAATAGAAGAATTATTAACATAATAATGTTCTAAGGTCCCAATGCACCATTCATCAGTACACTTCAAATGTGGAGAATGTGTGACCATCCAGTTGTCCTTGAATATCCAGGCTGTGAAGTACCGTATTAAATAACTGTGGTAATAATGGACATCCTTGTTTCACCCCTGATCTTATTGAAAATACTTTGAGCTTAACTTCATTACATATAATGCTTGTTGATGGTTTTAGGTAAATGCTACTTTTGACTTTAAGGAAAAATACATTTATTCCTATGCTCTCTAATGTTTTTAATAGGAAGGTGTGTTGTATTTTTTCAAAAGCTTTTTCTGCATCTACTGAGATGATCTACTGTTTTCTGTTAGTTTTGTTGCTGATATGGTCAATTATCTTGATAGTTTTCCTAATTGAACCAGGCCTGCATTCCTGGTATGATACCTACTGGGTCATAGTGTATTATTCTCATGATCCATTGTTATAATCTTTTTGCTAATATTTTATTTAAAATTTTTATATTTGTATTCATTAGGGAAATTGGTCTATAATTTCCTTTCTCTGCTTTGACTCTTTCCAATTCAGGTATCAGTACCATATTTGTATCATAAAAAGAATTTGGTAGGACGCCTTCTTCACCTATATTCCCTAATAGTCTACATAGTTTTGGAATTAATTGTTTTTCAAATGCTTGATAAAATTTGCTTGTAAATCCATCTGGCCCTGGAGATTTTTTCCTAGGGAGTTCATTGATGGCTTGTTGAATTTCTTTTTCTGAAATAGGGTCGTTTAAGTATTTTATTTCCTCTTCTATTATCTGAGAAATTTATATTTTTGTAAATATTAATCCATTTCACTAATATTTTCAAATTCATTGGCATGCAGTTGGGCAAAATAGTTTCTAATTATTGTTTTAATTTCTTCTTCATTGGTGGTGAATTCACCCTTTTCATTCTTGATGCTGGTAATTTGGTTTTCTTCTTTCTTTTTTTTAAATCAAATTAAACAAAGATTCATCTATTTTATTGGCTTTTTTCATAGAACCAGCTCTTAGTTTTATTTATTAGTTAAATAGTTTTCTTAATTTCAGTTTCATTAATCTCTCCTTTGGTTTCCTGAGTTTCTAATTTGGAATGTAATTGGAGATTTTTAATTTGTGCTTTTTCTGGCTTCTTTAGTTGCATGCCCAATTCTTTGATCTCCTCCTTCTCTATTTTATTCATGTAAGCATTTAGAGATATAAAACTTGCCCTAAGGATCACTTTTGTGGCATCCCATAAGTTTTGGTATGTTGACTTGTTATTGTCATTCTCTTGTATGAAGTTATTGATTATTTCTATGATTTGTTGCTTGATGGTAGCATCTTTCTAAAACCATAAGCAAACATTATATGTAATGTAAACTAGAAGCATTTCCAATAAGATTAGGGGTGAAACAAGGATGTCCATTGTCACCACTGTTATTCAATATTGTACTAGAAATGTTAGCTTTAGCCAGAAGAGAAGAAAAAGAAATCAAACGAATTAGAATAGGCAATGAGGAAACAGAGATGTCACTGATATAGTGGTATACTTAGAGAATCCTAGAGAATCAAGTAAAAAAACTACTTGAAATAATAAACAGCTTTAACAAGGTTGTAGGATGTAAAATAAACCCACATTAATCATCAGCATTTTAAAATTACTAACAAAACCCAACAGCAAGAGATAGAAAGAGGAATTCCATTTAAAGTAACTGTAGACAATATTAAATATTTGGGAGTCTACCTGCCAAGACAAATCCAAGAGCTATAGGAACTCAATTATAAAACAGTTTTCACACAAATAAATTCTAAATAATTGGGAAAATGTCAGTTACTCATTGGTAGGCCAGGCTAATATAATAAAAATGACAATTTACTTATTCACTGCCATACCAATCAAACTACTCAAAATTATTTATAGGGTTAGAAAAAAATAATAACGGCATTCATTTGGAAGAACAAAAGGTCCAGAATATCAAGGGAATTAATAAAAAGAAATGCAAGGGAAGGAGGCCTAGTTGCACCAGATCTAAAACTATATTATAAAGCAGCAATCATCAAAACTACTTGGTACTGGCTAAGAAAGCAAGTGGTGGATCAGTGGAATAGTACACAAGACCTAGTAGTCAATGACTATAGTAATCTACCCTTCAATAAATTCAAAGACTCTAGCTTCTAGGATAAGAACTCACTATTTCACAAAAGCTGCTAGGAAAACTGGAAAACAGTATAGCAGAAACTAGGCATAGTATACTAAGGTAAGATCAAAATGGGTACATTATTTAAACATTAAAAGGTTAAACTATAAACAAATGAGGAGAGCAAGAAATAGTTTACTTGTCAGATCTATGGAAAATGGAAGAATTTCTGACCAAACAAGAGATAGAGAACATCATGAAATGTAAAATTGATAATTTTGATTACATTAAATGGAAAAGTTTTTACACAAAGCCAATGCAATCAAGATTAGAAAGGAAGCAGAAAGCTGGGAAACAATTTTTACTGCCAGTTGGCTCTGATAATGGCCTCATTTCTAAAATATAAAGAGAAGTGAGTCAAATTTATAATAATACAAGTCATTCCCCAATTGATAAATAGTCAAAGGATATGAACAGGCAATTTTCTGATGAAGAAATTAAAGCTATTTATAGTCATATGAAAAAATGCCCAAAATCATCATTGATTAGAGAAATGCAAATTAAAACAATTCTGAGTTACCACATTACACCTATCAGATTAGATTGGCTAATATGACAAAAAAGGGGAAATGATAAATGTTGGAGAATATGTGGTAAAATTGGAACACTAATGCATTGTTGATGGAGTTGTGAACTCATCCACCCATTCTGGAGAGCTATTTGGAGATATGTCCAAAGGACTATAAAAATGTGCATACCCTTTGATCCTGCAGTACTACTTCTAGGTTAGTATCTGAAAGAGATCATAAAAATGGGGAAAGGACCTACATGTACAAAAATATTGTACCAAAATGGCATCTGCTGTTAAGGATCAGCTGATTTTGAATCTCCTAAAGGAAGAATAGGTTCCCCAGAACAAGATCACTGTTGTTGGGGTTGGGGCAGTTGGCATGGCATGTGCTATCAGCATCTTTTTTTTTAAATTTTATTATAGTTTGCATCATTCATTTCCACAAGATTTTGAGTTACATATTTTCTCCCCCTCTTTCCCCTACCCACCACCCCAAAACAGCCATCCCAGTGTGTCCCCTCTCCCCCAGTCTATTCTCCCC
>CM053589.1:8914182-8950093 GCA_028646515.1 Pseudochirops corinnae | reverse complement strand
TTATACAATATTTGTGTAAAAATCCAAATTTGAGATCTTATTACCAAGACATACTTAAGTAGAAAAATTTTGTAAGCCAATCTTATACATCTGTATACATTTCTTAGAGGAATCAGTCCAATCCCTGCTTTCCTCAAAATTTGCTATCCTTTTTAATTAGACATCTATCACATTACATCTTTGTCTTATTACTTGATCTAATTATTTCCTCTTTTGAAGGAGGTTATCTCTATATTATATTTATTTGTCTGTGAATATAGGTTATAATCATAAGCTATTCATTCTTGCATCCTATTATAGTAACCCAATATGTTGGATATGTCCCAATTTGTATTATTTCATAGATTTAGTATTTTACTTTCAGAACTTCTTGGTTATACAAATTTGCTGCAAAAGAAAAAGAGAGACAATGTCATATACCATAACAAAGACAATTCCAGGATGTCTATGTCCCTCAGATTTATGGTCTCCATATGTTTGCAAGGCAATTGACAAAGGAGTGTCAACTGGATTCCAGGATACCTGAGTTTTTCCCCCATATGGAGTATGCTCCCAAGATAAGAGAAATTCCACTATTCTGATTGCAGGCATCCCGTCATAAACAGAAAGAATATCCATTGTTGACCTTATCTGGTCTTTCAAGTTACTGACACAGGAAAGGGCATTTTTAGAGCAAGACAAAGCAGTGGATTGATTAGTCCAGGCTTTGGCTCTTATTGAGGTACAAAAATGATATTAAATTACTATCAATGCATATGTGTATATATATGTTATATATGTGTGTATGTACTATACATGTATATGTACACATACACACACATACACACATTTGTGTATATACATGAGAAATATGCTTACTCAGGAAAGAACAACACTTTTTATTGAAGCCAGGAAAGCTCTTATTTTAATGTTCTTACAAATAGGTAACCCCCAAGAGAGCACACTTGTTAAGACAAATAAAAGATTATTTATTCCCAGTTCCCAATTCAAATTCCCCTTACTCCTCCCTTTCCCATTGACTGGTTGCAGCTTCCTAAACCACCTATTCCATGTTTTCTTCCTAGACATGTCAGTAATAGTACCTACCTTTTTTGTGAGTTTTTTGTGAATATCAAGTGAGATAATATTTATAAAGTGCTTAACACATGAGCCCTAAATGCTTATTTCTTTCCATTCACTACATAAAGTCTAATATAATAAAAATACTATGACATGGGACCTAAGGTAGTCTGTTGAAAGGATTATATTTAAATGGTTTTTTTAGAGGTAGTGAAATGAAAATGTTTATTGCAATGTAAACATATAATATCTCTTTATAATCATTTGTATTTAACGTACACTTGTAGCCAAACACCACCCAGCTATGCACCAGGAAAGCTGCCAGACCCCTACAGCCTCAAGTAGCACCAGTCATCCTGTACCACACACCCTCAACACAGCACCAGACATGAGGGTCCTCCTGGGCCTTAGGGCAACATCAGTGCAGTACGAGGCAAACAGACAGTGTTTGCAGCCACTGGCACAAGAAACCCAAAACAGATTCCCTTCTACTCTGGGAGCAGAGATCAATTATAAAAGAAAAGGAAAAAGGTTGATAAAATGAGCAAAAAAACAACAAAAAAAGAATCTGGCCATAGAAATTTATTTTGGTGACAGCAAAGGCCAAGGCTCAAATTCAGAAGAGGGCAATGATGTCAAAATACCTATAAGCAAAACCCCAAAGAAAAACAGGAAGTTGTCTCAAGCTCAGAAAAATCTCATTGAAGAGCTTAAAAAGGAATTCTAAAATCAAAGAAGATAAGTAGAAGAAAAATGGGGAAAAGTGTTGTAACTTCCATTTTGTGAACATCCCTCATCTCTCCCCATCATGGGTAAACTTCCCTAGGAGACTTGCCCAAACCCAACAAACCCCACTTAGGTAAGAAGCCTGCCAAGTAAACCTGCCCAAACCTGTCACCTGGGTGACATAGGCCATCCTCACCCCACCTTATTGTATGGTTCTCAAAATAGACCTGGAAACTTTCCAGCTGGACAACAGACTGATCGCTGGGCAACAACCATTAGGCGATGAACTGATTGCTACCTTTTGGCTTCTGTATTTTCCCTGCTTGCTCCCCTTGGTAACAGTTATGTTGTGGCTTTTGTCTATATAAGCCCTGAGCATATGCATCTTGGGGCTGCTTGATTTGGGTGTATTCACCCCTTGCAGTCACCAGTTATTAAACTCCACTTAAAATGATTAATGGTCTCACTCCCTGTCATTTTTGGTTCAACATTTTGGAGGTCCTAGTGAGATTGTAGCATTCTGTATTGCTGGAGACCTCAGAACCTTGAACTCAGGGAAGGAAAGGGCTGACCCTGCCGTGACCCTGAGGGGAGCCAGGCCTGAGGACATCCCAGAACCCCAGGCTTGGGTAGAGATAGCTAAACCCCTCCTCCTTGACTTCAATTCTTTCCTGCATTTGGCTTTTGTGGAGCTCTGGTCCTGTCCTGCAGAGGTAAGCTTTTTTCTGTTTCATCCTTGGGAGTACTCATATGGTAGGGACTGAGTGGCAGCTGGATGCATCTTACCACCCTCTCCCAGATTCCCCCAAGACATTGGGTGGAAATTTTGGGGTAAGCCATTTTGCTTGGACCTGTGCTGGTCTGTGTTGGCTTGCCATTTGGTTTCTCTTTGTATCTGTATTTGGTGTCTTGTGATTGTCTGTCTGTGTCAGTCTGCTTCAATTGTTATGTGCACAAACTGCTTATTTAAGAATTTCCGTGCACTGATCATTCAACTGTGTAAAAATCTCTGAGCTTGCCACCTTGTAAGATTTAAAATACAGCTAGTAAGAAAAGAAGAAAAACTGTACCTAGGCTAGAAGGATTGATGGTCTCTTAAAGAAAGGTTGTTGGTAGAAAAACCAAAAGCAAAAATTTCTCTCTCTCTACTTCCTTGGACTTTGACCAAGTTTGGGAGGTGGAAAGACAGATGGAAAAAGAGGAAGGAAACTTCTCCCCTAAAATTTATCTAAGAGAAAAGGGATAACTTCACTGATCAATGAGAAGCAGGTTTCAAAGCTGCACTTTGGAATGGGACTAGCACTTAACCCTTTCCTGGGTCACAGTAAAAGAACTGTGCAATGTCATTGGGAATATAGATCCAGGTAATTAAATTCATTCTGGTTACTATTTAGCACTAAGATAAATTGAGAAAATGCATAGATCTGAAAGAGAAATACCTCAGAAATGAAACTTTGAGCTCTCTAGTATGGAAAAGAGGGGACTAGGTCCAGGGTCCCACTCACTTTGACTGAAAGGTTCAAAGCCTTCATTATCAAAGAAGTTTTTAAAGGAGTGAACACCAGGCTCTTCCCAGACTAGGGCCACAGTGCCTTCTCCCTGTCATCCTGGCTCTGACCAAGTGAAGGATACAGTGAAAGGTTAGAACTATTAAGATCCTTCACCCTGTTGTCCTGGCTCTGACTGAGCTAAGCCTGCAGTGAAAAGTTAGAAGAATAGTAGAGAATTTGAATTAACATACCCCACCTGGTGAAAGGAACAAGGGGGGAGGCACAGCAGCTACATCAGAGCCCCACTGGCAACAGTCCTAGGGCCCCCTGGCACCCGGAAGCCCACTCCTCTAGGTATTCAGATGAACCTCTCCTCTCAAAACCCCAAGTCTCTGCAACTGTGGGGAGATGAGAAAAGGAGAGAAGAAAATGAGGTCAGACGTCAACAAGCCTCTACACTTGGTAAGACCAATCTTCTATTAATAATTTTTATATGTGGTTTGGAAATGCAATTAATGTCATCTTAATGTTTGTGTTATTATTGTATTTCTACATTGTAGTAAAATTCTCTTATATTGTAAAACTTGAGTGACCATTGTGAGCCAGAAATGGTATTAGACAAAGCAACTTTTAATCTGAATTTAGTTGAAACTAAAAGATAATTTGTTTAAAAATTTGTTTAAAACCAGGTATGTTATTTTATTAAGTCCTGGTAATCCTTTCTTAAAGCTAAAAACAAGTTGGCTCTCACTTACGAAAATTGTGAAATTGTTAACTAAGTTATTTTGTATTATTGTTATGTTAAAACCTAAAACTGATCCCATAGCAGCTCTAAGAGTAGACAGGGTAGACACCCCTACTCCCCTCCCTTAGGAAGATGGTCAAGGTTCCCTCCAATGTAGTGCTATAGGGAGTGACTGGAGACCATATGGGACCAGCTACCCTATACCAAGATCCTAAAAATAAAATATAGGGACCTGGAAAGACATCCTGGCAAGAAAAAAGAAAAAAAAAATCAGTACTGAAAATAGGGGACTTGTCATACATAAAATATATGGTTTTCATCAGTCCTTAGGAAGAATATCATAGGGTGGACAGACAGATCAGCCCCTTCTTTGGGGTCTCTATTGATTTTTCCTTATTTGTAAACTTGCCAGATCCCCAGAAACCATCTGGTGGGCAAGGTCATCAGCCCCAGGAAAAATAAAACCTTGTTTGCATTCTGGAGTTCCTAAACAATGAACTTGGCTTACAGAGAAATTAAAGCTCTTATGTATGTAAATCATGGTAAATGTTCATTGCTTATTCCAACTCCATAAGAGTAAAAGCAATTTTATCTATCCCTAAGCTGTGATTGGTGAGATTTGTCATTTGAGATAAAAAGCCATTGGGACTGCGACTAGTTTTATTTTGAGTTTGAATTTAGATATAGTTGTCGGCATTAAATCAGGATCTGAGAGAAATGCCACAATATACTCAGAGGGAATCCTGCTACAGGTGAAGGTTTGCTTTTGGGAAAAGCTAAGAAGGCAGTTTTAGCCTCAATCTACAAGGGCCCCTCCTGGCTCACTTTCCACATTGTCTTCCTTTGAAATGGAATGTTTTCCACCTGGCTATTCCTGAGTCTGGCTATGAGATGGAATTAAAGTGACTCTTATCTGAATTCAAAGAGAGCGAAGGATGCTTTATCCTGTCATATCTGGCATTTTTCTGCTTTTTCCTTTTATGGAAAATTTCTCAAATTAGAGGAAGTGGTCAGTAAATATATGAATATAATGCAGGTATGTGAAATCTTGCTGTTTTCAATCTCAATGTGTAGTCATTCTGTATCCCAAACAACTGGATAAATTAATACACAGGCTTGTCATCTGCCTACCTGCATAGCCAAGTGAAAGGTTAAATCCCTGGAATAGAATTTTTTTTTTTAATGATATGGGAACAATTCAAAGGGAAAAGAAGCTTGTGAAACAAAAGTACAAACACAAGTTAATCATTATTCCATATACTAAAGCTGGGACACATCTGAGCTACTAAAGTATGTGTGTGTTAGATCTGAGCTAATCAGCCTAAAATGACATTTCTACAGCCTAAATAGTTTCATAAAAAGGTACTTGGCCTAGTCAACTGCCTGTTACTAGACCCTGCATATTGAACTTGCTTGTCAGATTTGTGTCTCTCAGATTACAGACCAATTCACCTACAGTTGGCAGCAAACAGTGGATACCCAGTCTACACTCACCCACCATCACCTGGATGTGATGTATGCTCGGTTCCAGTCAACTTCCTCTTTGGGACCCACTGAGACAAGGACAGCTCTGCTTCTCTTTTCTGTCCGAAGAAGCTACAGAAGTGGAGACCTTCATCTTTTCTCCCAAATGAATTTGGGTCCCAGCTCTTTGAGGGGGGAATGATGGGATCCTAATAAAGCTGCCTCCAGCCCCAATATTCTTTTGCCCTGGCCCTCACTATAGACCCTTGTTTGTTTTACCAGGCACCAATTGTGAGTCAAGGATTTGACTCTAGACAAAAAGAAGTAGAAATTGTTGTAACCTCCATTTTGTGAACATCCCCCATCTCCCCCCATCATGGGTAAACTTCCCTAGGAGACTTGCCCAAACCCAAGAAAGCCCACTTAGGCAACAAGCTTGCCAAGTAAACCTGCCCAAATCTGTTACCTGGGTGACATAGCCCACCCCCACCCCCCCAACCCCCTTATTGTATGGTTCTCAGAATAGACCTGGAAACTTTTCAGTTGGGCAATAAACTGATCACTGGGCAACAATTGTTAGGCAATGAATTGATTGCTACCTTTTGGCTTCTGTATTTTCCGTGCTTGCTCCCCCTTGTAACAGTTATGTTGTGGTTTTTGTCTATATAAGCCCTGAACATATGCATCTTGGGGCTGCCTGATTTGGATGTATTCACCCCTTGCAGTCGCCAGTTGTTAAACTCCACTTAAAATGATTAATGGTCTCACTCTCTGTCATTTTCAGTTCAACTAAAGAAATGAAAATGATGCAAGAGAATTGTGAAAAAACTCAATAGCACGAAAAACTGCTTAAAAAATAGAATTGGCCAATGGAAAAGGGGATACAAAAATCCACTGAAGAAAACAGCTTCTTAAAGAGTGGTCTTGGCCAAATGGAAAAGAAAGTATAAAAAAGCCAATTGAAAAAAACAACACCTTAAAATTGGGCAAGTGGAAACTAATGACTCCATGAGACATCATGAATCCATCAAATAAATTCAAAATAATGAAAAAATGGAAGAAAATTTAAAATACCTCATAGGAAAAACACCTGACTCAGAAAATAGATCCAGTAGAGACAATATCAGAATCATTGAACTACCTGAAAGCTGTAACCAAAAGGAGGACCTGGACAGCATCCCTGAAGAAATTATCAAGGAAAACTGCACTGACATCTAGGAATAAGAGGACAAAATAGACATTAATTTCCAAATCTTTGCCACCACAAATAGAACTGCTACAAATATTTTTGTACATATATGTCCTTTTCCCACTTCTATGATTTCTTTGGGATACAGCCCTAGAAGTGGTAATCCTTTACAACTTGACTAACATTCAATGTGAAGGTATTTGTAGGACCCATATTTGATTGCATGCCACCATGGGGGGTAGGGAGGAGAGGAGGAAGGGAGAGAGAATTTGAAACTCAAGGGATTGTGGAAAGAATGTTGTAAGCCAAAAGCAAATAAATAAATTTAAATTTAAAAAATAGACATTGAAAGAATCCAAAGATCATCTCAGGAAAGAGATCCCCAAATAAAAAACCCAAGTAACATTATAGCCAAATTTCAGAACTATCAGGTCAAGGAAAAATACAAGTGGCCAGAAAGAAATAATTCAAGTATCAGGGAGTCACAATCAGGATCATACAGGACTTGGCAGCTGCAACCTTAAAGAATCAGAGGTCATGGAACATGATATTCCAAAGGGCAAAGGTGTGAGGACTACAACAAAAAATCACCTACCTAGCAAAATTAGCATGATACTTTAAGGGGGCGGGACTCAAGAGAAGCATAAACAAGTAAAGAGGGAAAAGAAAACTTAAGGGATTCAATAGAGCTAAACTGTTTACATCCCTACATGGGAAGATGATACCCATAACTCTTAAAAATTGTATCACTAACAGTACGGATAGAAGGAATATACATAGAGAGAGGGTATGGGTATAAAGTGTATTTGAGCGAATCACATAAAAAATATTAAGGGATGAGAAAGAGGAACATGATGGGTGCAGAAGGAAGGGAGAGATAGAATGGGATAAACCATCTCACACAATGAGGTGAGAAAGACCTATTACAGTGGAGGGGAAGACAAGAGGGAGGCGGCAATGGGTATTGCTTGAACCTTACTCTCATTAGTATTGACTCAAAGAGAGATTAATATATACAATCAGATGAATATAGGAATCTATCTTACCTGACAAGGAAGTAGGAGAGGAGGAGATTAAGTAAAGGGGGGTGGAGTAGGGACTGACAGAAGGGGGGGCAGATCAGGGGAGGTAGACAGAAGCAAAATATTGTTGATATGGGAAAGAGTGAAAGGAAAGAGAGGACAAACAGGAGGAAGAATTGGATGGAGGGAAACACACAGACAGTAATCTTAATTGTGAATAGGAATGGGATGAACTCTCCCACAAAATGGAAGCAGATAGCAGAGTGGATAAAAAAACCAGAATCCTATTGCTCACAGGAAGCAGACTTGAAGCACAGAGACACACACAGAGTAAAGGTAAGGGACTGGAACAGAATCTATTATGCTTCAGCTGAAATTTTTTTAAAAAGCAGGGGTGGAAATCCTGATCTTACACAAAGTAAAAGCAAAAATAGACCTACTTAAAAGAGATAAGGAACGAAACTACATCTTGTACCATAGACAATGAAGCAATCAAATTAGAAGACCAAGGAATAGTCTGCCTGTCAGATTTATGAGGAGGGGAAGAATTAATGATCAAACAAGAGATAGAGAGCATTACAAAATGTAGAAGGGATAATTTTTTTTTATTTTGAAAATATTTTCTTTTTTCCCTGTTTTTAATTCATTCATTTTTAATTTTCAACATTCATTTCCCCAAGATTTTGAGTTACAAATTTTCTCCCCATTTCTCCCCTACTCATCACGCCAAGACAGTGAGCCTACTGAATGTCCCTTTTCCCAGTCTGTTTCCTCTTATATCCTCCCTGATACCATCCTCCCCCAACTTTCTAGTAGGGCAAGATGGATTTCTATACCCCAGTGCCTAAATATCTTACTTCCCAGTTGCATGTAAAAAACAATTTTTTAACATTTGTTTTTAAAACTTTGATTTCCAGATTCTTTCCCTTCTTCCCTCCTCACCCATCCCCACTGGGAAGATAAGCAATTCAATATAGGTTGTAGTTACAGGAAACATTTCCGTAGTAGTGATATTGTGAAAGACTAACTATATTTCTCTCCATCCTATCCCACACCCCACTTATTCTATTTTCTCCTTTGACCCTGTCGCTTTTCAAAAGTGTTTGCTTCTAACTACCGTCTTCCCCAATCTGCTCTCCCTTCTATCATCTCCCCTCTCATGCCCTTCCCCCCTACTTTCCTGTAGGGTAAGATACCCAATTGACTGTGTATGTTATTCCTTCCTTAAGCCAAATTCAACGAGAGTAAGGTTGACCCATTCCCTTTCACCTTCCTGCTCTTCCCCTCCATTGCAAGTTTTCTCTTGACTCTTTCATATGAGATAATTTACCCAATTCTATCTCTCCCTTTCTCCTTCTCCCAATATATTCCTCTCACCTCTTAATTTTACATAATTTATAATTTCTTTACAATTTCTTGAAAGTTGTCTAACCTCTTTTTTTGATCATGGCTTTCAAGTAGTCCAATAATTTTTAAATTATCTCTCCTGGATCTATTTTCTAGGTCAGTGATTTTTCCAATGAGATATTTCACATTGCCTTCTATTTTTTCATTCTTCTGGATATGTTTTATAACAACTTGATTTCTCATAAATTCACTAGCTTCCATCTGCTCCAATCTAATTGTGAAGAATTATTTTCTTCAGTGAGCTTTTGAACTTCCTCTTCTATTTGGCCAAATCTGCTTTTTAAGACATTCTTCTTCTCATTGACTTTTAGGACCTCTTTTGCCATTTGGGTTAGTCTATTTTTTAAGGTATTATTTTCTTCAGTATTTTTTGGGGCCTCCTTTAGCAAGCTGTTGACTTGTTTTTCATTAATTTCTTCTATCATTCTCATTTCTCTTTCCAATTTTTCTTCTACTTCTCTTACATGATTTTCAAAATCCTTCTTGAGTTCCTCCATGGCCTGTGACGATTTCATATTTTTCCTGGAAACTTTTGGTGCAGGAGTTTTGACTTTGTTGTCTTCTTCTGGTTATATGTTTTGATCTCTTCTTTGTCACCAGAGAATGATTCTTTAGTCTGATTTCTCTTCCTCTGTTTGCTCATTTTGTCAGTCAATTACCTGATTTTTGAGCTCTTTGTCATGGCAGAACTCTGCTTCCAGAGTGGAGAGTGCTCTGTCCCAAATTTCTGGGGTTTTGCAAAGCTGTTGTCAGAGCTTCTTCTAGCCACCTACCTCAAAACTGTGAGGAGGTCGGCCTCTCCACAGCCATCACAAGTTATCTTACACCAGTGCTCCTCACCTGAGGACCACTACCCAAGACTGCGACCCAGATATAAGCAAGGGAAGATGAGGTCTTATATACAGAGGAATCTAGGGGTGGTCTAGAGGAGGAGTTTGGGGAGAGTCTTCAGGAGGAGTTAATTAGGTCAATGCAAGGGTGGATTGATATTTTGATAGGCTGAAGGGTGGGAGGTAGGTGGAAAATGGAGGGCTAGGCTAGTAACAGAGGTTTGGGCCCAGCCACAATGAAAAATTTATGGCCTCTGCAAATGCCTCATCAACGGGGAAGATTTAATCAGACTTCAAGGGATTTCCCAGAGCCTGTACCTCAAAGATTCAAGGAGAGCTCAAGGGGGGTCCCAGAACCTGCTCCTCAAAGATTCAAGGGGAGCTCAAGGAGGGTCCCAGAACCTGCTCCTTAAAGATTCAAGGGGAACTCAAGGGGGCTCCCAAAGCCTGAACCTCATCAGCAGGGGTTCATGAGTAGAATGTGGCTGCTTGTCCAAGCTCAGGAACCACCTGAGCCTGATGTGAAACAATTCTCTGATTTGCCCAGAGAATAAGCACAAGGACTGATGTTATGCCAACAAGCACAGCTTATTTGTTGAGTCTTAGCTCTGGAAAACAGGGTGTCTCCTAACAATAGTAAAAGGAGAAAGGGTTGGTCTTGGCATGGGGATCCTGATTATTGATCAACAAATTGATTATTAGTTACCCAGAAATTATGTCTTTCAGACTTATCATTCATTACATTCATTACATCACTCACACAGCAACTAGGGAGGAAGCGAGATGCAACGGCCTATCCCATTTGTTGACCTGGACCTATCCAAATCATCTTTATCTCACTACAAAAGTTATCAATGAAAGCTGGCTTCATCCTGAATCCCTTGCTGATCTCCAGTGATCAACCTGTCAACATTTTACTACCTTGCTGTGTGTTTCACCTCTTTAATCATGGCAAGAGTCCAAAGAAGTTCCCTTATAGCAATATTCTTGGCTAGTTTGTTGCAATTTTATTAGGCTGCTAGTTAAACTTCTCCAGGGCAGTCAACAATTAGGGAATGCTGAACTGGGTACTTTCTTTATCCTCCCAGGCAGCAAAAGGACTCTTGCTGGGGAGCTATGCAGTGTCCCACCATTTGATCAATTTGCCTTCAGTGTTTGGAATGCCCTCCCCCAACTCAGTCATGATGTGAGCCACGATGCCGGTTCATCTCTTCCTGAGCACCAACTTTGCCAAATGTTAGGGTTAGGGGTTTACGTAATGCTAGAACTCTGTTAATTTGGGCTCAACATTGGGACAAAATGAGGTATTTAGATATCGTTGGACAGTTAACTCAGCAAGTATGTAGATGTGTATATATGTGTATATATGTATATATATATATATATATATACACACACACACACACATATATATGTATGTTTGTATGTATGTATGTATATGAATCAAGGATACAGTGGTACATAGCTTTTTTTTAGAAGAAATCCCACATGGGTGTAATTTTTTTATGCCTTTTGGGGACTAGGAAGCTTCAACAAAGGAGTCAGCTTTGTTGCCTTTTAAGGAAAACTAATTCCTTTTTTTTTTTCTTACTTTAAAAAAAAAAACACATTTAATTAGGAAACAAATTCCTAGTGCAAAGAAATAGGAACCCTGGTCCTATCATGTCAGTGCTGATTCATAAGGATTTTACCTTATCGGGGCTCTCTTTTGTCTTCTTTTTCTTCTGGATTTAGCTATAGTTACTCTTTATTTTGGAGCAGCTAGGAGTTAGTCACACTGTGTGACCCTGGAGTACCCAGGTGAACTGACTTCACTTCACCCTATTTCTTTCTGTTTCCTCATCTATAAAATGAGCTGGAGAAGAAAATGGCAAACCTCCAGTGCCTTGGCCAAGAAAACCCCAAAATGAGGTCATGAAGAACTGGGCACAATTGAAAGTGACTGAACAATAACAACAAACTGGTGCATCATTTCTGTGTGTGTGTGCGCACGTGTGTGCGTGTGCGCGTGTACGTGTGTGTGTGCGTGTGTGTGTGTGTGCGTGCGTGTGCATGTGTGTGTGTGTGTGTGTGTGTGTGTGTGTGTGTGTGTTCCTGTTGCACTGGTTGGCCTTTATTTTATGTTATTTGGAGGATAAAGCAGTCTTGGAAAAAGTGACTAATCTGCCATCTTGGAAGTTCTATTATTTTTTTTCTTTATTTTTATTTATTTTGTAAAATATTACCCAATCATATAGAAAATTTTTTCATAACCCTTTTTATTTTTGGCTTTTTGGATAGGGGAAGGCAGGGAAACTGGGGTTAAGTGATTTGCCCAAGGTCACATGGCTAGTTTTGTGTTAAGTGTCTGAGGTTGGATTTGAACTCAGGTCCTCCTGACTCTAGGGCTGGTGCTCTACTCACTGCACCACATAGCCACCCCCATAACACTCATTTTAAAAAAATGTTAAACTCCCAATAACCTCCCTCCTTTCTCTCCTTGAGATTTGCTATTGATTATACATGTGAAGTCATGCAAAACATTTCCATAATAGCCATTGTTGCAAAAGAAAACAGAAACAAAATAAGTCAAAAATAAAGTTTTAAAAAAGTATGCTTCACTCTGCATTCAGAGTTCATTAGTTCTCCCTGGAGGTGGATAGCATCTTTCCACATCCTATCATATTAAAAATGTTTTCCTTAGCCTTTAATCTGATTGTTTCAATGGTGAAATAGGCGCTATGCTCTTAATCTTACTCTGCTGCTAGATGAACAAGGTAAGTGGGCATGTACAGGTCTGAGGGGTCATTCCCCTGCTCATCAATCTCCAGGGGCTGCCTATTGCCTCTAGAATAAAATACATTTATATTTAAAATGTTTCGGTATTGAAAGCTCTGCACAATCTGGCTACAACTTATCTTTCAGGCTTATTTCATTACTCTCTTTCATGCACTCTACATTCCAGTCAAACTGGTCTACTTGTGGCGGCTGCAATTCCAAGCTTGGTTTGCACTCTCACTTCACTTGGAAGTCTGTGATTCCTTCAAGGATTATTTAGCTCCCAAAGGAATCTTTCCTATTGTTAGCTCCCTCCCTCCTCAAATGATTTTTCGTTTACTTATTTGCCTATGTGTATTCCCCAGCAGAATGTAAACTCCTTTAGAGATAGATCGTTTTTTGTTGCTGTTGTTTTGGGTTTTTTTCTTGAGGGAGGAGAGGGGAGGGTAGGCCCAACACTATGTAAGTGCATTCCAGACAGCAGATGTTTTTAAAAGGCTTGTTGAATTGGGCTCAATTGCCATTAATACTGGTGTATCTTAATTATTTTTGTGTAACTCCCCCCAAAAAAAGGCAATATAATTTTTAAAGGTTAAATTTTTTAAAGTTGGTTCCTATTCGATGTAATTTGTTATCTTTGCATCCTTCTCTTGATTCTCATATTCACTTCCATTGATCTCCTCTGTGAAGGATTCATTTTAAGTGGTTTTGACTTCCATTGTCTAAGGGTCCACTAAGACCAGAACTTTAAGGTCAACCGCAGTGTGAAAAGAAAGGAAGAAAAGGTAAGAAGGTAGAAAAGTAAGTGGTGGGAGCTACATTGGTTCATGCTGAATGATCATACTTGAGGGTAAGGCATGGATGGAGTAATTCTAGATGCCCACTCACTGCCATTCCTAGCTTAAGGCTTCCATTTCTCCACTTTCTTCACTCATCCCTTACAGTCACAGACATCATCAGATCTAATGTAACAATCAATCAGAAAGTTCTTATTGGTGCCAGGCTCTGCATTGAGTGCTGAGATTTAAAGTGTGTGTGTGGGAAAGCCAGAGAGAGAGAGACAGAGAGACAGAGAAGGAGGGAGAGAGTGAGAGACAGAGAGACAGAGAGAGAGAGCCAGAGAGAGACAGAGACAGAGAGAGTGAGAGACAGAGACAGAGAGTGTGAGAGACAGACAGAGACAGAGAGACAGAGACAGAGAGAGTGAGAGACAGAGACAGAGAGTGTGAGAGACAGAGAGGCAGACAGAGACAGAGAGACAATGTGAGAGACAGACAGACAGACAGACAGAGACACAGACACACAGAGACAGAGAGAGACAGACAGAGACAGAGAGACAGAGACAGAGAGTGTGAGAGAGAGACAGAGGCAGACAGAGACAGAGAGACAATGTGAGAGATAGACAGACAGACAGAGACACAGAGACAGAGACAGAGAGAGAGAGAGAGAGAGAGAGAGAGACAGAGGCAGACAGAGACAGAGAGACAATGTGAGAGATAGACAGACAGAGACACAGGACAGAGACAGAGTGTGAGAGACAGACAGAGACAGAGAGACAGACACAGAGAGAGTGAGAGACAGAGACAGAGAGTGTGAGAGACAGACAGAGACAGAGAGACAGAGACAGAGAGAGTGAGAGACAGAGACAGAGAGTGTGAGAGAGAGACAGAGGCAGACAGAGACAGAGAGACAATGTGATAGACAGACAGACAGAGACACAGAGACAGAGACAGAGAGAGACAGAGAGAGAGAGCGCGCCTGCTGGCATCCCAATGGAGAAAACTTGTCAACAGGAGGTCAATCGCAGAGAATTCCTCTCTTCCAGCGCCCCTGCTCCTCAAAGGGACTTCACCCCTAAATAAAGCCAGTCTTTGATTTCCCCAGCCTATCCGGATGAGCATCAGAGGGGGGACGAGGCCTTTACATGGGTCATTTCTGTCCTCCGGAGTAACGGGAGATGGGTGCATTTTTCACAGACGCGGTAAAACACTTAAAGATGTCTATACATGTAGCCAAAAGGCAGCTTTGTGGAGCCGGCTGCTGCGGTGCCGTTTCGGAGGAGGAGGAGCGGCTGGGAAGAAGGCACAGATTCCTCCTTTGCTACTTCCTCCGAGTTATCCCCGCTAATTTCACGGAATCGGAGACAACAGGTCAAGCACGCACCCCCATATAAATCTCATATTTCAGCAGAGAGGGCAGACGCTGGGAGGCTATATCTGGGAGAAGGGGCAGCGATGCCAAGGATTTTTCCGTCAAAGTGAGGGATATCTCTTGTCTTGCAAATTTTGCGTGACCGTGAAGAGTTGTGAGCTTGTGGTCTTACTCAAGATTCGTGACCCATCGCCGACGGAAGCTTAGACGCCTCTATCATTCCCCATTTTCGTGTTCCCCCTTGGAAGGCACTTGGTATCGTCCGGGGGCGGGGCGGGTGGGGCGTCCACGTGCTGGTCCCCGCAGGGGCTCCGATGTAGCTCGGCGGCCCCCTAGTGGCGAGGGGAGGGAGAAGACGTGGAAGAGGAGGGCCTAGGGGCGGGACGGAAGCGGGGCGATCGCTCCCCGGGCTGGAGGCGGCGGAGACCGAGACGGGAAGGAGGCGGAGGAAAGCCCTGGGGAGAGAGAACGGGAGGACTTTCTGCTGCCTCTTATCTTCGCGTTTATTTAAGGTACGGGCGGTGGAAGGCTGCAGCCCGGGGCGGGGGTGGGGAGAAGTCCGGCGGCGCGGCGATCCGAGCCCGAAAGGGCCGCACAGTTTCTGCCCTGGCTCCCCTGGCAGACGCGGCAGAGCGGGGCTGGGAGGGCTGGGGGTGGGGAGGGGGAGGGGGTGCTCGGAGTGGAGGAGGCTGGCGGGCCTCGGACCGAGGATGATTTCGTCTGTCTTTCTCCTCCACCCTGGCCGGCCACCCTTGTTTTTCCCTCCCCCCCCTTTGGTTTTTAGGGTCGTTCTGCCTGTTTATAAACTGGCTGCCCCCAGCGAACCCCTCGGCCTGGAGGATGCATCAGCCTCGGGGTTGTAGCCCAGGAGCGGGGTGAGGCTGCCGGAGTCAGGGGCGCCGATGACTCGCCCCCTTAAAGAAGCGAGGCTCGGTCGCTTGGGGGCTGTCTCCTTCCAACTCTCCGCTCCCGCCCCCGCTTTTCCTTCCCTTCCTCCCCCACCTCCCGGGTTCTCTGGGCTCGCGGAAACACGTTAAACGCAGACGGCTTCTACCGAGCAGAGCCTTGGAGCTGGCCGCTGGGGGCGAGGGGCTGCTGGGGGAGGGACCCCAAGCTGTCACTTGCCCAGCGGGGAGGCGGCTCTTTAAACTTGTGCGGATGGACTGAGCGAGCAAGCAGCCTCGGCTCTTGCCGAGAGCTGCTCTGCCCGGTTTGGGGAGCCGGGGGTGGGTGCTGGGACCTAGCAAAGCCGTGGGGCTTCGGCAGGGAGCCGGTGCCGAGGCCCGGGGCAAGGTAACCCGCGCCCCAGGGAGCCGATGCCGAGACCCGGAGCAGCACGCGTGGAGGCCGAGCACCCCGCGCTTCCTTCCCGAGGGCTGCTTCCAGAAATTGAGGTGGCAGGAGCTAGAGCAATTCACTGAGGCAGAAAACGTCTTTTATTTGTGTGAATAATTGTCGAGCAAGAGGACAATAGTGCATTTAAGTAACGTGTTTTGCCCAGAAGGTAAGAGTTGTATCTCAATAGGGAGATACTTTTTTGGAAGCTGTCTATGAATGGGTGAAAAACTGCGGCTCCTTTTAAAGTGTATTTTGCTGGTGAAAGGAGGAGCAACAGTTTCTAGAGTCATTCATTTGTGACACGGTCTCGTAGTCTCTGAACTTCCTCACCTTTCTTTGTTTCCCCCACCCTCCAAAAAAATGTGTTTGGGTTTAATAACACATCCCAAAATCCTTTATTTTCTTCTGCAGTTCAGTTGAGCCAGCGAATTTATTGTTTTAGACTAAGTGTTAAAGGAAACCATGATAAACCATTGAAAATCTGTTACGGAATTTAAAGCGCAAGGTTCTGAATCTGATCTTGGAGTGCCTGGTCAGTGTCATGTCTTCTTGGGATTTCCCCTCTGTTACCTGTGATCCTAATTGCCTTTCCGGGCGAACCCTAGATATTTTACTAATTAGCTCTGAAACAATCTGCCCAAACTTATTTATTTGTACACAAAATACCCTTTTGCCACAGGGTAGAGTTTTAGGGACTATGTTGGAGAGAGCTGCCAGTGGCTTCATTTTCCAAGAATGTTAGTCATTTCCTCTCAGTGATTTCAGCGGGTTGATATTTCACTGCCTCAAAACTTTCAGTGCAGAAACTTTTTTTTCCCCCAGAAAGCATGGTTATTTTGAGATAGATGGCCCTCTTTGTTTTAAAATAAGAGCCTACATTTACATTGTGGCAGTAAGCAGTGTGGGGTTTTTCAAAATAGGACTTTTTGAGAATTTTAAAGAAAATAATTTAAGTAGCCATCAGGTCTTATAAATGTCCCATTCTAAAGCCTCCATGAAAGAGTGAAAGGAGCTGAAAAAAGAACCGATGATTTGATTCCGGCCCTCAGGTATAAAATTTGTTAGAAATTTAAGCCTTCGTGGTTGGTAGAATAAAATATAGGGCAGAATATAATATTTTTATATATGTGATAAATATGACATTTGTATGACCAGTGTATTTACTGATATAAAATTCATATTTCCCACAAAAACACACTTTTGGAAGATTGATTAAACTTACGCTGACTGTCTTTTCCGGAGAGTAAGCTTTTATAGAAGTTCCACTATGTGCTCTAACCCGGTCAAGCAGCAGTTCTGTCCGCTGAGCCCTCAGCTGCCTGTGGACGAGCCCAGCGCTTGTAACATGAATGGACTTTTTTGGGTTTTTTTTTTTTGGTGGGAGTGGGGAAAGGGGTGATTAAAATCTTACACTGATTGACCACTGGAATGTTTCAACAAAGTTTCTGTGTCCTGGAAATACTCGTTTCTCTTCTCTCCCCCCTTTTTCTTTCTTTCGGTGCGTTCCATTTCTTGAATTCGCTGGTTTAAGACACTGCAGGCTTGATCAGGACAGAAAAATGCAAAATGGAAAATGAATAAAATACTACAGATGAAAATGGGACTTTGTCCAAGTTTAATGTTGGTGTAATTCAGGTTTTCAGTCTGCATCGGATATTCTGACTGTAGGTACTTTGTCTCTTAATTCTTTAAAGTTGTTACCGAATTAATGGATTTTCTTGTAGAATATTTAAGTCGATTATGCTGCAGTTTTTCTAGTTTGTGGCACTTGGTTTCCAGTTTTTCTTTACAGTGGTTCTAAAGTTTCTGACTTTAAGCATTTGTGACAATAGACTTTAACAATAATGTTACAAAGGAAAGATTTTAGATTTTTCTTTTTGTCTTTTTGACAAGATGGTCAGATTTTGGCGTGAAGGAATATTATCTTTTTTTGGGCAAAGTAATTTTGAACTTGAAAGTTGTACATTTTAATGTCTAAAGGGATTTTTGTATAAAATCTGCAAGTAATTATTTTACTGCATGAAATCTAATACCAAGGAGAGATTAATACATACCAGGTGGCAATGTGTGTATGAACCTGAGATCTGAGTGATCTCAATGAGATATCTCTTTGTGAATGATACCTGGACCCCAGATGGAACATACAGAAAGCATAGTTATTTTGAGATTTCTCAGAAACCTCAAATTGGGAGCTCAGTTTCATGTTATATTTCTCTAAAGTGCATGTATGGTATTGTTTAAGCTCTTTAGAAAAATGTGTTATTTTTTCTTCTGAGATGGGTTTTTTAAACAGTTAATTGGATTAAGCCTCCTGAAATGCTAATATTATGTAGAATTATTTCAATTGGGGCAGAAAAAGTGAATTGGTAGTGGTTAGAGTTAACAAAACCTGATGTATATTTATGTTTGAGCCAATCTTTTGATTTTACTTTTTAAAAGACAGATTTGAAAATGGTCTTAGTAATTGTAAAATTATAGTAGCATTTTGCTAAAACATATAAATGGGCTAAATCATATGTTCCCATTTAAAAAAAAATTTAATGTAACATGAATTTTAGTTCCTCCCCAACTCCAATCATAGAAAGGAGGTGTTGCTTCTTGAAGTTATGTGGACAAAATCCAATTTTGTCCATATGTCTTCGATTTCAGTTTATGAAAAAGTGAGAAGTTAAAGTATAGGAACTTTTAAAGTGTTAACTTTTTTAATTTTTAATTTATGGCATAAAACAAGCATTTCCATAACATAATGCAATAAAAATGTGATTGTACATAAAACTACAAATTTACTATGCATAACTTGCCATTCTTTCTCTCCCCCCACTTAACAGTACTTTATTTTTTCCAATTATATGTAAAGATGGTTTTCAACGTTGACTTTAGTTCCAAATTTTTCTCCCTCCTTCCTGCCCCTCCCCTAAGACAGCAGCAATCTGATATAGGCTGTACATGTACAATCATGTGAAACATTTCCATATTAGTCATGTTGTGAAGGAAGAATCAGAACAAAAGGGAAAAACCACAAGAAGGAAAAAACGGCAAAAAAAGAAATAAGTCTGCTTCGATCTACATTCAGACTCCATGGTTCTTTCTCTGGGTATGCATAGCATTTTCTGTTTTGAGTCTTTTGGATCACTGTATTGCTGAGAAGAGCTGAGTCTATCAAAATTGACCATCACACAGTGTTATCCTAGTTCTGCTCACTTCACTTGGCATCAGTTCATGTAAGTCTTTCCAGGTTTTTCTGAAATCATCCTGCTCATCATTTCTTGTAGCTCAATAGTATTCCATTACTTTTATATACCACAACTTGTTCAGCCATTCCCCAAGTGATGAACATCCCCTCTATTTCAAATTCTTTGCCACCACAAAAAAAGCTACTATAAACATTTTTGTACATGTGGATCCTTTTCCCATTTTTATGATCTTTTTGGGATATGGACCCAGTAGTGATATTACTGGATCACAGGGTATGCACTTTTATAGCTCTTTGGGCATAGTTCTAAATTGCTCTCCGTAAATAGATCGGTTTATAACTCCACCAACAATGCATTAGTGTTCCAATTTTCCCACATTTTTTCCAGCATTTCTCATTTTCCTTTTCTGTCATATTAGCCAGTCTGATAGGTGTGAGGGGATAACTCAGAGTTGTTTTAATTTGCATTTCTCTAATCAGTAGTGACTTAGAGCATTTTTTCATATGATTATAGATTCCTTTAATTTCTTCCTCTGAAAACTGCCTGTTCACATCCTTTGACCATTTCTCAATTGGGGGAAACTTGTATTCTTATAAATCGGACTTAGTTTTCTATGTATTTTAGGAATGAGGCCTCTATCAGTGATGCTGGCTATAAAAATTGTTTCCCAACTTTCTTATTTCCTTCAATTCATGGTTGCACTGGCTTTGTTTGTGGAAAAACTTTTTAATTTATTATCCATTTTATGTTTCACAATGTTCTCTATCTCTTTTGTCAAAAATTCTTCCCTTCTCCATAGATCTGGCAGGTAAACTATTCCTTGCTCTCCCAGGTTGCTTATCGTGTCAGCCTCTGTATCTGAATTGTGTACCCATTTTGGCTTTAGACAGTACAACATGTTGGTCTATGCCATACTAATTTTTCCCCAGCAGTTTTTGTCCAGTAGTGAGTTCTTATCCCAGAAGCTGGAGTCTTTGGTGTTTATCAAACAGTACATTGCTATAACCATTGGCTACTGTGTCTTATGTACCTAATCTATTCCACTGATCCACCACTCTTATTTGTCAGCCAGAACCAAATAGTTTTGATGATTACTGCTTTATAATACAGTTTTAGATCTGGTACGTTTAGGCCACTTTCCTTTCATTAATTCCCTAGATATTCTGGACCTTGGTTCTTCCAGATGAATTTTGTTCTAGTTCGGTCAAATAAGTTTTTGGTAGTTTGGTATGGTATTGAATAAGTAAATTAATTAAGGTAGAATTTTCATTTTTAATTGCATTAGTTTGGCCTACCCATGAGCAACAGGTATTTTCCCCAGTTACTTAGATCTGATTTTATTTCTGTGAAAAATGTGTTACAATTTTGTTCATATAGTTCCTGGATTTGTCTTGGTGAATGAACTTCCAAATATTTTACATTATCTACAGTTACTTTAAATGAAATTTCTCTTTCTATCTCTCGTTGCTGGGTTTTGTTAGTAATATAAAGAAATGGTGATGATTTATGTGGATTTATTTTATATCCTGCAACTTTGTTAAAGTTGTTAATTATTTCAAATAATTTTTTCCTTGATTCTCTATGATTCTCTAAGTATATAATCACATCATTTGCAAAGAGTGATAGCCTTCTTTCTTTGCCTATTCTGATTCTATCAATTTCTTTTTCTTCTCTTTTAAGGCGAACCTTTCTGGTTCAGTATTGAATAACAGTGGTGATAATGAGCATCCTTGTTTCACCACCCTGATCTTATTGGAAATGCTTCTAGCTTCCCCCCATTACATATAGTGCTTACTGATGGTTTTAGATATATGCTACTTATCATTTTAAGGAAAACTCCATTTATGCCTATGTTGTGTAGGCATAATAGGAATGGGTGCTATATTTTATCAAAAGCTTTTTCTGCATCTATTGAGATAATCCTATGATGTCTCTTAATTTAGTTATAAATATGGTCAATTAATGCTTATAGTTTTCCTAATACTGAACTAGCCCTGCATTCCTGGTATAAGTCCAACCTGATAATAGTGTATTGTCCTTGTGATATGTTGCTGTAATCCCTTTGCTGATATTTTATTTAAAATTTTTGCATCTATCTTGATTAGGGCAGTTGGTTTATAATTTTCTTCTTCTGTTTTGGTTCTTCCCAATTTAGGTATCAGCACCATATTTGTATCATGAAAAGAATTTGGTAGGACTCCTTCTTTGCCTGTTTTCCCAAATCCTTTATAGAATGTTAGAATTAATTGTTCTCTAAATGTTTGATAGAATTCACTTATAAATCCATCTGGCCCTTGAGATTTTTTTCTTGAGGTGTTCGTTGATGGCTTGTTTGATTTCTTTTTCTGGAATGTGGTTATTTAAGTATTTTATTTCTTCTGTTAATCTGGGCAATGTATATTTTTGCAAATAATTCATCTGCTTCAATAAGGTTGTCAGATTTTTCAGCATGCAGTTGACCAAAGTGGGACCTAATTATTGTTTTAATTTTCTATTCATTGGTGGTGAATTCACCCTTTTCATTTTTGATACTGGTAATTTGGTTTTATTTTTCCTTTAGTTTAATCAAATTAATTAATGGTTTATCTCTTGTGTTTGGTTTTTGTTTTTTTTCATAGAATCAGCTCTTAGTTTTATTTATTAATTCAATAGTTTTCTAAATTTCAATCTCTTTGATTTTCAGAATTTCTAATTTGGTATTTAATTGGGGATTTTTAATTAGTTCTTTTTTTAGCTTTTTTAGTTCCATGCCTGATTCGTTGATCTCCTCTTTCTCTATTTTATTCATGCAAACATTTAGAGATTTAAAATTTCCCCTAAGAACTGCTTTGGCTGCATGCCAGAAGTTTTGGTATGTTGTTTCCTTATTTCCATTTTCTTGGATGAAGTTGTTGATTGTTTTTATTATTTGTTGTTTCAGCAATTCATTCTTTAGGATTAGATTATTTAGTTTCCAAAGAATTTTTGGTCTATCTTTCCATGACTCTTTATTACATGTTATATTTATGGCACTATCATCTGAAAAGGATCCATTTAATTGTTCTGCTTTTCTGAATTGGCTTGTGAGGCATAGGGCATGAAAAAAGCGCTGTAATACATGGTAAGTTTTTGTGTAGGTGCCATGTACTGCTGAGAAAAAGGTATATTCCTTTCTATCCCCATTCGCTTTTCTCTATATGTCTCCTATATCTAGCTTTTCTAAAATTTTCTTTACTGTAACTTCTTTCTTTTTTGCTTTGTGTTAGCTTTATCTTGTTTTGAGGGGGGGAGGTTGTGGTCCTCCACTAGTGTAGCTTTTCTTCCTGTAACTCGCCTGGCTTCTGTCCTAAGAATGTGGATGCTATACTGCTTGGTGCATATGTGTTTAATACTGATATTCGTTCATTGTCTGTGGTGTCCTTTAGCAGGATGTCGTTTTCTTCCTTATCTCTTTTATTTAGATCTGTTTTTGTTTTTGCTTTGTCTGAGATCAGGTTTGCTTTTTTTCCCTTGCCTTTTTTTTCCTTCAGCTAGAGCATAACATACTCTGTTCCAGCCTTTTACCTTCACTCTGGGTCTTTCTCTCTGCTTCAGATGTGTTTCCTGTAAACAGCGTGTTGTAGGATTACGGTTTGTACCGCTACGTTATCCACTTCCTCTTTATGGGAGAGTTCATCCCACTCACACTCACAGCTATGATTTCTAACTCTTTCTCTCCGTCCCGTTTCCTCTCGTTTGTACTTTCCTTTCGTCTTTATCCCTTTCACTCCTCACTAATGTTTTGCTTCTGACCACCACTTCCCTTAATCTGCCCTCCCTTCCATCAGCCCCTCTTCTTTTTTTCCCCTTCCCCTTCCTACTTCGTATAGACTAAGAAAGATTTCTATACCCAAGTGAATGTTGTGCCCTCTGTGAGCCAAATCTGATGAAAGTAAGATTCCCACAATGCTCACCTCCCTCCCTACTTTCCCTATAATTTACCCTTTTCTCCCAGTACAGTCCTTTTTATTTACCTCTTAACTTTTTTTATCATCATATTAAAGTCAATTTATGCCCACACCCTCTGTCTTTGTATATCTTCTAAATGTCATAATAATGATACAGTTCTCAAGAGTTTCAAGTATCGTCTTCCCAGGTAGGGATATAAATAAAAAAAAACCCTTATTGAATAACATGTACTTTTTTTCTTCCCTGTTTACCTTTTTATGCTTCTCTTGAGTCTTGCATTTGAACATCGAATTTTCTTTTGAGCTCTTGTCTTTTTATCAGGAAGGTTTGGAAATCCCCTAGTTCGTTGAAAGTCCATCTCCTACCATGAAAGATCATGTTCAGTTTTGCTGATTAGTTGATCATTGGTTGTAATCCAAGCTCCTTTGCCTTATGGGATATCATATTTCAGACCCTCTGATCTTTTATTGTAGAATCCTCTAGGTCCTGTATAATCCTGACTGTAGTTCCAGGGTATTTAAATTGTTTATTTCTGGCTGCTTGTAGCATTTTCTCTTTGACCTGATAATTCTGGGATTTGGGCACAATATTCCTTGGAGTTTTCCTTTTGGAATCTTTCAGGAGGTGATCAGTGGATTCTTTCAGTGACTTTTACTCTATGGTTCTAGGACGTCAGGGCAGTTTTCCTTGATAATTTCTTGCAAGGTGCATTCAAATGCTGTTTTTGATCATGGCTTTCAAGTAGACCAGTAATTCTTAAATCATCTCTCTTGGATCTGTTTTCCAGATCAGTTGTTTTTTTGGTTTAGTATTTTATATTCTCTTCTATTTTTTCATTCTTGAAATTTTGTTGGACTCTTGATGCCTCAGAGATTCATTAGTTTCTGCTTGCCTGAGTCTGATTTTGTATGAATTGTTTTCTTCAGTTGGCTTTTGTACCTCCATTTCCATTTGCCCAGTTCTACTTTTTAAGGAGATCTCTTCAGTGCATTTTTGTACCTCCTTTCCCCTTGGCCAATTGTATTTTTTAAGGATTTTTTTTTCCTCAGTCGGTTTTTGTCCTTCCTTTTCCGAGCTATTGACTCTCGTGTAACTCTCATTTCTTTTCCCAATTTTTCTTCTTTGTCTTATTTTACTTTTAAAATCCCTCTTGAGTTCTTCTCAGAAGGCTTTTTGGGCTTTGGTCCAATTCATATTTCCCTTTGAAATTTCAGACGTATGTATATTCATAATGTCCTCTTCTCTTTTTGTGTCTTGATCTTCCCTGTCACCACAATAATTCTCTATGGTCAGTGGTTTGTTTTTTTTTTCTGCTTTTTGCTCATTTTGTTTGCCTATTTCCTGGCTTTTAAAGTTGTGCTCTCCTGCTAGAGTACAGGGGGCACTATTCTAAGCTGCTTTTGTTAGGGACTAGGTACTTTTGTGTGCTGGGGCTCAGGTGCAGCAGTTGGAAGCTGTAAGGGTCTGACAACTTACCTGGTGCAGATGTGGGGTCCTAGTGGCAGTGTCTAGCATGTGCTTAGGCCAGGTTGTGTTTTTCTGCATTTTCCTGAGGTTACACCAAAGCACAGGGAGGTCTGGCTGCTGGAGGACACCTGTCTGCTTGGGGCTGTGGTGGGGCACGTAGTTAGTTCTCCAGACTGGAGTCTATTGGTTCCTCTGGCTATGCTAAGGCACATGGGGTTGGTGTTTGCATGCTCTGCCGCCCTGGGGCTCAGGATCTCCCCTTGGTAAGGTAAGGCTTGCTGCTGGCTTGCTGGGCTGTCTTCTGTACTGGACCACGCTCCTCTTTTTACCCATGTGAAGCAGATCTTTAGTGGTCATCCTCCAAGTTTCCCAGGTTAAAAGATTGCTTTTCTCTGCCTTTCCGCTGTCCACTGTGCCAGGATTTTTCCTGGGGTACTATTTTTTGAGTTTTTTATAAGCCAGTAAGGGAGAGTGAGAACAATTTACTGCTTACTCTGCCATCTTGACTGCCAGAAATAGTTTTCTTTCTCTGTTTTTGCTCTTCCTGGTTCTGCTCTTAGTGACACATTTGTGTCATAGAAGGAATTTGGCAGGACCATTTTACCTATTTTTTTCTGACAGTTTATGCAGGGTTGGAATTAATTGTTCTTTAAATGTTTGGTAGAATTAATTTATTAATTCATCTGGTCTTTTTTTTTTTTCCTTAGGAAGCTCATTTGTGGCTTGTGCAATTTTTTTTTCTAAAATAAGTTTATTTAAGTATTATATTTTCTGTTCTATTAATCTGCACAATTTATATTTTTGTATTGGTCTATTTAATTTAGATTATTGGTTTTATTAGCATATGGTTGAACAAAATTGCTCCTAACAATTGCTTTTGTTTGATCTTCATTGATTGGGAATTTATCCTTTTCTTGTTTGATAATGGTAAATTTTCTTTCTTTTTTTTCAAATCAAACAAGCCAATTCTTTATTTTACTATTTGTTTTATCGTATTTCTACTATTTTATTCTCATTTTAGGGCAGTTAGAAGGACAGAGGACACAAAAATGGTTTTGAGACCTCTCTTGGGAGAGCTTAGGCGAGTAACTGCCTTTTCTCCTCCATCTCGGATCTGTCCGTGTGTTTCATACAAACTCTGAAGTCTTGTGTTCTGGTTTCTAATCCATTTTCCCATCCTCTTCTGTTTTGTGTGTGAGTTCATCCTATTCACATCCATCTTTATGATTGCTAAATGCGTATTTCCCTCCATCCTGTTCTCTTATACTTATCCTTCCCTTTTTTTTTTATCCCTCTATCCTTCTCTAGAATCTGTTTTGCTTTTGACTGTTGCCTTCCTTAATCTACCCTCTTACTAATTCCCACCAACCCCTTTTCTTCCTACTTCCCTGTTGGGTAGGGTGTTACCCAGGTGTTACCCACCTGTTCAGATGAGAATAAGGTCTAAGGGTTGCTCGCTCCCCCAATCCTCCCTTCCATTGTATAACTCCTTCTTGCTTGCCCTATTTATGTGAGATACTTTTCCCCATTTTTCTTCTCCCATGCCCCCTCCCCCACTGTAGTCCTCTTTTTCACTCTGCCTTAAGTCTTTTGAGATCATCCCATCATAATATGATCACACCCTTTACCTCTAAAGTAGACTCCATTTAATAGCCACAGCAATAAAATTCTCAGGCTTTGTGTGTATCATCTCCTCATGCAGGGAACTTAACAGTTTAACCTTGTTTTAGTCTCTTATGTTATCTCACTCATGTTTTATCTTTTTATAGTTCTCTTGAGGCTTGTGCTTGAATATCAGGTTTTCTGTTCACCTTTAGATTTTTCATCAGGATTACTTGAAAATTATTTAATTCAATAAATATCCATTTTTCCCTCTGAAGGATTTTACCAAATTTTGCTGGATGTTGTTCTTGGCTGTAATCCTAGCTCCTTGGCCTTTTTGGAATGTTGTATTCTAAGCCTTCAAGTCCTTGTAGTGGTTAACTGCTAAATCTTGTGTGATCCTGATTGTGACTCCATTGTATTTGTATTATTTTTCTGGCTGCTTATAGTATTTTTTCTTTTTAATGTAGAAGTTCTGGATTTTGACTATATTATTTCTGCGAGTTTTCATTTTGAAATTTTTTTTAGGAGGTAAACTGTGCAATCTTTCAGTTTTTACTTTGTCCTCTGGTCCTGAGATATCTGTGTAGTTTTCCTTTGTGATATCTTGAAATGCAATGTCTGGGCTCTTTTTTCTTGATTGATTTTTAGGTATTCCAATGATTCTTAAATTATCTCTCTTTGAAATAGCATGTGTCTTGGAAGGGCACCAAATACATTAATTTGTTAAGTGTTTCCATTTTTATTGTATTGGCACATCCTAACCATGAACAATTAATATGTCTCCAATTTTTAGATCTGTCTTTATTTCTGTAAGTAGCATTTACTACTTATATTCATAGAATTCCTATGTATATTTTTGTAGATAGGCTCCCAGATAGTTATATATATATATATATATATATATATATATATATATAGACAAGGTAATGGTTTCTGTGAATTTATTTTATGTTATGTCATTTTGCTAATGTAGTTTCAGTTAATTATAGTTGATTCCTTAGAAATCTATACATCATATTAGCAAAAAGCTGTAGTACTGTATTCTCTTTGATTATACTTATGCCTTTGATTTCTTTTTCTCGTCTTATAACTGTAGCTAAGATTTCTAGATACAATTCAATAATTATGATAATGACTATCATTATTTTGCTTCCTGTTCTTCCTGGAAAGGTCCTAGTCTTTATTTATATATAATATTCACCCTTGATTTAAAATGTGTGCAAATTAGCACACTTAAGTAAAGTCCATTTATTCCTTTGCTTTTTTACGTGCATTTGTTTTTGTTTGTTTATTTTAAAAGATTTACATTTTTTAGGTCAATTTAAAAAAATATTTGACAATTTCTGGTTTTTTATAATCTTTTGAATTTTTTTGTTTCTTAATGTCTCTTTTTTTGTATATTTCATTTTTTTCCAAATTACGTGCTAAAACAATTTTTTTTAACATTTGTTTTCTTTTTAAACTTTTGAGTTCTAAATTCTATCCCTCCCTCCCTCCCATCTCCCCTTCCTGATAGGGTAAGCAGTCAGGTACAGGTTATAAATGTGCAATCATGTAAAACATGTAATTAGTATTAGTAATTTTATATAAGGAGACTAAATTTTTTTTTAATGGAAGAAAGTGAAAAAATAGCATGCTTCAGTCTGTATTCAGACGATCAGTTCTTTTTTCTGGAGTTGGAAAATGTTTCATTAATGAGTCATTTGGGATTGTCTTGCATCATTGTATTGCTGAGAATAAATAAGTCATTCATAGTTCTTCCTCATACAGTATTGCTCTTACTGTGTATGATGTTCTCCTGCTTCTACTCACTTCACTTTGCATCAGTTCATGTAAGTCTTTCCGGGTTTTTCTGAAATCATCCTGCATATTATTTCATATCACACAATGTTTCATCACAACCATATACCACAGCTTGTTTAGTCATTCCCCAATAAATGGACCTCCCCTCAATTTCCAGTTCCTAGCCACCACAAAAAGAGCTGCTATATATATTTTTGTACAAATAGGTCCTTTTCCCCTTTTTTTGGATGTCTTTGGGATATATATACTTAGCAGTTGTTATTGCTCGATCAAAGGGTATGCACAGTTTTATAGCTCTTTGGGCATAGTTCCAAATTGCTCTCTAAAATGATTTGACCAGTTCACAACTCCCCAACTGTACATTAGTGTTGCAATTTTCCCACATCTGCTCCAACATTTATCATTTTCCTTTTTTGTCATATTAGCTAATCTGATAGGTGTGAGGTAGTTTAATTTTCATTTCTCTAATCAGTGATTTAGAGCATTTTTTTCATATGACTACAAATAGCTTTGATTTCTTTGTCTCAAAACTGCCTGTTCATATTGTTTGACCATTTATTAATTGGGGAATGACTTGTATTCTTATAAATTTGACTCAGTTCTCTATATATTTGAGAAATGAGCCTTTTATCCGAGATACTTGTTGCAAAAAATTCCTCCCCCCAGTTTTCTGCATTCCTTTTAATTTTTGTTGCATTGGTTTTGTTTGTGCAAAATCTTTAATTCAACGTAATCAAAATGATTTATTTTACATTTTATAATACTCTACATTTTCTTAGGTACTAAATTCTTCCTTTGTCTATGAATCTGACATATATACTATTCCATGCTCTCCTAATTTGCTTATGGTATCACTCTTTATGTGTAAATCATGTACCTATTTTGACCTTATTTTAATGTAGGGTGTGAAATGTTGGTCTGTACCTAGTTTCTGTCATACTACTTTCCAGTTTTCCTAGCAGTTTTTGCCAAATAATGAGTTTTGGTTCCAAAAGCTTGGATCTTTGAATTTATTATATACTAAATAAGTATCGTCAGTTACTATAATATAATGTGTACATAATCTATTCCATGGATCCACCACTCTGTTTTTTAGGTAGTAACAAATTGTTTCAGTAATTACTGCATTATAATGCAGTTTGAGATGTGGTAAAGCTAGATCACCTTCCTTTTGTTTTTTTTTTTTCATTGATTTCCTTGATATCTTTGAGCTTTTGTTCTTCCAGCTCTATAAAATAATTTTTGGGTAGTTTGATTGGTATGACATTGCATAAATGGATTAATTTAGGTAGAATTATAATTTTTATTATATTGCCTCAGCCATGAACATTTAATATTTTTTCCAGTTGTTTAGATCTGACTTTTTTTGTGTAAAAAGTGTTTTGTGATTGTGTTTATATAGTTCCTGCGTTTATCTTGGCATATAGACTCTCAAGTAATTTACATTGTTTACAGTTATTTTAAATGGAATTTCTCTATCTCTTGCTAAGGCTGGGCTTTGTTGGTAATATATAAAAATGCTGATGATTTATGTGAGTTTATTTTATATTCTGCAACTTTGCTAAAGTTGTTAATTATTTCAAATAGTTTTTTTAGTTGATTCTTTAGGATTCTCTTAAGTATACTGTTATGTCATCTGAAAAGAATGAGTTTTGCTGTTCTAAGTTCTTTGATTTCTTTTTCTTCTCTTATTGCTGTAGCTAACATTTCTGTTACAATATTGAAAAATAGAAGTGATAATGGGCTTCTTTGCTTAACCCCTGATTGTATTGGAAAGGCTTTTAGTTTATCCCCCTTACAGATAATGCTTGCTGATGGGTTTAGATAAATATTACTTATCCTTTTAAGGTAAGCTCCATTAATCCCTATTCTCTGTAATGTTTTATAATAGGAATGTGTATTATTTTTTCAAAAGCTTTCTGCGTCTATTGAGATAATCAAATGATTTCTTGGTTTTGTTATTGATATGGTTAATTACACTGGTAGTTTTCCTAATATTGAACTAGCCTTGCATTCTTGATATAAATCCTGCCTGGTCATAGTGTATGATTCTGCTGCTAAATTGCTGTAATCTCCTTGTTAATATTTTATTAAAAATTTTTGCATCAGTATTCATTAGGGAAATTGGTCATCAAATTTTTTTCTGTTTTAGCTCTTCCTGGTTTAAGTATCATCACAGTATTTAATACATATTGTAAAAGGAATTTGGCCAGACTCCTTCAGCTATTTTTCCAAATAATCTATATAGTATTGGGGTAAATTGTTCTTTAGATGTTTGGTAGGATTTGCTTGTGAATCCATCTGTCCCTGGAGATTTTTTTCTTAGGTAGTTCATTGATGGTTTGTTCAGTTTCTTTTTTCTAAAATGGAGATTATTTAAGTGTTTTATTTCTTTTCTGTTAACCTGGGTTGTTTATATATTTGTAAATATACACCTATTTCATTTACCTTGATGTTTCTTGGAATCATTAGCTTCCACTTAGCAAGTTCTAATTTTTAAAGATTTATTTTCTTTAGTGAGAGTTTTGTACCTCTTCTATCTTTTGGAAAATTCCTGACTTTTAAATAGTTCTTTTCTTCAGTGTTTTTTGTACCTCTTTTACATAACTCTTAATTCTCTTTTCATAATCATCTTGCATAGCTCTCATTTCTTTCCCCACTTTTTCCTCTCTTGCTCTTAATTGATTTTTAAAATTATCAATTGTTCCTTTTTATCTCTTTATTTAACTCTTCTAGGAATTCTTGTTGTTCTTAAGTCCAGTCTGCGTTTTATTTTTGAGGTTTCACTTAGGTCGTTGTGAATGGTGGGGGGATCGTCCAGAACTCACTTGATATTATAATGCTGTGGGCATCGAAACCATCTACTATTGGCTTTAAAAATAGATCAGTGGAAAATAGTAGAGAAGAGAGAATCAGATATGATAGAATTCAACCCATTTTTCACTAAAGTAGAAAACAAAAGTTACCTAGGAAAAAACTACTTGTTTGATAAAATTTCATGGTAAAACTGAATATATTCTGGCAGAAACAACATATATACTCCATGTTCCACATATATTCTACCTTGATATACACTTTTAATATTAAATATTATACTATTACAAAACTAAAAGAGAAATAGATCATATGCTTTTCACAGCTATGACTAGATGAATAAATATTTTTGGTTACTTAAATCTGAAAAGATTCTATATAGAATAATGTGCCTAGGATAAGAAGTGAAGTTGTTGAATGGGGGAAAATTTTTTTTCTATCTAATTTTCCTGGTAAAGGTTTTGTTTCCTAGGCATACAAATGATATATGTATTTATGACTTATAATCATTTCCCAATATATAAGTAGTTTAAAGATATGAGCAAACAGTTCTTAAAGAGAAATTGCAAAATATTTATAACCAAATGAAAGAATGTCTAAAATAATTGATAATAAGAGTAATGCAAATCAAAACAACCCTGAGGCTTCACCTCATACCATGCAATTGGGCAAAAATGACAACAGTGTTGGAGGGATTATGGAATGCTAAGGACAGTGATTCATTGTTGGTGTAGTTGTGAAATGGTGCCACTATTTTGTAAACAATTTGAAATTTTGCAAATAAGATGTCCTTACTCTTTGAACCAGAGATGATATTCATAGACATATACCCCAAGGAAGCTATCTATAAGATAAAAATCTTCATATACTCAAAAATATTTATAAGAGCATTTTTTTCTGATAGGCAAGAATTAGAATCAAATTAGATGCTCGTTAGTTGGGGAATGGCTAAACAAACTGGTACATGAATGTAATGAAATATTATTGTACTGTAGGAAATGATGTGTGTGTGAAATGCAGAAATAATTTATATGAACTGGTTCGGTGAGCCAAGGAGACAGTATACACAGTAACTACTACAACATTAATGCATGAAACAATTACACCCCTTCCCCGGAAATAAAAAGTAAATATAACAAAATTATAAAGATCCAGCAGGACTGTATTGAAGAAAGTCATCCCTCATCAACTAGTAAGCCCACAGATTATTGCACACTGTATATGTTTTTTAGACTTTTTTCAATGTATTGATCAGTTCTGCTGATTTTTTTTTTCCTCTTTAAAAAAATACTGTTTGTTATATGAGATGGCTCTCTGGGAGGGGGTGTAGGTGGGATACTTAGGATAACAATGATGATGTGTAAAAATCAGAAGCTAATCAATAAAAGCTTTTTAAAATACACACACACATACACACACATACGTCTAAATCTTTCAAATCGTTCTTCACAATCTTCCCTCCTTGGACCGTACCATTTTTTAACCTTGTTTCCAGCTACTTTCTAAATAAGTGCTGCTCATCATCCTCCTCTCCTGCCTGGGATATTACTGTTTCTCTTTTTGACTTACAATAAGTCTTAATCTTCCTTTAAAGCCAACAGCAAGCCACAACAAATCGTTCTGTGAAGCTCCACTTGTTGGTGTTAACTGTGGGTATCCTCACCCACCTACTGTACTCCTGTAGCAACTTATTGTTGGTGCTACTTGCTGTCATGTATACACATCCATATATACATGTCTTGTTTACTCAAGTAGCATGTCAGCTCCACGAGGGTGGGAACCATTTCTAATGATTTTTTGTATTACCATTGCATAGCATAGCACCTTGCCCCTAATAAATATGTATTAAATATTTGTTATCAAAGTAAATAAAGTTTTTCAGTATTTCCTAAACTAATTTTGGAGTCTGTTCTGTTGCTCCATGCTTCAGACTACCACACATCTGCATAACGTGGCTTGGTGCAGCTAAATAGCTCATGAGGGCTCCTGCAGAGCTGAATTGTCCTTACTAGTACGTGAGTGAGCAGAAGTTAGCATGACTTCATGTATCTAGCTTGCCTGGGACCGGGTCATATTGCACATCCTAGCCAGTCATCTCCCCCATGCATCTTCTTGTCATTCCTACGTGTAACTGCCCTTCTTCCTTCCACCTCCTGCTCTGGAAATAGCAGTCGAGTCACCGCTACTGTTATTCTACCAAAAAACACGTCATTCAGCTGTCTTATGGCTCCACTTGTTTCCCCTGATACTTCTAGACCAAGCATTTCCCTGGCTGTTATTCTCGTAGGTTCTGTCTCCTTCTGCGACTCTCTCGTGTTTGTAGACAGGTGTCTGTTACAATTCGGTGTTTTCATCGGGAATGTTTGAAGACCTTTATTTCGTTACAGACTCTCTTCCGCCCCTCCTGTGTACGCAGCTTTGATGAGTATTTGATTCCTGGTTGTAAGCCTTTATCTTTTTTTTTAATACAGTATTTTGATCTTTCCTCTCCTTTAGAGTGAAAGCTGCCTGTTTTCCACCTTTTCTGTTTCACAGTGGAGGCAAATGTGGACGTGAATCTTTACACGGGGAACTTTCGTATTCTCAGGTCCCCTCTAGAAGTGGATCTCAGTGTAATTCCAGGCGCCTGCAGCAAGTTTTCCATAAGCGAATTTACGCGTTCGTCAGTGTTTCGTGATATCGTTACTTCCCACAGCAGGTATCATGTAATGAGGTATTTGTCACTTTTGCCATTAGGAACTCCTCTTGGCTTCTACTCTGCGAAGCGTACCCCAAATCCTGAGGAGCTGATATCGGAGAAAGCTAATTCCAGACCTCTAGCACACTCCCTCAACCCCTCCTCCCCCCTCACCCCCACATGGGCTGCATAAGCCCATGCATGGATTGCCGCAGAACTGAGTTCCACACTCTGATCCCCTCACCTTGCCCCAGTACCACAGACATCCAAGTAGCACGTGTTTACTCAGGCTGCAGTAGCATGATGCAATGCTCTGTGCTGCAGGAGAACTTGGGCAGAAGATGGAGGAACGCAGGGAAAGTGGGCAGGGCACTTATATGGGACTGAGTGACACTCCACCCAACCTAAGAAAAAGATCCTAGCACTCAAATGGGTTCATTTCTGCCCTCCAAAAGTCTCTTAGGGTAGAGACTCAAGTTGGTAAACCATGAATTGCTCATCATGCTCTGCTGCTTGATGCATATACATGTATGAAGATGATGAAGTACGATGTGATGAACATTAATATAACGTATAGAGCGTAATGCATTTTGAGATACTTTGAGATCCAGGACCCAGGGAAACCGTCATTAAAGCAAAAGGAGTCAGAATATGAGTCATAAGGAAAAATGAAGAAAAAAGGAAAAATGACCCATGAGTGGAAGACCACAGTCTTGGCTCCAGGGCCCTTTTATTGGGCAGCTGTGAATAAATATTGCAAGTCTAAGGAAAATGAATTGGCAGAGAAAGCCGTGGTTTACCATCCCAGCATAGAACTATAGCAAGAGTTTTTCCAAATGGTTTGGAAGAGAATTGGGAACGGCGAGAGCAGATTTTATGTCTTGCACAGCAGAACTAATGGGCAGAATATAAAAATTGAGTCCACAGTGACATATCTCAGCAAAGAAAAAAGAGAGGATAACTGATTGGGAGTGCAGATACATGGAATTTAAAGGAAATCTGGAAGGAAAAAATCCATAATATTAAAAGAAATTATAATGTCCCTGTCAGTAAAACATACAGAACATGAAGGGCAGGATATGTGGACAAATAAAGAATTATAGGTCTCCCAGAAAAACATGGCAAATCAATTTCTTACACTATATTAGTGTAAGAAATTATACAAGAAAATGATCCATAACTTCTGAACACAGAAAATAAATAGAATGTACAGATCCCCTTAAGAGGAAAAAACAACCTCCCCCCCTAGCTACAAACTTCTAGACAGAAATTAGTTAAGTTATTTCCGTTGAGAAACAAATTCTGCAAGCAACCTGGAGGAAAAAAAAAAACCTAAAAACTTCAACATCAGCTATAAAGGAAAGGAAATTAAGTAACATAACCTAAAGCAGCAGGAACAGCTGGAGGGAACAGAATAATGTTTTTCTTTTTTTTAATTAAGTTTCATGTTTATTTATAGTTTACATCATTCATTTCCACAAGATTTTGAGTTACGAATTTTCTCCCCATCTTTCCCCTTCCCACCACCCCAAAACAAGGATCCCACTGAATCTTCCCCCAATCTGCTCTCTCCTGTATCCTCCCCGACCACCCCTGTGACTTTCCGGTAGGGCAAGATGGATCTCCTTACCCCAGTGCCTGTATATCTTATTTCCCAGTTGCATGTAAATAATAATAATAATATTTTTTAAACATTTGATTTTAAAACTTTAAATTCCAGATTCTTTCCCTCGTCATCCACTCTTACTTGGAAGATAAGCAATTCAGTATAGGTTGTGTATGTGTAGCTGCGCAAAACATCTCCACGAAGGATATATTGTAAAAGACTGACTATATTTCCCTCCATCCTATCCCACCCCCCACTTGTTCTGTTGTCTACTTTGACCCTGTCTCTTTTCAAAAGTGTGTGCTTCTAACTACCCTCCCCCCCCAACTGCCCTCCCCTCCATCATCCCTCTTCTCATCCCCTTCACCCCTACTCTCCTGTAGGGCAAGATACCCAATTTAGAGTGTATGTCATCCCCTCCCTAAGCCAAATCCAGTGAGATTAAGGTTGACCCATTTCCTTTTGCCTTCCTGTTCTTCCCCTCCATTGTAACAGTTATCCCTTGCCTCTTCTATATGAGATAATTTACCCCATTCTGTCTCTCCCCATCTCCTCTCATTATAGTCCTCTCTCACTTCTCAATTTCACCTTTTAAATATCATCCTTTCCTATTCAATTGATCCTGTGCCCTCTGTCTATG
>CM053589.1:8886122-8913682 GCA_028646515.1 Pseudochirops corinnae | reverse complement strand
TTTTTAAGGCATTCTTCTCCTCATTGCCTTTTTGGGCCTCTTTTGCCATTTGAGTTAGTTTACTTTTTAAGGTGTTATTTTCTTCAGTCAGGTTATTGACTCTCTTTTCATGATTTTCTTGCATCATTCTCATTTCTCTTCCCAATATTTCCTCCACTTCTCTTATGTGATTTTCAAAATCCTTCTTGAACTCCTCCCATCGCCTGTAACTGGTACATATTTTTCTTGGAAGCTTTTGGTGCAGGAGTTTTGATTTCCTTGTCTTCCTCCCATTCCATGCTTTGATTTTTTTTGTCTCCAAAAAAGGAACTTAATATTTGATAGCTGTGCTTGCTTTGCTTCCTTTGCTTGCTCATGTTGCCAGTCACAACCTATAGGTGAATCTTTTTTTTAGCATGAGAGGGTGCATAAAGGGAAAAGGGGAAGAAAATAAGAGGGAATATGTTGTATACCCATATCAAGTCTAAGACCAGCAATGACAAGAAAATAACTCCTATAGTGTTTCAGGAAGAAGAGTATTTCCTTGAAAATGGGCAAGAAGGCAAAGGGAGAGATTGAAAAGGGGGGAAAGAAAAGGGAAAAATCTTATCTTAGAAGAGAGCATGGGTACCACTGAATGCTACAATGGGGACAAGTGAGGGATTTTATAAAGGGAGATGGGAAACTTGAAATATGTATTTTAGGAACTTAGTGCTGAGAGAGACTGTTTATCCAGCATCATGAAAATGGGAACTCCTGAGGGCAACTAATAACCAGAAGAGAAGGAAGGCATAGACCCAGGGAGAAGATTTTGAGGTAAATGGAGGGGAAAATAAACTAAGTTGGCAGGGTAAAGGTCAATAATGACTTGTTCAGTCAAGTAGGGAAATTCCTACCATCGAACAATCTATTGCAATAGATATTTCTATGTGAGACCTGATAGAAAGAGAAGGAGACCTGATAGAAAGAGAAGGGGACATGGGTTTCAACAAAACAATGACAGAAATTGTTTAGAAGAGAAAACATTAAGAGGTACCTTAATTCCATGAGGAATGCGAAGACTAAAGAAAAACTAAATAAGTGCATAGGAGCTATGAATCAAAGAAGAAAAGTCAATAGTAGAAAGGTGAGATAATAAAAGGAATGAAGGAAAGAGGGACAGAAGATGAACATTTTTAAGCTGATAAATTGAAGGTGAGAAGAGGAAGGAGGATTTTACTGTATCTAATTGAGCAGGGAAAAAGAAGGAAAGAATCAAACAAGAAAGGAAAAGCAAAACGAGTGAAAAGGTTCCCAAACGCCGTAGGGAGAGGAAGTCGAAGGGAAGAAGAAAGCTGCTGGGAATAAGGATTTCTTTAATTTAGATTAAGCTAAAATAAATGAGGAGACACAGTTTACAGAGAAAGGAAAAAAAGAAAAGGAGAGGAAACAATGTTAGGGACAAATGGAGGAAGATATAAACCTAGTTTATAACTTTAGCAGTGAACAGATCAAACAATCCAATAAAATTAAAAGGAATGAAAGACTGAATTAAAAAAAAACCTCTATTTGTTATCTACAATGCATTTTAAAAATATTTTAAATTAATTTATTTACTTTTAGTTTTAAACATTCATTTCCACAAGATTTTGAGTTCCAAATTTTCGCCCCCTCTCATTTCCTCCCCACCCCAAGATGGCATGCATTCTGATTACCCCTTCCCCTAGTCTACCCTCCTTTCAGTCATGCCCTGCCCCCTTTCTCTCCTTAACCTCTTTCTTGTAAGGCAAGATAGATTTCTATACCTCATTGCTTGTTCATCTTATTTCCTAGTTGCAAATAAAAATAATTTTTAACATTTGTTTTTTAAAACCTTAAGTTCCAAATTCTCCTTGTTCTTCCTTCCCTACCCACCCTCGTTGAGAAAGCAAGCAATTCATTATCGGTTATATGTGTGTAGTTATGTAAAACACTTCCATAATAATCATGCTATAAAAAACTATATTTTCTTCCATCCTATCCCGCCCCCCCCATTTACTTCTGACTATGCTATGTGTGTGTGTGTGTGTGTGTGTGTGTGTGTGTGTGTGTGTGTGTATTCCCTTCAACTACTTTAATTTGGAGAAAGGTCTCATGAGTTGCAAATATCATCTTTCCATTTAGGAATGTAAGCAGTTTAACTTTAATAGGTTCCTTATGATTTCTCTTCCCTGTTTACCTTTTCATGCTTCACTTGATTCTTGTATTTGAAAGTCAGATTTTCTATTCAGCTCTGGTCTTTTCATCAAGAAAGTTTGAAAGTCTTCTATTTCATTGAATATCCATTTTTTTTCCCCTGAAGTATTATACTCAGTTTTGGTGAGTAGGTGATTCTTGGTTTTAATCCTAGCTCCCTTGACCTCCCCAATATGATATTCCAAGCCCCCTGATCCCTTAATGTAGAAACTGCTAAATCTTGTGTTATCTTCATTGTGTTCCCACAATACTTGAATTGTTTCTTTCTGGCTGCTTGCAATATTTTGTTCTTGACCTAGGAACTTTGGAATTTGGCTGCAGTACTCCTAGGAGTTTTCTTTTTGGGATCTCTTTCAACAGGTCATCACTGGATTCTTTCAATTTCTATTTTATGCTCTGGTTCTAGAACATCAGGACAGTTTTCCTCGATAATTTCTTGAAAGGTGATGTCTAGGCCCTTTTTTTTTTAATGGCTTCCAGGTAATCCAGTAATTTTTAAATGATCTCTTCTGGTTCTATTTTCCAGGTTTGTTGTTTTTCCAATGAGATATTTCACATTGTCTTCTATTTTTTCATTCTTTTTAGTTCTGTTTTATAATTTCTTGATTTCTCATAGAGTCTTTAGCTCCCGTTTGCTCCATTCTATTTTGAAGGAATTATGTTCTTCAGTGAGCTTCTGGGTCTCCTTTTCCATTTGGCCCATTTTGCTTTTTTAAGGCATTCTTCTCAATGGTTTTTTTGACCTCTTTTGCCATTTGAGTTAGTCTAGTTTTTAAGGTTTTATTTTCTCCAGTATTTTGGGGGGGGTTTCTTCAGCAAGCTGTTGACTTATTTTTCATGATTTTCTTGCATCACTCTCATTTCTCTTCCCAATCTTTCCTCTAGTTCTCTAACTTGATTATCAGACTTCTTTTTGAGCTCTTCCATTGCCTGTGACCAATTCATATTTTTCTTGGAGACTTTTAATGTAGGAACTTTGACTTTGTTTTCTTCTTCTGGTTGTATGTTTTGATCTTCTTTGTCACCAAAGTAAGATTCTATAGCAGTGGTTCTCAACCTTCCTAATGCCATGACCCTTTAATATAGTTCCTCATGTTGTGGTGACCCCCAGCTATAAAATTATTTTCATTGCTACTCCATAACTGTAATTTTGCTACTGTTATGAATCGTAATGTAAATATCTGATATGCAGGATGTATTTAAATTGAACATAACCCACAGATTGAGAACTGCTGTTCTATAGTCTTGAGTTTTTTCTGCTGTTTACTCATTTTCCCAGCCAAATACTTTACTTTCTAATTCTTTGTCAAGGTAGGACTCTGCTTCCAGTGGAGGTGGGGGTGCGTGTACGGTTTCAGGCTTCAGGGATTTTGTGCAGTTGTTTTCAGGGATACTTCTGTAAATTTTCAAGTTTTCCAAGTGGTATGATCAAAGGAGAGGTGTTTACTCCTTTCCTGGCCTGTTTTCTGGTCTGTGAGACGAGAACCACAAGCACTCTTCTGCCTTGGAACTTGGATTCCCTCGCCACCACAGCCACTAGCTCTGCCACACCAGTGCTCCTCCTCACCCCAGAACTGCCACCCAGGATTGGGACCCAGATCCAAGCAGGGCAAGAGAATCCTGCCTCAGCACCAGCAAAGAGATTCCTGAAATCCCTCTCTGATTCAACCATATCGTCTGTGGGCCAGGATCTCAGGAAGCAGCCATTGTTGCTGCTACCAAGTAATATGTTTTAAAAATAAAGACATGAACAAATTAAAATGAGGAATTAGAAAAAATGTGCATTCATTGGATCCCAAAAAGTAGAAGTTGCAGCCACAGTCTGATAAAGTGGAAACAGCCATTCACAACATAAGAAAGAACAAAGAACATTCTACTGAAATTGTACCACTATCAGTCTTGCTCCTCATGCTTTAGCGTCTGAATTCATAAAGGAAATATCAGAACTATAAGGAGACATAAGTAGTAACATCATAATGACAGATTTCAGTGTCCCTCTTTCACTTTTGCCTAACTCTAAAAGAAAGATTGAAAAAACCCCTGAAAATACAGAACTGGAGCTGAGAAACATACCATATTCTAAATGGGACTGCGAAGGAGTATATTTATTTCTCACCACTATGTTGAATTTTACAAAAATTGACCATATATTAAGGGCACAGAGATTATGTAAATATTAAAAGACTGAAATAGTAAATACTTCCTTTACGGTAAAAATAATAATTAGTTCAAGGATCACAAACCTAAGATACAGACCCAAATGAGACTTAATGATGAAATCCTGAATGGTGAGTGAGTCAAAGAACAACTAATAGAAACAGGAATTATATTGATGATATAAGATTCCAAAATATTTGGGATAGATCTAAGCAGTCCTGAAGGGGAGAAACACATGCCTACAAAAACACATTAACAAAATAGAATTGGAGAGAATTAGTGAAATGAGTATGCATTTGAGAAAATAAGGAAGTCAAGTGCCATGCCAATCGTACTACCCAAAAATTTGTTTTATGGAACTATAAAAAATAATAACAAAATATATGAATGTAATACAGTACTATTGTGCTATAAGAAATGATGAGCAGGGGAGCTTCAGAAAACATGGAAAGACTTGAATGAACTGATGCTGAGTGAAGTGAGCAGAGCTAGGAATGTATCGCATACCATATAGCAGCCGTAATGTGCCATGACTGACTTTGATAGACTTAGCTCTTCTCAGCAATGCAAGGATCTAAGACAATTCCAAAAGACTCGTGATGGAAAATGCTTTTCACATCCAGGAAGGTAACTATGGAGTGTAAATGCAGATTGAAGCGCATTATTTACTCTCTTTTCTTTTTGCTTCTTCTGTCTTGTGGTTTCTTCCATTGGTTCTAATTCCTTACCACATGATTAATGTGAAAATACATTTAATATGAATGTATATGTAAAGTCTGTGTCAAATTACATGACATCTTAGGGTGAGTGGAGGGGAGAGATGGGCGGGGGAGGAATCTGGAATGTATGGAAGTGAATGCTGAAAACTAAAAATAAATAAATTTAACTAAAAAAATTTAAAAAAGAAAGAAGTCAACCAAGAAACCTGAAATGAGATGAGATATTAGAAATTAGGAAAGGCATAGATATAATGGAACCTTCCCAAAAGAAACTATAGAAATGCTAAATTACAACTGAAACCTAGTTCTTTGAAAGGACTGAAAAAATTGATAAACTTTTAGCTAATCTAATGAAAGAGGGTTAAAAAATATCAGCAAAGTAGGAAATGAACAAAAAAATCCCCCACAAACACAACAAAAGCAGAAGGAATCATCAAAATCTGTTATTTTTTTGTAATCTATTTATTTTTCGTTTTCAACATTTTAATTTCCACAAGATTTTGAGTTACAAATTTTTTTCCCCATCTGTCCCCTACCCCCACCCCAAAATCTGCTATATGTTAACAAACCTGAGAACACAGAATCATAGAGGAATACCTTAAAAAATATAAAATACTCAAGCTAACAAAGGACCAAGTAGAGATTTAACTTGGTCTCAGAAAAAAAGAAATGGAATTAGCTATAAACCAAGTATGAAAAATAAGAAATCTGACCCTGATAGCTCCGTGGTACAATTCTATTAAGCATTTAAAGGATTACTACCCTTGTTTCACAAATTATTTTCAGAAATTGAGAAAGAAAAGCATTCTACTAAATTCCTTTTATGAGACAAAGGTAGTAGTAATGTTTAAACAAGGGAACTATAGGAATTACAGGAGAGCTATAAACCAGTGTCATTAATGATTGCACTGGAGATACAAAGAAAGGTAAAAGACGGTTCTTGCTTTCAGGGATCTTCAATGGGTGGGGATGGCGGCTGGGAACAACATGGAAACCACTAGTACACAAGTAAGTTTTATACAGCATTAACTTGACTGATAGAAGGCCCTAGAAACAGAGGGGATCAGGAAAGGTTTCCTGTAGAAGATGAGGTTTTAGCTAAGACTTAAAGGAAGCCAGGGCTTGGAGGAACAAGAACATTCCAAGCATGGAGGGTGGGGGAGGGCAAATGAAAATGCCCAGAGCCAGGAGGTAGAGTGTCCTGTTTAATGAACAGTAAGGGGATCAGCATCATTGGGTGGCAGAGTACGTGGAGGGGAGTAAGGAGAAAGAATGTTAGTGTTTTGGCCAGGTTATGACAGACTTTGAGTATGAAACTGGATTTCCTATTTGGTTCAGGGGTATCCACTGGAATTTATTAAGTAGGAAGTGACATGGTAACCCATTTATTTATTTCAAGAAGATCACTTTGACTGTTGGATGGAAGTTAGACGAAAGGGGAGAGGCTTGTGTGAGGGAGACCAGCCGGCAGGCTGTTGCAGTGATAGTAAAGCATGAAGTAATGTGGTCATCAGAGAGGTGGTAGTTACAGAGGAGAGGAGATACATTTGAGCGTGCTAATAAAGGTCAGGTCCACTAGCTGGGGGCTTCCCAAGGTTTGAGAGGTCTTAGCAAGATACTGAATATAGAGGGTTGAGAGAGTGTGAGGACCTGAGGATGACACCCAGATTTTGAACCTGAGTTTTTAGGAGGATGCTAGTACCCTAGGGAAGGTTGGAAGCCTAGGGTTTAGAGGGAAACGTAATGAATTCAGTTGTGGATTTGTTGATTTTAAGATTTCTGTAAGACTTCCAGTTTGGGATGTCTTAATACGCAGTTGTTGGTGTGAGACTGAAGGTCAGTAGAGGGTTGGGAGCAAGAGTAAAGGCAGTTGACCTGGATATTATAGGGAGGAAAGATGGTGGGACAGTAGTTCATGGATGGATGGTTGGGTGGGTAGATCATTGGATGGAGGAAGGATTTTTTGTGGGTGAATGTGGAAGACAAAGGCTTAATTGTAGGTAGTAAGGAAGCAGCCAGTAGACAAGGAGAGATTGAAGATTTAGGGAGAGAATGGTGATAGAGGGAAATTTCCTGAAGAAGATGGGATCATTTATGCATTCTTGAGGGGTTAGCCTTGGGAAGGAGAAAGGCTACTTCATTATGTGAGACAGGAATGAAGGCTTAGATAATAACTGAAGACATCTGGATTATTTGAGATGTGGAGGAAGGAAGAAGAGGGACCTCTAGGTGAGTGCCCTCAATTTTTAAGTAAAATACGAAGCGAAATTCTTGGCCGAGGTGGTGAGAAGTGACAAGGAGGAGCCGTGGAGGTTTGAGGACAGGTGAAAAGGTTTCAAAAACCATTGTGATCAGAGATAGTTAGGGATGTGTAAAAGATTGCCTTGCAGCATTTTATGTACAAATATGCACTTGATTCATGTATGCATGAATTTCATAAAGATTCTGTTTTGTTTGGAGAATAATTGGCAATAATTTTTTTTAGCCACCTACTTTTGTTATTAAGAAGGTCTGATTTTTAAAAATAAGCTTAAGAATGCAGAAATAGATTCCTTGTGTCCCCTTTTCCACCTCCCTTCTGTATCCCGTGTGCATCTTTTAAGATGCTTTACTGATGTTTAAAAGAACAAATAGAAGCCCTCCCTTATAATAAAGCAATATATACATATGGTCAAGCAAAACACAGTAACCTTTGGTCATCTGTGAGAATAGGTGTTTGATTTTGTGCCTGTAGTCTGTCGTTTATGCCCACAGGTAATGTTTGGTTCTTAACCTTTTGAAGTTGTCACACACTTTAGTTTTGAGGTCTTTCAGAGTTATTCCCCCTATTTTTCGTTGTAATTGTATGTTCTCCTTTGCTTATTTTCTTCTCTGAATCTCATATTCACTTACAAAATTCAGTAGAGCAAAATTTCCTTTGTCAGTTTATTTAACTTTCTCCGGTTGATGAAGTCTCCCCCCGCCCATGATTTTTTGCTATAACCGAAAGTTGTACTATAAATATCCTTATACGTAGGGAACTTTTCTCTGTCTTTTATTCATTGAGTATGAGCCTAATCTCTGGGTCAAAGAGGAAGCACAGTTTAGTCAGCTTTTTGGTCTAATTCCAAATTGTTTTAAAAAATGGTTGAACCACTATACAATTCCACCGACAATATACTATTATGCTTTTATGACCAAGCCCATCCAGCAGTTTCGGGTTTTATTATCATCATTGCCAGTCTGATTAGTATAAGGTAGTTGTTTTAGTTTGCATTTCTTACATTATAACTAGTTTGGAGCGTATTGTAATTGGTAGCTTATGTTTCTTTTTTTTTAGAAATAAAAGTTTTTATGTTTTGGCGACTCCTTACTTATGGTTACTCTTATTCTTGTATTCATTATTTTTTCTATGAATTATTTATATACCCTGAACTTTATATGTTTTGATTATTAGATCATTTATATTAGAACTTTGTCAAAGAAATTTGCTGTGGGTGTTTTCCCCGGTGATTTCTCTTACTTTAACTTTTTGTTGGTCAAGAAGCTGTTCACGTAATGAAAATGGTGTGTTTCGTCTTTGATGATCGTCTCTATCTTTTAGTAAGGGCTCTTTTCTTAGCTATAGTTGTGCAAAGTATGTGGTTTAGCATATGCTTCTATTTAAGCATGTCGCAGTAGATGGTGTAAGATTTTGGTATAACCCCTGTTTCTGCTACGCGGATCTCTGTTTTGCCTTGACATTTTTGTCACATGTTTTCCCGAGTGTTCCATGCCCTTGGTTTTATTGAACATCATATTACTGTGCTTGATTGTTTTCGAGTCTCATTTGCCCAATTGTTTCTGTTGATCAGCTTTTCTCATTTTTAAACAGTACCAGATACTTTTGATAATTGTTGTTTTATAAACTAATCTAAGATCTATTACTGCTACTTTTTCCCCCTTGAAATCATCGACCTTTTGTTCTTCCCGACTGATTTAGTAATGATTTTGTGTGGATAATTTCATTATGATTTTGTTTTGATAGTTTGATCAGTATGGCTATAAATTTCTAACTGTAAATTTAGATAGCATTTCCATTTTTAATATAAGTATTTAATTTTTGTTATGATATAAATATATTTATCGTAATTATTTATGGCTTAAATATGAAGTTAATATCTTTCCAGTTAAGCCCTCTATTTTTGTAAAAAGTGTTTTGTTGTTATGGTCCTGTGTTCTGAGTGTGTCTTTGTAGACTTCTGCATACTTTATACATTCTGTATGTCCTTTGAACCTGGTTTTTTTCTGTCACTTCCTCTATTAAAAAAATACATATAGAAAGATAATTTTTTGTGAGTTTGCTTTATATCCTACCACTTTACTAATATTATTGCAGTGAATATTTACCTGAATATGGTGATGATTTTGCTTACTCTTAGCCTGAACTTATTTTTCTCAATTTCTTGTAATAGGTAATATCTCTAGAATTATATTAAATAGTAGCATTGGCCAATCTTGCTGTACCCCGGATCTTATTGGAAAAGCCTTTACTGCCATTTCCTAAATGATGGGCAGTTTTCAGAAGAAGAAACCAAAGCTATCAATAGTCATATGAAAAAATGCTTTAAATCACAATTGTCAGAGAAATGCAAATTAAAACTGCTTTGAGTTACTATCTCACACCAGTCAGTTGGCTAACATGACAAAAGGAACAATGACAAGGGCTAGAGGGGATGAAGGGTTTGGAAAAATAATGTGTGGAGTTGTGAACTGGTCAAACCATTCTGGAGAACAATTTGGAAATAAGCCCAGAGGGCTGTAAAACAGTGCATACTCCTTAACCTAGCAGTAGCCCTACTACGTTTATATTCCAAAGAGAATACAAGAAAAAAGAATGTGGCCTATACATACAAATATATTTTCAGTAGCTCTTTTAAATTTATTTATTATTAGTTTCAACATTCACTTTTATAAGATTTTGTGTTCTAAGTTTTCCTCCCTTCTCCCCCTCCATAGGACAGCATGCAGTCTGATATAGGCTATACATGTGCAATCATATTAAAAATATTTCCACGAAGGAAAAGAACAAAAGGGGAAAACTGCGAGAGAAAAAAAGCAACAAAAAAGAGAAAAAAATAGTGTGCTTCAGACTCTGGATGGGGATAGCATTTTCCATTATGAGTCTTTGGAATTGTCTTAGATTATTGCATTGCTGAGAATGGCTAAGACTAACAAAGTTGGTCATCGCACAGTGTTGCTGTTACTGTGTACAGTGTTCTCTTGGTTCTGCTCATTTCACTCAGCATTGGTTCGTGTAAGTCCAGGTTTTCCTGAAATCTGCCTGCTTATCATTTCTTACGGAAAAATAGTGTTCCATTACATTCATATACCACAGCTTGTTCAGCCGTTCCCCAGTTGGTGGGTGTCCCTTCAATTTCCAATTCTTTGCCCCGACAAAAAGAGCTTTTGTAAATATTTTTATGCATTTGGGTCCTTTTCCCTTTTTTATTATCTCTTTGGAGTACAGACCTGGATCAAAGGTTATGCACAGTTTTATAGCCTTTTCAGCATAGTTCCAAATTGTTCTCCAGAATGGTTGGATCAGTTTACAACTCTACCAACGATGAATTAGTGTTTCAATTTTCCCACATCTTCTCCAACATTTTATCATTTTCATATTTTGTCATGTTAACCAATCTGATAGGTGCGATGTGGTACTACAAAGTTGTTTTAATTTAGCAGTTCTTTTTGTGGTGTCAACGAACTGGACATTGAGAGAATGTCCATCAGTCATATGACTGATGGAATACTATTGTGCTACAAGAAATGATGAGGAGGATCATCTCAGAAAAACCTGGGAAGACTTAAATGAACTGATGCAAAATACAGAACAGTTTTTGCAGTAACATTATTTATGGAGTAATATTATAACAGTGATCATCTGTGAAAGACTTAGGTATTCTAATCAGTTTTTTGGTCCAAGGGAATTCAAAGGACTCATGATGAGACATGCTATCTACCTACAAAGAGAAAACTGATGGACTTGAGTCCTGATTGAAGCATTCTTTTTTTGCTTCTATTTTTCTTGCCTCCCCCACCTCCCACAACATAGGCTGATATGGAAATATGTTTTGCATTATTTCTCATGTATAATTAATATCATATTGCTTGCCTTCTCATTGGTTGGGGGAGGAATTACAGGGAAGAAGGGAATTTGGAACTCATTTTAAAAAATGAATGTTAAAATAAACTATGAAAAAGAAGAAAATGGAAAAGGTGTTTCTCCATTATAGATCATACTGACAATTGCTTTTAGGTCATTTACTGTTTTGAAGAAAAGTCCACTTATTCTTATGCTTTCTAGTGTTTTTTAACAAATATTTTATCAAAAGTTTTTCTGCATCTGTTGAAATAATCTTGTGATTTATTTATGTTTTTAAATGTATCGTGGGGAGAGAGAATGTGTTAAAAGTGTGGGGAAGGCTAGTGAAAACACTCAATTGAAAATATTACGTGTAGGAAGAACAGCGAGGAAGCCGGCGTAACTGTATCACGGAGTGTGGGCGTGGGGAGCAGGAGGGGAAACTGGAAGGGTGTGCAGGATCCAGGTTATGGAGGGTTTTAAATTCCAAACAGAGGGTTCAGTGTTTGAATCTAGAGATAGGAGAGCCACTGCAGCTTATTGAATTAGTGTTTGTGAAGGTGTGACATCATCAGACCTGTGCTTAAGGAAGATGAATTTGACAGTCTAATCAAGGGCAGACTGGAGTGGGGAGAAACTTGAGACAGGAAGACCAGTAGCAGGGCACTGCAATAATTCAGGTGATGCAGGCCTGTACCAGAATAGTGGCAATGTCAGCAGAGATAAGTGATTATATTTTAGAGATTAAAACAAAGATCAAAAGAATAGAATTTGCAACTAATTCAGTATGGAAGATGAGAAAGAGGAGTTGAGAATGACACCTGGGTTGTGAGCATGAGTGCCTGGGAATGTGGTGGATACAGTAATAAAGAAAGAGGAGAGGTTTATGGGTAAAAGGTAATAAATGACTGAGACAAGTAAAAGGAGAAGCAGGCAAAAGCAGTTTCATGAAAACCTAGAGAGAATAAAAAAGAGGGTACTGTAGGCTTCAGAGAGGTCAAGAAGGATGAGGACTGAGAAATGGCCATTAGAGTTGATAGTTTAAAAGCTCTTTGGTAACTTTGGAGGAAATAGTTTCAATTGAATGATGAAGTTGAAAGTCAGACTGTAGATTTAAAGAATAGAGTGAGCAAAGGAAATGGAAAAACCTTTTAAAGACGACCTTCTCAGAGATTTTAGCCACAAAAGAGGAGAGAGAGAGAATAGCTGCTAATAGGATTGGGTGGATCATTTTTTAAGGACATATATAGGCAATCAGGAAACAGTAAAGAGGGAGAGATTGAAGAGTAGTGAGGGAATACGGATGGGGGGCACTCTGATGTAGAAGATGGGATGGAATAGGATTACTTATGTACTTCTGGGTTATGTGAGATGAACAGGGCAGAATGGCCTCAATTTTTTCACTGAAATACAAGGAAAATTTTTTGACTCCGAGAATAGGGGGAGTGGGTACTATGGAGTTTTGGAAAAGCCAGTGTAGTAAGGGGAGTAATGCATTGATTAGGGAAGTATAAAAGAATTGCCTTGCTAGAGTGGCAGCCCAGTTCAGATTTGTAGCATAATTTGTACTGAATCCAGCCAGCATGCTTTTGTGATTTTCTCCATCTTCATTCAGCTTCATGAGTAGGGTAAAATATGGAGATTAGTATAGGTTTGAGGCATGGTTGGGTAATACCAGTAATGGGATGATAGGGAAGGGACTTAAGGAAAGGGGAATAAAGTCCTCTTCAACTAGAGTTGAACTGGTTCACCATAGGGTCAAGATGGAGAAAGGTGATTTATGGATACCCATTTTTCAAGTTCTTTGCTACAGCAAAAAGTTGTTACGAATATTTTTGCACATATTTATCACTTTGTGGTATGACTAGTAACGGTAAGGCAGGGTCACTGATTATGCCTAGTTTAGTGACTTTTGGGGTATATTGTCCAAATTACTTTCCAGAATGTTTGGATTTTATAGCTTCCCTGGTACCTAGTAGCATTTCAATGTACCTGTCCTCCTGAAGGCCTTTTTATTTTTGTCATCTTTGCCCCCTTTGTGTATTAATTTAATTTGATTTGACTTGTTTTTAAAATGTTTTGTTCTGCAGTGTCACAGTCTTAGAAATATTTATGAAGGAAGCTGTATTGTGTGGTAGAAGTCATTCTGTATCTCCAGTCATAAGGACCTGTTCCATTTTCTCAGTCTTCTCAGAAAGTGATGTGAGTGAGGCTATAGGCCAAGCTTGTGTTCTTTTTCAGAATGAATTCTTTGGAGAGAGGACTGAGCCCAATTAGAGTTCTAATTCTTTTTTCCTTCAATGATAGAAACCCCTATGGTTTTCCCTCTGGCTCGTTTTATGCTGTTTCTCTTAGCACAGTTATACTTCTTTTCCTTCACATGGATAGACTGAGTCAATATCTTCTTCTTCTGGTGAGGTATGAAATGGTTTCAGGTTGAGGCACTACTTTAGAGGTACCAGAAAGGGACCCCTCTTTCCTCAAACACAACTCTTTCAGGTTGCTTATGTTGGCTATGTTTGACAAGTGATAAAGGTCTGGGACGGGAACACAGACTGAGATGCCCAAGTTGTCCAGTGTTATTTCATGCATCTTTTTTTTTAATGGTGCTATGATTGAATTATTCTAGATTTGACACTTTTCTTTTCAGAGTTGTTTGGAATAGTTGTGAAAAATAACTATTCTGCCATTTTCCTACCTGTTGTCCGTTTCGAATCAAAGATACCATACCCTCTTAATGATTACAAACCTGCCTCTTCGTTTAGATTAACTTGACTTTTGGGGGCTCATCTCTGATTGAAGCCAAGAAGGGAAAGGAATTGTACCCTACTCCCATTTCCATATAGCTACAACTGTTAATCCTAGTGATGCCAAAGATGACAGAGCACACACATTCTTAACCTCATGGATTCTTCAGTACATGTGTTCATACTATTCACTTTGCCTTGAATATCTTCTCTTTTCCCTTCAACCTAATTCCTACCCTTGTGTAGCAACAACACAATATTCACAGCACCAACGGTGACTATGAATACGCCTGCGTAGTTCAGAATCACAAAATATTACAGACTCTCCATATAGAAGACAGAAGCAGAACATTTCTTCAGATACCAGAAAGTCAAATCCATCATAGCAACAAAGAAGTTAATACACATTATCACCTCTGAGAGCAGCACCATACTTTTAGCCTTTCTACAAAGAAACATTAACAAGCAGAGTTGTCTCCTTGACTCCATCCTTTCTCTCGCACCATGCTAATAACTGCACTGACTCCAAGCTTCTTCTTGGCTCTGTTTTGCCCATGCAGCAAGTTCCTCCCACCACAGCCTCCATGTGATTACATTTGGCCTATTAGGGGGCAGGGAAGATCTTCAAATTTCCTTAGGCATGTTAAGGGGCAGGGAATATCTTCAAATTCCCATTCCTATTATATTCAGTCCCAAGATCTTTCATGTCCCTTACATAGCAAAAACACATTAACAATACATTTCATTACATAGGTTAATGAAAGTTTAGGGGTAACTGGTGTCCACAGAACTTTACAGCAGTACAAAAGAGATAACAGAAAATAAGCACATAAAACAATACCTTAGGGGGGGAGCATGAGCACAAGCACCCCATCATTCCCCACCTCTAATGAATGGGGCCGAAAATCTTGGGCTAAGGGGAGAAGGTGTCTTCTTCTGATAGCTAAAATTGGATGTAGAGCTGTCCCTGCCCCAAGAGGTCCTATTTGAGAGGTCAGCTCTTTAGCTGACATCCAGAGCTTGGTTGCCACCAGGTCCAGGAGTGATACATCACAGCTGTGGACAGGGAGTGACATCCAGCTTAAATGATCAGATATGCAGGTGGAGTGTACTAAGCCTGCAGGAAACAACTCTAACAAACAAGTTTAACAGACAAAAAGCCAAAGAGCAATGAGACAGTAACCAAACACAGTAGATATAGGGTCAGCTGTGCTTCTGGAGTCCATGAACCCACTATCATAGCCTCATTCATGGTAGAATATATGAGGTAAGGGTACCATTTGGTAATCATCTTCTCCTGAATAAGTAGCAGTTACAGTATTGTGTTTCCCATGTAGGCTCAACCTGAGTGGCATGCACATTCCTTTTATTAGTTTTTTACTTCCTTTTGAAAGCTAAACATAGCAGCCTTCTCTTTTACCACCTGAGACCCTCTGATTTGTCCTTCTGAAGGAATGCCTGAATATTATAACACAGCCACCTCACTTTCCATCTGAGTTTTCTCCTGCAGCAGTTTGTCTCTGCTTTTACATATAATGCAATAATCTGTTAGTAAACCCAGCCTCTTCTACATACTCCTTCCAGTTTTTTCCCTGGTTTTATTGGTAATCCTTGCAAACATGTTTCTAAATCTCTAGGTTCTCCTTCCCTTACCCTTGGTTCCCAGTTTTCACAGAGCCCTGTACTTTTAGCTCGTTCCCTTGCTAGGGAGGAATAAGGTAAATTCTCCTATCCTGGGATATCCATTTCTTCTTCTAAAGCCCTTCTATCTCCAAATAGAGGTCTGGTATGCCATGATCTCATCCTTGTCACCAAATGTAGCACCAATGCAGTATTCACAGCGCCAACAGTGACCATGATATGCCAGCATAGTTCTGACTTGCAAAATATAACCGACCCTCCATACAGAAGACCAAAGCAAAACATTTAGTCAGACACCAGAAAGCCAAATCCCCAAACCAGAAAGCCAGATCCCAACACCAGAAAGTCAAATCCATCATAGCAACAAAGAAGTTAGTACACTTTATCATCTCAGAGAGCAACACCATCCCTTTAGTTTTCCTGCAAAGAAATGCTCACCAGCCTAGCGGTCTTCTTGCCTGCACCCTCTCTCCAGTTGTGCTAACTGTTCTGACTCTCAGCTTCCTCTGGGCTCTGTTTCACTCATTCAGCAAAGCTCATCCTGCCACAGGTTCCGTATGATTACATTTGGCCTGCTAAGGGGCGAGGAAGATCTTCCGATTCCCATTCACATTACATCTTGCTTCAACGTCTAATTTAAATCTTACCTTTTCTGCCTTAGAACACAGCCCATGATGATCCCCCTCGGCATCTCTACTGAATTTACCACTCAGCTAGGTTTTAAGTTCCTTGAAGGGAGGGACCATCTTATACTTTGCATTCACTACAGTGACTTCCACGTAATAGGTGCTTAGGAGTATGAGATAATTAAAATTTGTGTTCTGAATTACTGATACATGAGGTCTGTCTTTTGAACATGGAACTGAAAAGTCAACAGTATTGATACTATGTTCAAATTCTTTTCTTTTCCCACTATATATTTTTTGTTATACTAGTATCTCCATTTCCTTTTCAGCTGTGATGCTCTTGGAGACAGATGCCACCTTTCCTGTCCTGTGAAGTATGTGATGAGGAGTAACATTTGGCTTCCGAGTGCTCTGAACCTGTGGAATCTACAAGGTCTCAGAGCACAACTCTAAGCTAATAGAGTAAGCCCAGAATACAATGAACAAATTGAACTTCCATAATAATAGAGTCATGCAGGACCGCAGAAGTGTTTGCATTTTTCTACCCAATGATGAGTCTCTGAACATCATCATAAATGTGAGTAAACCTAACACTAGAAGTTCATAAATAATGTTTACTTTCCATCCACAGCTCCCAGGTTTATGATGGGAAATTTTGTCATTACATAAGGATATATTAATATGGTAATATTATGGGATGACAGTGTAGTATATGTGTGTGAGTATAAGCAGAATGGTATGGTTTAAGTTCATAATCTAGGGACTGTTGACTTTACTCGGCTAAACTTGGCAGCCAACAAATTCAGACAAACCCTATATCTTATGAATAAAAGAATAAAGAAAGTTTGCCTTTGAAGTGTATTTCAAAAAGCATTATCCACTAACTTGAAGGCTTGAAGGCCTAATAATTGCTTGTCATTTGTGTTGTTTCATTGTTGATGTTAAAATTATATTAAATTTTGATCAAACTTTTTTTTCTAGTATAATAAAATTATATAAAATTTGGTGATAATATATGGTTCAAGATCAGTAGATTATTTTTAGTTATTTGTAGTAGGAATATAAATTGTGAGGATTGTTAGGATTCACTATTTTGTTTTACTCTGTATTTGACTCTTCTGTAGTTCTGTCCTCAATTTCCTATTTTTAGCAACAAACATATACATCACATTTACCTCTATTTCCTTTCTCTATCTGTGCTTTGGAAATAGATGATTAAGAGAAAAAAAGGCAACTTTGTCTCACTTTGGTTATTTTTTCTACTTATGTAGTATTATAGACTTATTTAAAAGAACATGAGTTAAGAGAAAGCGTTCCAGTAAGTTTATATGTATGTTTATTTCATTAAAAAAAATAGACTTTTAGAGCAGGTAAATCTAGGAAAATTGTTTATTACAATAAATTATTTTTTCCCTTGTTATGCAATCTCTATAATTTCATGGAATTTTTAAACTTATGTTTCCTTTCTTAACAATCAAATCTGACTTATTTATTCATCGAAACTGTAGTGTTCATCATATAAAAGTATTTCTGATTCACATATAAACACAATTTTTGCCCAAACATTTAAAAGCTCTGTTCATTTTTGGCAACTTTAACACTTCTTTAATTGCAGAGATGCCAGTTCGCAGGCAGAGGATGTTTCTGACCAGAAACTCCCTACCCTGATGAAACAGTGGTTTCAGTTTTAGTTGTCTTCCACAATTTTGAAGAGGAAAAAATGAATTCACGCAAATAATTATTACCCTATTTTCTACATTTCTGGATTCTTTTTATGTAACTCAACCGAATTCAAGTCAAACAAACATTTATTATGTACTTATTTTAAGGTACTAGAGATATATAGTACCTACTAAAAGTCTGTGAAAATACAGTCAAAAAAGCAAAATGGCGTCTGCCTTTAAGGAGTTCGTATTTTGTTGGGGGCACTGTGCAGACGACATGCACACAGATAAATATACACGAGGTAATGTCAAGAAAGTTAGATAACACATCAGTGAAGGGCATCAGTAAAGGCTCTGCATAGGAGGGAGCTCCTGAACTGAATCTGAGGAAAGCCAGGGAGAAGCACCATGGTTTAGCGGAATGAGCATGAACTCTGGTGTTAGAGGACCCACGTTCACATAGTTACTTGCTAGCACTTCTGATACTTTCTTTACCAGAGATCTTGAGCAAGTCACATATCTTCTGGGAGTCTTCGTTTCCTCATCTGTAACGCGAGAGGGTGGAGCTATGTGGCGTGCGAGTTCCCTGACAGCTCAACATTTATGATTCTATCATCTCTGATTCTTCAAGGCAGGGATCATTTGGAAGTACATTCAGGCATGTAGACAAGTCTATGCAGGGGCAAAGAGGCGGAGTATAGAATGTAGTGAATGAGGAGCAGCAAGTAAAATGCAGTTTGTGTGGAATGTAATAACCACAGAACCAGGGAGTTGGAAGGAAACACATGTGCCATCTAGTCCAAGCTATAACCGAAAGGCATTCTCTCTGTAACATATTTCAAAAGCTTCAGCTTGAAGACCTCCAAGGGAGAAGAATCCACCAGCTGCCTCTCAGAGCAGCACATTCTGCTTTTGACAGTCAATAATTGTTAGAAAGTCGTCACTGGCATCAGTTATCTTTTCCTCTTTGCAACTTCCACCTTTGCTTCCGGTTCTATGGCCAGATAGAACCAGTCTAATCCTTCTTACAGAACACAGTCATCCAAGTTTTTTTTTCCGGTAAACATTCCCAGTTCCTTTAAGTGAACCTCATATGACATGAATTTAAGTCACTTAATTGACAAATATTTATGAAGTGCCTACATTGTTAGGTGCTGGTGATATAAAGACAAAATGAAAATCCCTATCCTCAAGGTGTGTGTGTACATACATACATATGCACACCTTTGTATGTATGTGTGTGAGTGTGGGTTTGTGATTAGTTGGAGAGAAGAATAGATGTAGACATCAATATGTGTTTGTGTTTATTTATGTGTGGGCATAAATATAAAGTATCGATACAGATGTAGGCACATGTATTTTTAGATGTATTACCTAAATGGTTGTGAAGGCAAGCAGTAGGTTATATAATATAGATGTATATAGGTATAAGTATATTATGTATATAGAGACAGTTAAATGGCTCAGTGGCTAGAGCACTGGGGCCACTTCAAATCTTTCCCAAGACACTCGTTAGCTTTGTAACTCTGGGCAAGTCACTTAGCCTCTGTTTGTCTTAATCCATTGGAGAAGGAAATGGCAGAGCATTCCGGTATCTTTGTCAAGAGAACCCCATGGCCAATATTGGGTCACGAAGAGTCAGACATGACTGTACAATAACCACATATACGTGTACACACATGCATACCGGTCCTGGTGTGTTATATAATCACATACATATATCGAGATAGGTATTTCAGATGTGATTGAACAATAACAACATAGTCATATGCATACAGGTATTGCTGTGTTATTTAATGTTATATATATAGTTAGGTCATCATATAGGCATAGATGGGTATGCACATGCATATATGTTTACATATATGTGTGTGTACGCATATGTATATAGTTAGTCAATAAGCATTTATTTAGTACTTACCACGTGCCTATATAACGCTGTACAAAGCTCTAGGGACACAAAGCAACCCAAAAGAGAGTCCCTGCTCTCAAAGATTCCCAGTCTAATGGGTAGACAGCATGCAAACAAGTATACACAAATAAGGCAGATCTGCATGTATCTATATACAGGATGAATTGGAAGCAGTCAACAAAGCAAAGTCACCAGTACTAAGGGAGATAGGCACCAGCATTAAGGGGGGGGGTAGGCATAGGTGTGTGCCTTATACCTATGGAGATTTATCTGTACGTGTATAAAATAAATGCAAGGTACAAACAGACAACAAAGGTTACAGATAGAAGAGAAAACTAGAGCTGAATCTTCAAGGAAACTAGAGATTCTTAGAAACAGAAGTGAGAAGGAAGTACATTCTAGACATGAAGAGTGCCTCATGCCTGTGCAAAGATACCAAGATCAGAAGGACAGTGCTCTTTTTGAGGAACACTAAGAAGGCCATCTGGACTGGACCATATAGTATGTGAAGGGGAGTAATGTACAACAGCACTGGAAAAGTTGATTGGAACCACATGTTAAATAAATAAAGAGTCCAGATATCTTCAGCGAACTCAGGCATGCAATTCATTGGGAAATTTGAAGGTCGGAGCACTCCATTAGAGAGAACCTGGGCAGTTAAATACCTATAAAACTCTGGGAGTAAGACATGGAATCTAGGGCCAGCAAAGCTCCTTCTATCAAGAAGGCAGTAATCAATTCATATATGTTAAGGGCTTAGAAAGTTTGCAGAAAACCTTTAGCTCTTCTAAATCTCTTTATTACTGTATCATCAGTATTTTTTCCCATTTAACCAGGTTTCCAGTTTTTGTGTTGTCTTTGACTCCTTCCACTCACCCTGCACGTCCAGTCTACTACCAGATCTTGCTATTTCTATCTTCACAGCATTTTTCATATATGACCCTTATCACAGCCCTAGTGTAGACCCGCATCACAGAATACCTAGACTAAAGCAGTAGCCTTCTGGTTGGTCTCCCTACTTCTAATCTCTCCCCACTCCAATCTCCACTCAGTTATTAAGGTGATTTTCCTTAAGTATAACTCTGACACTTGTCATCCTTCCCCCTCTCAATGCCCACTTCTACCCCACCCCCCAGACTCCATCCCACCCTCCAGTGGTTCCCTGTTTACTTCCAGGATCAAATATGAAATCCTCTGATTGGTATTTAAAGGTCTTTCCAGTCTTTACTTCTTTCAAGTACGCCATGATCCGGCTACCAGTCTACTTGCTTTGCCTTGATTCTGTGGGTCCTATCTCTGTGCCTTTCTTACTTTTCTTCATGCCTCTCCTTCCTTACTTTCTCCTCTTAGCTTCTTTGCTTTCTTTGACACTCAGCTCTAATCCTACCTTCTATAGGAGGCCTTTCCTGATTCCTTAGCTAATGCCTTCCTTTTTCAGATTATGTATAACTAAATATATGTGCATTGATATTGGATAGATATATTTTTTTAATTTTTGCAATCAATAACCAGTAGAATTTTTTTTAACTTATAATAAGCAGCATTTACTTTAAAAATGTATATTGACACTGAAGATCTTCTGCATTAAAAATTAGGTTTGGAAACAAAAAAAAAAAGACCTTGGAATGTAGCTTGGAATTCACAAAAACATTCCTTAGAGACAGAGGTGATCTTCTTCCCATGAATATGTAAACCCACTTTTTGTTTAATTTATTTATTAATAGATTTTAACATTAACTTTTATAAGATTTTGAGTTTTAAATTTTTACCCCCTCCCCAAGATAGCATGCAATCTGATCTAGACTATACATGTACAGTCATATTAAAAATATTTCCACATTAGTCATGTTGTGAAAGAAGAATGAGAACAAAAAGGAAAAAACATGAGAAAGAAAACAAAAAAAGAGAAAATAATATGCTTTGATCTGAATTCAGACTCCATAGTTCTTTCTCTGAATGTGTATAGCATTTTCCATCATGAATCTTTTGGAACTGTTAGATCATTGCAGTGCTGAGAATAGCTAGATCTAACAAAGTTGGTCATCGCACAATGTTGCTGCTACTGTATACAGTGTTCTCATGGTTCTGTTCACTTCATTTAGCATCAGTTCATGCAAGTCTTTCTAGGTTTTTTTGAATTTTTCTGCTTACCATTTCTTATGGAACAATAGTATTCCATTATATTCTTATAACACAACTTGTTCCACCATTTCTCAATTGATAGACATCCCCTCAATTTCCAGTTCTTTGCCACTGCAAAAAGAGCTGCTATAAATTTTTGTACATGTGGGTCCTCTTCCCTTTCGTATGATCTCTTTGGGATATAAACCTAGTAGTGGACTTGCTGGATCAAAAGGTAAACACAATTTTATAGGCCTTTAGGCTTTGTTCTAAATTGCTCTCCAGAATAGTTGGATCAGTTCACAAATCCATCATTAATGTTCCAATTTTCCCACATCTCCAACATTTATCCTTTTCTTGTTTTGTCATATTAGCCAATTTGATAGGTGTGAGGTGATACCTCAGAATTGTTTTAGTTTGCATTTCTCAATAGTGATATCAACAGCGACTCAATAGTGATTTAGAATTCTAATTTAGAATTTAGATTTTAAATCTATCTACGATAGATTTAATTTCTTCAATGAAAAATGCCTGTTCATATTCTTTGATCATTTATCAGTGGAGAATTACTTGTATTCTTACAAATTTTACTTAGTTCTCTACATATTTTAGAAATTAGACCTTTATTAGAGACACTAGCTGTAAAAATTGTTTCCCATCTTTCTGCTTCCCATTTAATCTTGGTCACATTGACTTTTTGCCAAAGCTTTTTCATTTGATATAATCAAAATTTCCCATTTTGCATTTTATAATGTTCTTTATCTCCTGTGGTCATACATTCTTCCCTTCTCCGTAGATCTGATAGATAAACTATTCCTTGCTCTCTTAATTTGCTTACAGTTTCATCCTTTATGTCTAAATCATGTACCTATTTTGACTTTATCTTAGTATAGGACTTGAGATATTGGTTTATGCCTAGCTCTGCCATGCTAATTTTTTCTCAGGAGTTTTTTTCAAATAGTGAGTTCAAGCTGGAATCTTTGTAAACCCACTTTCTTTAATGTGACTTATTATGATCTCTCGACCCCATGATGTCACCAGCTCAGTAACCAATGATATGTTTTCTATTCCAGTCTTTGTTCTGTGCTTATAAAAATGAGTTACATCTTTATTTTCCCATAAACTGAGTCAAGCCATTGACATATTTATTGGCAGCTATACACATCACTGTTAATAAATGTTATCTTGATTTTTACAACCAGAGTCTCTGATAAAGGCCTCATTTCTAAAATATATAGAGAACTGAGTCAAATTTATAAGAATATAAATCATTCTCCAGATGGTAAATGATCAAAGGATATGAACAGGCAGCTTTCAGAGGAAGAAATTAAAGCTCTCTATAAGTCACATGAAAAAATGCTCTAAATCACTATTGATTAGAGAAATGCAAATCAAAAAACTCTGAGGTACCTACGTCTCACACCTATCAGGTTGGCTAACATGACAAAACAGGAAAATAATAAATGTTGGAGAAGATGTGGGCAAATTGGGACACTAATTCTCTTTTGGTAGAGTTGTGAACTGATCTAGTCATTCTGGAGAGCAATTTGGAACTGTGTCCAAAGGGTTGTAAAACTCTGTATACCCCTCGAGCCAGCAATAGCACTCTAGGTCTGTATCCCAAAGAGATCATACAAAAAGGAAGAGGACCCACCTGTACAAAAATATTTATAGCAGCTCTTTTTTGTGGTGGCAAAGAATTGGAAATTGGGATGCTCTAGCACCAGTGCAATATTTACAGCACCCATGATCATGATCAAGGCTGTGACTATAAATATCACATGATGTTCAATCACAAAATATACCAAACTCTCCAGATAGAGGACAGAACTGAAACATTTATTTAGACCCCAGAAAACCCAATCCCCAAACCAGTAAGCCGATTCCAGCATAGTACCAGAGATACTAAGAAGCTGCAATAATGCTGAGAGCCACAGCATCCTTCAGCCTTCCCACAAACTAATACAAGATCAATATTTACTCACAATCCTCTCTATCTCCTTGCCTGAGCACCTCTCTCCCATCATCTCCTAGCTCTGACTCCCAGCTTCCTGTGTGCTCTGCTTCCCTTCAGCAAACTCCTCCCACCACAGGTTCCATGTGACCATATTCAGCCTATCAGGGGGCAGGATTTATCTCCACAACAGAGAAGCTTCCTGTGGCTCTGCTCTACCCTTTACCAAATTCCCTTCATCACAAGCTCCATGTGATTACATTCAGCCTATTAAGGGGCAGAGTTTAGTTTCAAAGCAGGGAGAACATCTTCAAATTCACATTCCCATTACAGGTGCCCATTAATTGGAGAATGGCTGAACAAATTATGGTATATGAATGTGATGGAATCCCGTCATACTACAAGAATGATGAGAAGCAGCTTGGTCCGCAGTGAATAGAACACCAGCCCTGGAGTCAGAAGGACCTGAGTTCAAATCCGGCCTCAGACACTTAACACTTACTAGCCATGTGACCTTGGGCAAGTCACTTAACCCCAATTGCCCTGCCTTCCCCCCTCCAAAATGCAGAGAGAAAAAAAGAATAATGAGCAGGCGAACTTCAGGAAAATGTGGAAAGACTTGAATAAACTAATGCTGAGTGAAGTGAGCAAAACCAGGAGAACATTGTACACAGTAACAGGCACAATGTGTGATGACGAACTTTGATAGACTTATCTCTACTTAGCAATGCAAAGATCCATGACAACCCCAAAGGACTCATCATAGAAAATGCTGTTCACTTCCAGAAGAGCTACGGAGTCTGAATGCAGATTGAAGCATGTTATTTGTTCTCTCTCCTCTTCTTTACAGCATATGAGTAATGTGAAAATAGGTTCAATATGAATGTTTGTGTAGAGCCTATATCAAATTACGTACCATCTTGGGATAAGAGGAGGGAAGAGACGGGGAGGTAAATGTGGAATTCAAAATCTTATGGAAGTGAATGTTGAAAACTAAAAATAAATAAATAAAAATTTAAAAAAATAAATGTTATCTTCCTCAGAAAGAACATGCTTTGATCTACCGTTTTGTTAAATTTTGCTCATGACATAGTTACTCCAATAGTATTTATCAAATGGGAACTTCATTCCTGAGTAATTTTGTTCAGACATAGGATATGGAAATCCATTGTTGCTGGTCCTCCCTTGTCTGGTCTGTTCCATCAGTCTACCACTATTTAACTAATGCCGTATGTGTGATGACTACTGCTTTATAATAGAATTTGAGTCCCAAACAAGCAGTTCTTCCTTCCTATCTTTTTTCATTGTTTCTAGATCTTTTGTGACTCCAAAATTTTTCTGTAAATCTTTTATTCGTTTTAAACTTAAATACAAAAGAAAGGAAGAAAGAACATTGCTATGTACAGAGCTGAATATAAGAGGAGATTCAATATAAGGCAATAAATTTCTTTTTCAAGAAAATCTATATAATAAATATTACACAGTGTTTTCCAAACTGCCCAGCTCTTCTTTGCTTCCTTGTAGGCTTTCTTTTATTCTCTGCTGTGTTCTTTTTATTTTTTCCCCTATTTTCTTCCCCCTCCCCTCAAAGGCTACAATTAAACAAGTACATGTATATATATATATGTGTGTGTATATATTTATACATACACATAAGTATCATAAATATACACATACATATACAAATGTATTCATATACATATATTTAAGACTGTACCATGCATATTTCTGCTTGTGATCTTTCTCTGAAGGTGGGTAGCATCTTTCTTCATGGGTCTAAGTCTTTCCATGTTTTTCATAATCAGCTTATTGTATCATACACCACAGCAATATTCCAACACAGTCACATCCTACCAGACACACTGTCTATGAAAGTTTTTCCCCCAATATTCTGCGTTACTTCTATTCTTGGCTACATTGGTTTTATTTATCCCAAGAAATTTTTAATTTAAAATAACCAAAATTAGCCATTTTGCACTTGAACAATGCTCTCACCTTACAGTATAGTTTAAGATTTAATACTTCTGGTTCTCCTTCTTTTACATGTTTTTTTCTCTTGTTTCTTTGAAATTCCTGACCTTTTCTTCCAAATGATCTTTGCTATTATTTTTTTTAATTTTTTTTAAAAATTGTTTATTTATTTTTAGTTTTCAGCATTCATTTCCACAAGATTTTGAGTTACAATTTTTTCTCCCCGTCTTTCCCCTACCCCCCACCCCAAAATAGCAAGCCTACTTAATATCCTTTCCCCCAATCTATTTTCTCTTATATCCTTCCCCATCAACCCCCCCTAACTTTGCAGTAGGGTAAGATAGATTTCTGTATCCCAGTGCCTGTATATCTTATTTCCCAGTTGCATGTAAAAAAACAAATTTTTTTTAAACATTTGTTTTTAAAACTTTGAGTTCCAGATTTTTTCCCTTCTTCCCTCCTTACCCGCCCCCAATGGGAAGATAAGCAATTCAATATAGGTTGTACATGTATAGTTACGCAAAACATTTCCATAGTAGTTATATTGTGAAAGACTAACTATATTTCCCTTCATCTTATTCTGCCCCCCACTTATTCTATTTTCTCCTTTGACACTATCCCTTTTCAAAAATGGTTGCTTCTAACGACCCTCTCCCACAGTCTGCTCTCCCGTCAATCCTCCCCCTCTTATCCTCTGCCCCACTATTTTCCTGTAGGGTAAGATACCCAATTGAGTGTGTATGTTATTCCTTTCTTAAGCCAAATTCAGTGATAATCAGGTTGTCCCATTCCCTTTCATCTTCCTGCTCTTACCCTCTATTGTAACAGTTTTCTCTTGCCTCTTTTATAAATGAGATAATTTACCCTAATCTCTCTGTCCTTTTCTCCTTCTCCCAATAAATTCCTCTTACCTCTTAATTTTATTTTTTAGATATCATCGCTTCCTATTCAACTCATCCTGTACCTTCTGTTTACGTATACATGAACATACTTATGCCCACACTCACATATATATTTATATACACATACACCCTCCTATACATACACATATATGTATGTATAGATATATATACATATATATTCCCTTCAGCTATCCTCATACTGAGAAAAGTCTTGTAAGTTACAATTATCTTTTTTCCATAGAGGAATGCAAATAGTTCAACTTTAATAAGTTCTTTATGCTTTCTTTTTCCTGTTTACCTTCTCATGCTTCTCTTGTTTCTTGTATTTGAGTGTCAAATTTTTCTGTTCAGCTCTGGTTTTTTCACCAAGAATGCTTGAAAGTCCTCTGTTTCATTGAATGACCATATTTTCCCCTGAAACATTATACTCAGCTTTGCTGGGTAGGTGATTCTTGGTTTTAGTCCTAGCTCCTTTGACCTCTGGAATATCATATTCCAAGCCCTTCAGTCCCTCAGTGTAGAAGCTGCCAGCCCCTTGTGTTATCCTTATTGTGTTTCCACAATACTCAAATTGTTTCTTCTTGGCTGCATGTAATATTTTCTCCTTGATCTGTGAACTCTGGAACCTGGCTATAATATTCCTAGGAGTTTTGTTTTTGGGATCTTTTTCAAGAGAGGATCAGTGAATTCTTTCAATTTCTACTTTGCCCTCTGGTTCTAGAATATCAGGGCAATTTTCCTTGAGAATTTCTTGAAGGATGTTTTCTAGGTTCTTTTTTTGATCATGGCTTTCAGGTAGTCCAATAATTTTAAAATTCTCTCTCCTGGATCTATTTTCAAGTTCAGTGGT
>CM053589.1:8869561-8886022 GCA_028646515.1 Pseudochirops corinnae | reverse complement strand
CCAAGGAGATATTTCACATTGCCTTCTATTTTTCATTTGTTTGGATCTGTTTAATAGTATCTTGATTCCTCATGGCGTCATGAGCTTCCATTTGCTCCAGTCTAATTCTGAAGGAATTATTCTCTTCAGCGAGCTTTTGAAATTCTTTTTCCATCTGGCAAATTCAATTTTTTAAGACATTCTTCTCTTCATTGGCTTCTTGGGCCTCCTTTGCCATTTGAGTTTGTCTATTTTTTAAGGTGTTATTTTCTTCATTCAGGTTGTTGACTCTCTTTTCATAATTTTCTTGTATCATTCTCATTTCTCTTCTCAGTTTCTCCTCTACTTGTCTTACTTGATTTTCAAAGTCCTTTTTGAGCTCCTCCATGGCCTGTAACCAGTCTACATTTTTCTTGGAAGCTTTTGGTTCAGGAGTTCTGATGTCATTGTCTTCCATGATTTGAGCCTTTTTGTCCCCAAAAAAGGAATTTAAAGTTTGATAGCTGCGCTTGATTTGCTTCCTTTGCTTGCTCATGTTGCCACTCAGTTACTTGACTTTTGAGCTCTTTGCCACAGTAGAACCTTACTTCCAGAGAGGAGAGCTTTGTCCCAAATTGCTGGGGTTCTCACAGTTGCTGGAGCCATTAATTGGGTGCCCTCTCTGCTGACCTTACACACTCTGGCTCACTGGTGACACACCCCAGGACCACCACCCAAGGCTGGGATCTGGATCCAGGCAGGTTAGAACAAGAGCAATTAACCTCTGAATGGTTGCTTGGCCCCCCTGCTATCTGCAGGCCAGGAGCCCTGAAGCAGCCATGTGGAGGCAGCTGCATGGCCGCTTAGGCAGGCACCTTCACCACTTCTCACTCCAGGGGCAGAGGCTGGACCTCACTCCTATTCCCCCTGAGTTCCAAAAGAGTTCTACTGATCTTATACTTAACTTTGGCATTTATGGGTTGATATTTCTGGAAACTACCACAGCTGCTGGTGATCCACTCTCCAGAAGTCCACTCTCACTGCTGCTGGTCAGGGCCACCCTGGGACTAAAACTGCGGGCTCACTGAGGGCTGGGCTAGGCACCCAATGTGCTGTGATGGACTCTTCCTGTCTGTTGTCGGGCCGCTTTCAACAGGAGATTTGTTTCTCTCTGTCACTTTGTGGGTTCTGTAAAACTTGTTTAGAGTCGTATTTTATAGGTATTTGAAGTGGTTATGGAGGGCCTCACTGAGTTTTCCTGCTTCTATGCCACCATCTTGGCTCTGCCCCCAGCTGCAAATTTGGCTTTTTAAGGCATTCATCTCCTTAATCTATTTTTTAAGTTGTTATTTTAGTGTATTTTTGGGTCTCCTGCAGTAGGCTGTTGACTTGCTTTTCATGAATTTCTTGCATCATTCTCGTTTCTCTTCTCAGTTTTTCCTCCACTTCTCTTACTTGATTTTCAAAATCCTTCTTGAGTTCCTCCATGACCTGTAACCACTTCATATTTTTTTTGGAGGCTTTTGAGGCAGTTCTGAGTTTGCTGTCTTCCTCCCGCTCCCTGCCTTGATCTTTTTTTGTCCCCACAAAAGGATTCTATGGTCTGTTTGTGCCTCTTGTGCTTGCTCATATTGGCAGCTAGGTACATGACTTTTGAGGTTTTTGCCACAGTAGAACTCTGCTTCCAGAATGGAGAGAGCTTTGTTCCAAATTGCTGGGGTTTTTACTGCTTCCAGAGCTATTAGGATGGTGCCCTTTCTGCAGCCTCCACATGCTCTGGCTCATTGGCCACACACCCCAGGACCACACCCAAGATTGTGATCCAGATCCAGATCCAAAGAGGTTAAAGCAAGAGTGATTACCCTCTGAATGGTCATTTGGTCCCCCTACGATCTGCATACCAGGACCTCCTGAGGCAGCAGCTGCACCTCTGCCTTTTCTCACCCTAGGGCCAAGGGCCAGACTGGCTCTTCTTTCCCTCTGTTCCAACAGAGTTCCCTACTGACCTTTTACTTTGTCTTTGGCATTTATGGTTTGAGAAGTCTAGAAACTGCCAAAGCTGGTGGTAATTCACTCTCCTGAAGTCTGCTCTGGCCACTGATGGTCAGGGCCACCCTGGGGCCAGAACCATGGCTCATGTGGGATTTTGCTTGGTTCTCAGCTAGGGGTGTTAGACCCTTCCTGTCTGCCTGCCAGGCTGCCTTCAGTTGGAGATTCGTTTCTGTCACTTTGGGGGTTCTGTAGCTCTAAAGTTTGTTTAATTTTTTTACATGTATTGGAAGTGATTGGAGCAGGAGCTCACACCAAGTTTGTGCTTCTACTTTCGCTATGATTTTTTTCCAACTCAGTAAGGTAACGTTTTAGTAATTTAGTTGGTATGGCACTGAATAAATAGATTAGTTAGGTTAAATTGTCTTTTTTTAAAAAATTTATTGGCTTTTCCTGCCCACAGACAAAAAAATAGTACTCCCAGTTATTTAGATCTGACCCTATTTATTTCATAAAAAGTGTTTTATCTTTATGTTCATTTAATTCCTGTGTCTGTTTTGCCTTTTATATTCTCAGGTTTTGATACTATCTAGTTATTCTAAATGGTCTAAAACAATATTGAATAATTTTGCTTACACTTAGTGTCGTTTCCCTCTTTTTCTCTTTTGATTAAGTCTTTTTAGCTTTAACTTTATATGAGATCATGAATATTACCCCTACTTTTTTTTATGTAATTACTTCTGCACTATATCTGTGTGTGTCTCTTATTTTTATAATGTTTACTAAAAGCAGTGTCTTGTTGAATTCAGATTTTTAACCTGCTTTCCGTTTCTGTGTTACGGGTAAATTTATCACGTCCACACTCTGAAGTTCTCACCCTATTTATCCCATCCCCCTCACTCCTTTACTTGGCTTCTGCCCCTTACTGTGCTCCCCTTTTCCTTACCCTTCCCGTCCCTCTCTTTTGTCCTCTCCCCCCGCCCTGTTCTCTTGCCCTCTTATTTCTTTCTCAATTTAGAGGACTTTTATGTCCTTCTAGATATAGATGTTGTCCCTGTTTGAACCCATTCTTGAGGACAGTATGGTTTCATATGGCCCGCCCTCCCCGCCACTAGCATCTTCCGTATCAGTTCTTACTGTTATGCCTCATGATATGAGATAATTACTCCTTTTTATCTTTTCCTACAGTTTTTTAGACTCATCCCATAATAGACAGCTAAACCCAATACTTTTTTTCAGACTACACAAATAATAAGTCATGAGCATACTGATAATATTTTGACACATAAGAAGGAAACAATTTGACCTCATTAAGTCCCTTATAATTGGTCTTTAATGTTGATTTTATATTTCTCCTGGATCTTATGTGTTGAATTTTCCATTAAGTTTTGCTGTTTTTGTTGCAAATACTTGAAAGTTTTTCAGTTCATTAATTGTGCATTTTTTTTTTCATTCAGGATTATACTTAACTTTGCTGGCTAAGTTATCATTGGTCATAATCCCAGGTTTCTTGCTCTATGAAATATAGTATTCCAAGACCTACGGTCCTTCAGCATGATAGCTGGTAGGTCTTTTGTGATCCTTTTGGTAGCTCCATGATATTTAAGTTGTTTTTTTTCTTGTTGCTTCCAATATTTTAGCCTTTACCCGGGAGATTTGAAACTTGACTATGATATTCCTTCAAGTTTTCCTTCTGGGATCTTTTTCAGGTGGTGATTCATGTGTTTTTTTCCATTTCTGTTTTTCAGGAAGTCTTTACTTGGGCTAAAGTTCTCTATCTATTCTCGGCTGTTTATTCTCTTTCCAGTTTTTTACTTATTAATTGTAATTTTGCTTCCAATTTTGTTTTAAAAAACTTTTTTTGTTTTAAGCCATTCTGGAATTTCTTGGCAAGTCAACCAACATCTATCAAGAGTTTTCCATTGGTCCGGACTGTGCTAAGTATAGGAGTCAGACAACACACAAAAAGAAACAGAAAAGTTGTGGGGGAGGAGGTGCCTAGATAGGGACGTGATGGGAAAGTCCAGAGAGTCAGATTTAGAGCAGGGAGCGGAGTGAAGAAGTGGCCGTGGCTATTCTGAGCTCATCCTCGAAGAGGAGCTTCTGCGAGGATCTCAGCAGCGGGAGGGGGAACCTTCAGAGAAGCTTAGTTGTCTTTTTTTCAGTCTCTGCTTATAGCTTTCATTGGGCTGGCTCTGTTTTTCCCTCTGCTCCATGGGCCTCTCTTTACCCACAATACATCTTTATCATATTGTTTTTCCTGTTCAGTTATATTTTTAACCTCTGCTCTTGGTTTGAGATTTTGTTCTGTGGTCCTTGGGTGCTTACCTTGGGTAGGGTTGTTTTTTTGGGGGGCTTTTTTTTGTTTTTTTGTTTTGTTCCTGGCCTGTCTGTAGTATGGGTGTCATTGTGACTTGACTGTCCAGATAACATGACTGTTACTAGGCCCCACTTTCCGTCTCGACTTCTGGCTACTGTTTCCATTTTCTACTAGTACATTATGACTTTGGAGTCTTCCATCTTCTCTTTGTGCAATGCCTCGTTGATTCAAAGGCCTCAGTCGCGTGCTGGATACCACGCTGACCCAAGGTCTTCCGCCCAGCACCCCTGACCCAGTTGCCAGGTTGTGCTTTACACAGTGTCCTGTGTGGGCTGGTTTGGTTCCCATTTCTTTTCTGACAGTTTAGGGATGGGTTTTGTTCCATATTCCCAGTTGATAGAGATTGTGCTAACTTGCCATCTCTGCTGTTCAGAGCACCTGCTGATGTCAGGTCCATTTGTGGGAACTTGTACTAACTTCCTTGTCCCCCTCCCATTCTCTGCCGAAGGCTCCATTTACCTGAGTTCACACCGACTTCCCTCAGAGTTTGGTTGGATACAGTTTTTATGAGATTACATCTAGAGTAGTCTTCATGTGTCAGAAACAGTCAAACTTTCTCAAGTATGTTCTACAGCAGACTCCATTTTTACAACATCAAAGCAGTGACTGGAGGCTATAAAGAATGCACTATTCCACTGTCTTTGTTTGTTGACTGTAAAAAAAAAACAACACTTGATTTGGGAGAACAAAATGTTTCCATGAAGGCTGTATTCCAAGAAGGTACCTCCCATGCCTATATCAAAATAATAAACGTAATTCCTAAAAAGATACCACAATACAGAGAGCCTTGTTGAACAGCCCTCTGATTATAAACATGAAGTAAAGATAAAGCAGGGACATATGTACTCTCCAGACATGTTTCCCCATAGATGAGATCCAGTACAGAGTTAACAAATCAGTAAAATATTTTATAAGTTAACTGATATGTGCCTGACATGGTGCTGGGTACTGGGGTTCACGTTGAAGAGGTATTCCTTGTAGATGGCTAGATCAGCGGTTCTCAACCTATGGGTCACGATCCCCTTGGAGTCGAATGACCCTTTCACAGGGGTCACCTAAGACCATCGGAAAACACATATTTCCGATGGTCTTAGGACCTCTATCTGTCTCCAAGCGGGTCCGCCCATATGCAAACATGTTCACTTATGACTATTAAAGGGTTGCGGCATTAGGAAGGTTGAGAACCACTGTTCTAGATACTTCTGTTGGAATATGACATCATGTTGAATAAATAGAACATATCATTTTGTAGAATCTTGTTCACTAGTGGTTTCTGGCTCAAATGGAAATCCTTATTGGATGCATATTGGTTTAGAAAATGATAAAATGACATTATCTGTGTTGTACTGTGTTTCTATTTATTTTGTTAAATGTTTTCTGATTATATTTTAATCTTGTTTGATCTGTCCTTGGAACTGTTGGGGGAGGGGCACATATTTGACACCTCGGTTGTCAATTACTTTTCCAATTTCTTGTTTCGTTTTTCTTGTTTATGTCATTACTTTTTCAGTACTATAAGCCTGATTTCCAAAAGCTTCTATGAAATGAGAAATGTATATTTTTATTAATGCCCTTAAGTGTACATTAAGGCCTGATCATATTTTTTATTTACTTTTACTTTACAAGATTCAGTTCCACAATCCCTTGAGTTTCAGATTTTCTCCCCTCCCCCCCCCCCCGCCATGGTGGCGTGCATTCATGTATAGGATCTGCCAGTACTTTCACATTGTACAATAGTCTGGTTGTATAGAAGGGTTGTAACCAATGAGTGAATGCTGAGGCCTGATTATATTTAAACATTGCTTTTGTCTTATAATATATCTAAAGTGTTAAATATATTTTGGAACTTTTTTTAGTAAATTTTATTTCTTCTGTGACATTTTATTCACAGTTTGCTTTGACCTGTAGTAGCATAACATTTTTAACGTGGCTAGCTTGAGGGCAAGGTTGCCCAGAATAAAGTAAAGTTTTACTTGATCATTCAGCTGAACTAACAAGCCATAATTTAAAAATTGAAAATAATTTTTCCTTCTCTGGTCTTAAAGCATTTCCCTACTCTTGCTAACTCTACAAGATCTCATTTGTGTTGGATGTTTGTCATTTAGAAGATGTGGCCCACATCATGCTTTCTGTTTTTAACAAACTCCATTATAATGTTAGATGGTATTTTAGAGACTCAAAAGAGTACCTATCCAGTTTGTATTCATAGTAATAAGAGTAGACATTTTGAGCATCTCAAAAAGGTATTGTGCAGTGTTATTTGGGAGTAAGCCTTTACCTGTATGTCATAAAATTGAACTATTTTTGTGTAAGACTTTAATAAAGCTTTCATTTTAATGTGCTGTTGGTTGTGTTTTCTGTGGGCAGCTAAGTGGCAACAGTAGATTGAGTGCTTGTACCTGGAGTCAGGAAGATTCATCTTCAGTTCAAATCTGGCCTCAAATATTAACTGTGTAACCTTAGGCAAGTCACTTAACTTTGCCTCAGTTTCCTCATGTGTACAATGAGCTGAAAAAAAAAAATGGCAAACCAGTCTAGTATCTTTACCAAGAAAACCCCAGCTAGGGTCATGAGAGTCAGACACGACTCAAAACCAGCTGAACCACAAATTACTGTGTTTTCCAGATAAAACAGTTACAGATTAGATATAGAGCAGCAGAAGTTTTCTAGTATCAACTTGACCTATAGGCATATTTAGGATTCACTCTATGAATTTAACTCAATTTTTAATCTTAGGTCTTCTTTTTTCCCGCAGGTTAAAGTCCTCTGTCACCAGTTACTTGTCCAGGTGTGTGATTTGTTGAGGCTCAGAGATTGCCATCTCTTTGGACTCAGTGTCATACAGAGTAAGTTTCCATCCCCACATTAATTGTCCTCATCTAATCAGCCCTAAACAGCGGATCTGTTGATGATTTAAATTTTACTTTTTGATGTAGTTTATTGTTATAACATTGTGTTTTTAGAAGTATTCAGCATTAGATTTGGTAAATAATTACCAGAATAGAAATCTAATATGAGTTTTGACCCCTAATGACTGTGCATTTCTTGGGAGACTTAGATTTTAGAATCAGAGATCAACTGTTAGTCGGAAAATAAAAGTTGATTACTAGATAAGTATGTCTAATTACGTCTGTATATTTTATTTTTTAACAGATGTTCATTTTGCTTTTGAGTTTTGTCTGGGCTACGATTGTAAATGGACAGCCAGATGTGGTGCATTGGATAGGGTGTCAGTCCTGGAGTCAGCAAGACTCATCTTTATTAGTTCAAATCTGGTCTCAGCCCCTTACTAGCTGTATGGCCCTGGGCAACTCATTTAACGTCATTTGCATCAGTTTTCTCATCTTTAAAATGAGCTGGAGAAGGAAATGGCAAACCATACCAGTATCTTTACCAAGAAAGCCCCAAATGGGGTCACGAGGAATATGACATGACTAAAAGCAGCTGAACAACAATAATAAATACAGTATTTTTATAGTTTAATTTTATTTTCATTTTAAAAAACACTCAAAAGGAAACAGATTACTTTATTCTCTCTAAAGTATTTTTAACTGTGCATAACAACAAATTATCCCATTACATGAATATTTTAGGTTTTTTTCTCAGTTGTATAATAATAACATCCTTTAGAAATATAGGGCTAATTTTTTTGTTTGTAACTTAAATAGTGGATATTGTCATTTGGAGTATGTAGATTCCATTGCATGTGTTTGTGGAAGAGTTGAGCAGAGTTCAGCCCTCTTTCATATATCTTTCCAGTGATATTTATTATTTTCCTAGAGTTACTCCCAATTGACTTTGCATTTTGAAATCACTCTGAAAAATTTTGCCATTTCACACTGTCCATCAGCATACCAAGACTTTTTTTTTTAACAACACTTCATTGTTCATCATATGAAATATATCTGATTCAGTGGTTTTGAATCAGAAAACGTGGATATATGCATCTTGGCTCCAACATCATGATCAGGGAAAAGTCACTAACCCTCTATGGACTTCAGTTTTTTGAAGTGAGAATTAAATGAGGGGATTAATTTGTATTATTCTATCCATCTAACCACTCCAAACCTCACTTTTCTTATCTGTTTTTAATTGATGGAAGAAACCCTGGTACTTATGTTACTCACCTTAGAGTTCCTGGGGGGCTCAAGTTTGATAAGGCACAGGTCGCATCCACTTTGGTATTACTCTCCCAAACTGGCACTTCATAGTTGGGAGCCCTGAAGAGTGAAACCTCAGGATTCCTGTGGCTGACTGTGGCTCACAACAGGCCTCCACAGGTATCCGTCCCATTCAGTTAGATTTTAAACAAGGGCATTTACTCAAATATCATAACAAGAACAGTAATTCTAAAACATCCTCTAGGGCAGTTACCACCCTTAACTACATACTGCGAGGGATGCAAAGAACAAGATGTGGTCGCTGTCCTTATGAAATGAAAACTAACCATGGGCAGTTTTTTTCAAGGTTTCTAACAATACTTTTTTCCTCTGAAGTTTGTTATGAGGACAGAAAAATGCATACATATAATAGTGGTGGCCATTCTCCAGTTCGTAAGTCGTCAGAGTATGAATAAAGTTATCAAATGAAACACTTCAAACCATCAACAACTGTGTGGGAAAAAAATGCTCCAAATCACTAATAAGAGAAATGGGAAACCGCTCTGAGTTTATTCCTTAGCCAGCAATTATTTATTAAACACTTATTTTGTGCCAGGTACAATGCTAGGTTCTGGGGATCAAAAAAAAATGAAAAAAAAGTCCCATCTCTCAAGGAGCTCACATTCTAATTGAGGAGACTGGGAACTCTTGATGCATAAGAAGGTGGGATTTGAGCCAAGTCTTGAAAGCAGGAGGAAGAGATGAAGAGGGAGAGCCTTCCAAGTGTAATCAGTGAAAAGGCATAGTCAGGAAAGTGTCTCATTGGAGGAACAAGAAGGAGGCCAGTGTAGCTGCATCATAGAGTATATGGAGATGGTGGAGGGGTAGGCGAGGGCAGAGTGTAGGAAGATTTGAAAGATATGGAAGGATCAGGTGGGGAAGGACTTCAAAAGACAAATAGAATTTTTAAATTTTATTTTAGAGGTAATAGTGAAACACTGGAGTACTGATAAGGAGGTGATAAGGAGAGCCCTGGAACCCTGTTCTTTAGAAAAATCACTTTGCTAGCTTAATGGAAGATATGTTAGAATGGGACAAGACTTGAGGTAGTAAAATCAATATGAGTGAAGGCATGAGATGATGAGGGCCTGCAGCAAGGTGGGAGCTATGAGACTATAAGATGTTGTGAAGCTGAAAATGTCAAGACTTCACAACAGATCATTGTGGGTGGCGAGTATGAGTTGAGAATAAAGAATGATACCACGATTTCAAGTCTGGATGACTGAGAGGATGGTGATGTCCTCATTAGTAATAGAAAAGTTGGGAGATGCAATTGTGGACATGTCGAATTTAAGAAGCCTGTAGGACATCCAGTTCAAGATGTCTAAAGGCAATTGAATTTATGGGACTGGATCTCAAAAGAAAGATTAGAGCTGGACGTATAGATCTAGGGGTCTGCATAAAAGTGATATTTGAATCCATGGAAGTTGACAAGATCACCAAGCAAGACTTTAGAGGAAGAAGAGACAGAGCCTTATGAAACGCTCAAGTGGATATGTTCTAAATAAAGATCCAGCAAACCAGTCTCCTTATTGAGGAATGGCTGCTTACAAACATTGGCAAAGATGGTAAAAGAAGAAGATGACAGTTGCAGGGGCTGAGGCAAGAGGGGTACAATAATGGAGTCTTGAGGGAGCTACGAATTCATTTAGCTGTTAAGGAAAACTTTTTGAAATCATAATGATTATTATATATCAGTGTCATAATATTGTAAACGACGCATAACAGGCCTTCTTAGGAATAGTTTTGTGCTCTTCAGCACAAGAATGGAGGACCAGACATTTTCTCTGATTTCCGTGACCTCTGAAATGTCTCCAAAACGGAAGTGATGCACCAAAGGTAAAGCAGCTTCAGCTGTGACCGTGGTATTGGATCAGACCTGTACAGCTTGGCAGTAGGTAGGAGCCAGAATTAAAATAAGCTATACTTCTCTTCAGGCTGCAGATAGGTTTTTAGCAGCTCATTTTCCAAGTAAAGGCATAATTAATGATTGGACTGTTTCTCAAAAACACTTTTTTTTATTGGGACATAATCCAGAAACTTCAATCAGCAAACACTTCTTTATGAAGTCACCTTCAGTAAAAGATTTCCCAGCAGCAGCAATTTCTTTAGAAATCTGAAAACTAAACTTAATAGCTACCTCATTTACTGCATTTACTTTCTTGAAAAACCATTGTTCCCCCTGAGATTTTTCAACAATTTGGACCTTTTAATTTGTTTTTCATTGGTGTTCAATTTGCATGAGTCAGGATGTTGTGATTCAAAATGACAGTAAAGATTATATTCCTTTGGAACAGCTATTAACTTTTTGGCAAAAAAGGCACAATATTTTGTCTCTCATGTAAGTAAACAAGTATTTGTTTGTCTACTCAGGATTAAACACTGTGTGTTCTGATTCAATCTTCCATTTCTTTTTATCACCCATTTAACAAAGTCACCCCCAAAACTTTAATGTTAGAACCAAAAAATCTCCACAGCAACTGCTCACATACAAAGAAATACTGGACCTTGGTAGAGAGCACCAGACATGCATGTAATTGGAGAGCAGCTACATGGTGAGGGAGGGGAAGAAGCCCTTGCATTGTTGCCACTCATCACATAGTGGATGTCAGCTGCATGGTCGTACTCAGTTTGTCCCTGTTCGATGCCAGTAACAACCAAAAACACAGTGAAAAGATACGACTCTCGCATCTCTCAGACTATGGACAGACTAACGATGGTTGATTGCCATGGATCACATGACAAACAGGAGAGAGTGTGCAGTGGCAGCCCACCCACCAGGTTATGTGACAGACACAGTACTGACTCATGGAAGTCAGGTTAAGTGGGCACAAAGCACTTGCTACATCTTTTCTTTCTTTTACTTTGTCTACATTTTTTATGGGCCACCCAGAATCTTTTGGTGGGCCATTTGTTTTACAGGCTTGGTCTAGGACACTTAGAATACAAAGAGTTAAAAAAAAAAAACCTGACACTGACCCTGAATTCACTTAATATCCCACCTCCTGTGCTATCAGCGGCAACACTCAAGAGCTCTCTCTGTATAGCTTATAACAACACCCATTTCTGTACCTTGGTCCCTCCATCTTTCCAGTGCCATGGAGATTCTGGCTCCAAGCTGTGGAAGTTTGCCCAGGCTTCACCAGTTAACCAGTGTGACCACAACCCTTCAGGAGTAAAAGCCTGATGAGGGCCACGAACCTGTAGCAGTAGTGCTGCAAAGCTCTGGACTGCTGGTGCTGCAGCAGACAGCTCTAACACTAATATTAATAATATCTCGACCATACTAACAGGGCCGTACTAAGGCATTCAGCCTTGCAGCACTAGCGTGGCAAGTCACTGGATCAGCTGAGGAACATAGGGAACACAAAAGGACCCCGTGTACATGATAGGTAGGCAGGGGAAGCTGAGCAAACTCGGCTACAGCTGAGGGGAAAAAGCAGAGCATCCAGCTGGGGTCAGTTTTGACCACCCAGAAGTGACCTTGAGTAGAGACATAGTCTAGTGAACCAGGGATTGCCCAGCATGGAGGAGGCTGAGATACTTTGAGATCCAGTTCCACAATTGGAGGGGAATCAGAGTCATAAAGTGAGCAGTAAGGAAACTAAAGGGCTGAGGGTGTGGGACTTAAATTACTAAATATCTCAGGAGGAAGTAAACTCAGACCTTGGACACAAACAGATAAATCAACAGGAAAAAGAGTACATTAGAAGAAAGTATGGTCTTCCAGATCTAGTAAAGGAGTTCAGGAATCAATGAATAAATATTACAGAACAAAGAAAATGATCCAACATTTGGTGAAACAGGATCCTGTGGAATTTGAGAACACAGAACCACAATAGGCTTTTCCTGAGTGGTTCAAAAGAGAAACCAGAACTGTGAGAGCAGAATTTATAGACTGCTTAGCACATAGAATGGGCAAAATTTTTAAAAAAAAATTAGAATCTGTGATGGCAAGTCTCACCAAGGGAACAAAAGAGAAAACAGTAATTTGAGAATGCACATGTAAAGTAGATGGCATAGAAGAAGCAAAAACCAGTAACATTAAAGAAAATATTCTGTCTGTGTAAGCAAACTCTATTGATGTTGAAGACAGGATGCACATAGAAAGCCTAAGGATCATAGGTCTCCCAGAAGAATACAACAGGACAAAATAGCTTAACACTGTAATGTAGGAAATAATATAAAAGAACTACCCAGAACTTCTGAAAAAGAAAATGAAATACTATTTGAAGTAATTTAATTTCTTCAGATCATCTGCAAGAAAAGCAAAATCAAAAAAACAAAAAGACTACATACTCTAAGATACATAATGGTTAAGTTTGATAATTCAGAAACAAACTTTAGAAGTGATCAAGAAAAAAACTTTCAGATAGAAAAGAAAATTTGAATAACACAAGATTATTCTGCATGCACAAGAAAACATAGAAACGGAATAATGGGTTCTGAAGAATAATGGATCTCAGGATTCATCCCAGGGTGACTTGTCTTGCAAATCTAAGTATAACCATATATGAAAAATTTTAAAGGATATTTAATAGTAAACTGAAGAGACTTTGCTTTTGTAATACCCCAGATAGCCAAAATGCATAAATGCAGCAGACAAGGATAGCATTAGCAGCGGAGAGATCAGTGAGAAACTTCTTATTTTTTTATTTTAAATCTGACTTGATTAATTTTAATATTTTTTTCTATTACGTGAAAAACAATTCTTAACATTCAGTTTTCAAAAATTTGAATTCCAGATTCTCTCCCTCTCTCCTCTCCACCCCTCATTGAGAAAGTTTAACAATTTGGTATAGGTTATACATATGCAGTTGTGCAAAACTTATTTCCATATTACAAATGTTGAGAAAGAAAACAGACCAAGGATAGGGGGAGAACAAGAAAAAGAAAGTTTAAAGAATATATACCTAAATCTTCAGTCAGACTTCATCTGTTATTTTCTTGGATGTGGATGGCATTTTTCATCATAAGTCCTTTGGAGTTATCTTGGATCATTGTATTCCTGAGACTACGTCATTCATAGTTGATCATCACATGATATTACTATTGCTGTATATACTGCTCTGGTTCTGCTCACTTCACTTTGTATGGGTTCATATAAGTCTTTAAAGGTTTTTTTCTAAAATCATAGTGCTTATCATTTCTTATAGCACAGCAGTGTTCTGTCACACTCACATACCACAGTTTGTTCAGGCATTCTCCAGTTGATTGGCATCCCCACAGTTGCCAGTTCTTTATTGCCATAAAGAGCTGTAATAAATATGTGTGTGTGTGTGTGTGTGTGTGTGTGTGTGAATCCTTTTACTTTAAAAAAAAATCTCATTGGAATACAAGCCTAGCCAGTACTGGTATTGCCAAGTCAGAGTATTCAGGATTATAGCGTGTTAGTCAGTAGTTCAAATTGCTGTCTAGAATTCTTAAATCAGTTCACAACTCTATCAACAGTGCTATATAGTGTCCCAATTTTCCCACATCCCTTCCCACATTTGTCATTGTCCTTTTCTGTCATTTTATCTAGTCTGATAGGTATAAAGGTGATCCCTCAAAGTTGTTTTAATTTGTATTTTTCTGGTCATTAATGATTTAGAGGATTTTTCAGATATCTAAAGATAGCTTCGATTTCTTTGTCTGAAAACTGCCTCTTCATATCCTTTGAGCATTTGTCATTTGGGGAATGACTCAATTCTCTATATATTTGAGAAGTGAGGCCTTTATCAGAGAAACTTACTGTAAAAATTTTTCATGGTTATGATTATTAACTATTTTTCCTGTTTATTCTTCTCTCTCTCCTTTTACCCTGTCCATCCCCAAAAGTGTTCTGCTTCTGACTTTTACCTTCCACAGTCCACTCACCCTACTCTGCCCTTCTACCATCTCCTTCCCCTTCTACTTTTCTGTAGAAGGTATCTTTTTAATGGTATGAGTATGTGTGGTATCTTCTTTTAGAGTTCTGATGAGCCCTTCACCATCCCACTTCTTCCCTTCCACTATATAAACTCTTTTGAACTTCTTTTATGTGAGACATGTTACCCATTCTACTTCTCCCTTCCTCCTTCTCCCAGTGCACCCCTCTTTATTACTCCTTAATTTTCTTTTTTTTAAGATGATCATCCCATTATATTCAATTAACACCCATGCCCTCTGTTTATGTACACTCCTTCTCACTGCCATAATATTGATAAGGTTCTTAGGAGTTAGAAGTATCATCTTCCCGGGTAGAAATGTAAACAGTTTAACATTATTGAATCCCTTATCATTTCTCTTTCCTGATTGTCTTTTTATGCTTCTCTTGAGTCTTGTACTTAAAAGTCAAATTTTCTATTCAGTCCTGATCTTTAGATCAGGGAATGCTTTTCAGAATCCTCATTTTCATTGCATGTTCTTTTTTATTCCCCCTTGAAGAATTGTGCTCAGTTTTTCTGGGTAGGTAATTCTTGTTTGTAATCCTGATTCCATTGCCACCCAGAATGTACTCCAATTCTTTAATGTCAAGGCTGCTAAGTCTTGTGTTACCTCACTGGCTCCACAATATATGAATTGTTTCTTTCTGGCTGCTTTCTCCTTTGATCTGGGAGCTCTGGAATTTGACTATAATATTCCTGGGAGTTTTGTGTTGATATCTCATTCAGGAGGTGATTAATAGAGTCTTTAAGTTTTTATTTTACTCTCTAGTTATGATACCAGAGCAGTTTTCCTTGAAAGATCATGTCTAGGCTCTCTTTATCTCTACCTCTCTCTTTCTCTCTCTCTCTCTCTCTCTTTCTCTCCCCCTCTCTTCCCCATTTTCTCCTTCTCTCTTTATCTCTCTCTCTTAAATCATGTCTTTCAGGTAGTCCAGTCATTCCTAAGTTATCTTTCCTTCTTTTTCTGGGTCGGCTTTCCAGATCAGTTATTTGTCCAGTGAGATAGTTCACATTTTGTTCTCTTTTTTTCATTCCTTTGATTTTATTTTGCTTCTGTATTTGTCATGGAGTCATTAGCTTCCACTTGCCCAATTCAGATTTTTAAGAAATTGTTTTCTTCAGTGAGCTTCTGTGCTTCTTATTCCATTTGGACAATTCTACTTTTTAAGTTCTCCTCAGTGAATTTTTGTGCATATTTTTTCCATTTCTTTTTATTTTTTGTTTTTCTCCTTTAAATTATTTTATTCAATTTTAGTTTTCACCAATGACTTACATAAGCTTTTGAGTTTTAAATTTTCTCTGCCTCTGTCCCCCAACCCCTCCCCAAGATGGCATGCACTCTGATAAAGACTCTACATATGCATTCTTATTAAACATATTTTGACATTAGTCATGTTGTAAAGAAGGCCAGTTCTTTTTAAACAGTTATTTTCTGTGATGATATTTTTTGCTTTTTGGAGGGCGGACGTCAGGGCAGTTGGGGTTAAGTGACTTGCCCAAGGTCACACGGCTAGTAAGTGTTAAGTGTCTGGCCGGATTCGAACTCAGGTCCTCCTGACTTCAGGGCTGGTGCTCCATTCACTGCACAACCTAGCCACCCGCCTGCAATGCATTTTTGTGCTTCCTTTACTATTTGGCCTGTTTTTTTAAGGTGTTATGATTTCTGGGATGTCTCTTTACCAAGCTATTGGCTCTTTTGTTGCTATTTTGTTGCATCACTCTCGTTTTTCTTCCCCAATTTTTCCTCGACCACTTTTATTTGATTTCTTATTTTTTTAAATTTTATTTTAGTTTGCATCATTCATTTCCATGAGATTTTGAGTTACATATTTTTTCCCCATCTTTCCCCTACCCACCACCCCAAAAACAGCCATCCCAGTGTATCCACCCTCCCTCAGTCTATTCTCTCCCATGTCTTCCCCCCTCACCCTTCTGACTTTTCGGTAGGGCAGGATGGATCTACCAACCACAGTGCCTGTGTATCTCAAGTTCCAGTTGGATGTAGTTAATAATAATAATAATAATAATAATAATAATAATAATAATAGCATATATAGATATATAT
>CM053589.1:8830787-8869061 GCA_028646515.1 Pseudochirops corinnae | reverse complement strand
ATATATGTATATGTATATATATATATATGTATATATATATAGAGAGAGAGAGAGAGGGAGAGGGAGAGGGAGAGGGAGAGGGAGAGAGAGAATTATTATTATTAATTACATGCAACTGGGAATTAAGGCACTGGGGTAAGGAGATCCATCTTGCCCTACCAGAAAGTCAGAGGGGTGATGGGGGAGGTCATAGAAGAGAACAGATTGCGGGAGGGAGCATACAGTGGGATCGCTGTTTTGGGGTGGTGGGTAGGAGGAAGATGGGGAGAAAATTTGTAACTCAAAATCTCATGGAAATGAATGATGTAAACTTAAAATAAAAGTTAATTATAAAAAAAAACACAAAATAATCAGTGGAATATGATGGAGCCTTTTATCCTATAGGAACAAAGCCTGGAGCCTTGAATTTTTTTAATCATTAATTCATATTAAGGGAGTATGTGTAAGAAATAAAGTAGCCTGGGGCGGTTAGATGAATAGTGAATAGAGCACCAGCCCTGGAGTCAGGAGAACCTGAGTTCAAATGTGGCCTCAGACACTTGACATACTTACTAGCTGTGTGTCCTTGGGCAAGTCACTTAACCCCAATTGCCCTGCCTTCCCCCTCTCCCAAGAAAAAATAAATAAAATAGCCTCCCCAGACTTCCAAAAGAAGCCCCAGGGAAGCTTAGAAACAGCAGCTTGAGTCAACTCTGTCAGAATAAGACCAACAGTAGCAACTCCTTTTTTAGTATCAACTCACCACCAATTTCACCCTGGGTTTCCCTCAGCATGTTGACACAAGTCCTGAACCCCAGTTCTGAGGTACCCTAACCCACTCACAACACCTTATCCTGCTTAATACAGATAAGATCTCTATATAAACCCTCCTTGTCTTCCCCATGCTGGACTCTTAACCCTATGCATCTGACTGACATGTGTGAGTATCTTCCCTTAATCAAGTTTGCTCATTGCCTTTTCTCTCTGTCCTCTCCCTCATCGTGTTGTATATGTTTTGGGTTTGTCCAGGGGTGCTGTTCCTCCCATCAGTTCTCCTCAGCTATTGTACAGGGCTGTGACTGTCAATTTGACAGCTCCACTTGATTTCCAGGACTTTTGTTTTAGGGAATTCAGAGAGCAAGGACTGGATCATGAACTTAGCGTCCAGGTACCCCCCCCTTTCTTGCTGACACCAGGACTGTATGGATTTTGGTATTCTAAACCTTCCCAACTTGTATGAAGACAGAGTGACACAATAGAGAAAGTCCTGCTGCTTTTTTAAAAAGTTCTTCCCAATCTGAAGCAATTAAATTATGTCAGTAATCATCTGAATAAGATCTTTATTTTCTTCAAAGGGATTTAATTATCTCTTTCAGATTTTGATTGCTATGTTATGTTGTGAGAGTTTTAAAGCTGCTTTTGAATACTTGTTTTCAGTTTCCTCGTTAACCTTCTATCATATAATTCTTTCCACAGAATGTTAATGAGGAAAAACAGTTACTTTATGACTTCCCTTGGACAAATGTTGGAAAACTGGTATTTGTGGTAAGTTCAAAATCATTAGGTTGATAGGACTGTGTTTTCAGTAATATCGTCCCAAGACACATAAGTTAAGTTTTCTTACCCTATACTGTGTCTTTAATTTGTTCTGCAAAAGCACGTCAGGTGAAACAACATTACAAGAGGCTATTACTTCCAAAGCAACAGTTTTCATGTAGATTGAACAAGTGATGACAATGAAAAGATTCCATGTTCTAGATGCTAACTTTACTGATAGCTCAGGTTGTTGCTACCATCTAATCTAATCTCTAATTCAAAAGTTACTAACAGTGACTTTTACAGTTAATAATTCATGATGTTAAAGTCGATTTTTCTTTTTTTCTTTTTTTTTTATGGTGTCAGTTTTAAAGATTTTATTCTCCAGGACAAGAATTGCATTTCCACTTGTTTACAGTACTGATAAAGTGCAGTGTTGTTCACTACTCTCTCTGCACACCTTCAAGTATCTATAATGCCCAGATTTACACGGTAGCTTAAATGTTATCAAGTGAATTTTTCTTAATGTAGTGGAAATTCAGACTTTTAAATTTTATGTTTATTCCTACTGGGAAACATTGCGCAGAGAGACCAGGTTAGTTTGCTGTCGTGTAAAATTAATGAGGCTTTATTACTGTAGGTCAAGTCAGTAGAGCACTGTATGTTATAGGTTCTTCAGTTCAGTGTTAAGTTAAACAGTATGTGAACTATTCCTGTGTCACAGATATGTTCATTCTTGGATAGTGGGACTGAATTTCTAATACAAAATAAACTGATTAAGTCAGTCTCAGCCTTTATCATCCTGCCTTTAGTAACAAAAGTATGAATCAGACTGAAGATAGCTAATTCAGTTATGCAGCTGACCCATAAGTTAAGTGTAGATAAAGTACGAAACAAAAGCACTGAGCATAAATTAAATTGACATAAGTATGTTGGGGGTATTGGTTGATTTGTTTGTTTAATCTTTCGGGTATTTTTTATTAAGCAAAAATAAAGACTGGTTGTAATACATCTGATTTATATATGTGACCGTGCTGTCTCCCTCTCTGTATCTCCATATCCATCGCTGTCTCCTTAATGTCCCTTAAGCAAGGGAGAGGGCGAGGGCGTTGTTTATGACTAAGAAACGGAGGGGGAGAAATATAGGAATTTGCTTTTAACAAAAGAAAATGTCATTCCTTTCTAACAGTAATGCTGACAGTACTGTTTGTGGTTAGGGTCACAGATTTCCTTTATCATGATTTGGGTTCAAATCGAGTCTAGCATTTATTGATATAAATTATTATATATTTTATTAGCTAATAAATATATAGTTACATATGATGATGATTTAATTTATTTATGTCAGTTAAATATAAAACAATATTAATATAAATCCATTCCTCATCTCTTAAATGGAGTACAACCTTCCCTACCCCTGTTTTCATAATTATGTTAGTATATTTAAAAATCATAAAAATCTGCACAAGGTGTTTTGAACTCCTTGTAGATGATCTCATTAAAAAGGTTTTTCCTTTGGTAATGTTGTATAATGCATTGATTAATTAAAGTAGCTATTGCACATATCTGAAATGAAGTTTTAAACCCACAAAATATTGAGACCTAGTAGAAGAAATCAAGAAAGCATAATTCTGTCTGCTATTGGAATCATACAGAAGATAGTTTCAATAAGCAGAATGTAAGCTTCGTCCCACTATACTTATTGAACTTCTAAAAGTAGTATTTGAAGATGACAGAGTAGCTAAAAAAAGTATAGCTAAGCTCTCCTCTGCAGCTCGTCCAGATGTAGAAAATGTACCAAATCAAGCCCTAACATGGGAACTCCAAGAACAAGTCACAGTGATTCATTTTACAGCCTAAGTTGGCATATGGGGACAGACATAGTTTTGCAGACACTGGAGATAGTGTCTCACTAGGAGCAGTCATGCAGAGCATTCTAGCACAGACTACACTAGAAAAGGGCCAAGATTGCATAAGGGCAGGAAGAGGCTTCAGACCCACATACAGGAGCCCAGTGTTGTGTGGGTCCAGGAGCAGATTCTAGCTGGGAGCTCTATTGCTTGCTGCCCAGTTCCAGGTCATATATAAAGAGTGTGAGACTTAGGGGGGAAACCAGTCCTAAGGTTTGGCTCCAGGGTGAAGAGCAGTAGGGAGCTGTATACTGAGCAAGAAACAAGTTCAGACACAAAAAGTAGCTGTGTTCTGATCCCAGACGTGGAGCAAGCTCTGAGATCCAGCCCCTAGCTAGTCTGAAGCCTAAAACAGACTTAGGATAAGAGTCCCAGGGCAAAGAGATGCCTCACAGTTCTGGCTCTGAATGAGCAGAGCTTTAAAGCTGACTGATAGTGCGGCTGGTGCCAGCAGCAGTGTGCTGGAACTGCAGACAGACAAGGCCACGCATATGTTGCTTAGATACAACCTCAGGTAAGGGACTTGCAGAAATAAGACCAGGAGGGCAGTGATCAGAATTTGCACTGGATCAGGCCACTGTGGAAACACTGAAGTACAGGTGCCCAGCCGGAGCTGTTCTTGAAATTCTGGAATAGCATGTTACAGCTATTCTCAAGAAGAGAAAAGCTTACAACGTTCCAGAAATCAAAGATTAAACCAAGTAAATATAGTTATTTATAATTTTAACATGTATAATTATAATAAATACAATCTTTATATGTGAATAAACGTATAAGAAAGAAACAATTGTAATAAAAGTAAATACGACCAATATAACTATAGTAACATATGTATTGTTTGGACGTATATAGTTATGACTGTGTGTATCGTGTGTGAAAGTACCACGTGCTGCAAGGGGAACAGGAATTCGGCCATCATTATTTAAAGTGCTTCTATGCCAGAGAGTTTACACGCTGAAATGTTGTTTTTTTGCTTAACTTAGGGTAAGAAATTTGAAATTTTGCCAGATGGATTGCCATCAGCCAGGAAGCTCATCTACTATACGGGATGCCCCATGCGTTCCAGACATCTCTTAGAGTTACTCAGCAGTAGTCACCGTCTCTACATGAACCTGCAGCCTGTTCTCCGTCATATTAGGAAACTTGAAGAGAACGAAGGTATTTAAGGGTTTATGGTGCCTGACATGTATATGCCTGATTCCAGAAGCAAAGATTTCTATGACTTCAATTTCCCAAATCTCACTATGTGTATGAAAGGTCAGGAGATTTGAAGCTTCAGTTCCTGAGTGGTTGGAGAATCTAGATACTCAGTGACTACGAAATATTCTTTTGACGCCAGTCTTATGATTGGATAATTAAAATGACAACAGCGATCATTATTCATTCCTTGAAAACGTTTTTGGATGCCCTTAGTAGCTATTCAGAAATTCAGCAGGCCGTGTGGTGTAACAAAAAAAAGCGCTGGATTCGTAGCTCCTGTTTGTCTCAGAGAAGTCAGGCACATTACTTCTCTAAGTATCAATTTCTTCAACTTTCAGATAATGGGGTTTGGAGATATGACCTTACATTACAGGTCCCTTCCTGCTGTCCGTGTCTTCCTATGATAAACATATTGTGCAAGGTTGGACCTAGGACAGCAATTCCAACTTTTAAAAAAATTTCTCCTTTCCCATTGTTCTTTGATTTAACAATACCCTGGATTACTATATGTCATATAAAAATCGTATTTTAAGTAAATGAAATTCCACGTACTTTGGGGAATTTCATGACACTCATAGAGATGTGTGGAAGATATCACAAGATATTTTTTTAAAAATAGGTTTGAGGATCACTAAGAACATTCTTTCTGTTGCACATAGAATCATTTCCTGACTCTGTACCTGAATGTGTAACTTCTAGCAAACCATTTGAACTCTTTCCGAACAGAATTAGAGACCGACAAATGCTCCTCTTCACAAAATCTTATTTTCATGATTGTGTACAACTGAATGTCATTTCAAAAAGTATCTCTTCATCTTTTAAAATAACACACAGTTTGATGTTTTCTATTGTTGTCATAATAATGATTAGAACTTTGCCAGACTTGGTGTCAGCTAACCTAAAATAAAGAACAAAGCACATCTTAGGCAACTGTTTTTTGATAAGAATCAGTGCTCCTCTATCAGTCTCCTCTAATGCCATAGTCCATCCGTCACTAAAAGAAAGTCTAGCTAATTGTGCTATGAATATTTAGAGGGGAGGAGACTTCTGGTGAAGATGACAACAGCTACACAAAATATATTAGTTCTGCCACGTGCTTCCCCAGAAAAGCTCTGAAAAAGTGGAAAGATGAAGCAGCAATAGGGAAAACTAAAGAGAAACAGGAGTAAACTGCTGCCCAGTCCAGAACAACTCAAAAAGACAGCCGGTAGCTCTCGGTAGTCCCAAAGAAGCACCACATCAGGGAAACAAGTTCAGGGGCTAGAAAATGAACCTACGGTCCCAAGGGGGAAAAATAGAAAGAAAATAAATAACTGAATAGGAGAGAGAAAATCCTACCCATGTAGTAGATTCAGAGCTGATCTCAAAGTAAGACCTGTATTCCACTTTTAACTCTGGCATTTCTTGGTTGTGTGACTGTGGGCAAATCACTTGCCTCTCAGGACCACAGGCAACTCCCTAATACTGAGACTTCCAGAGGAAGTGCTCACCTGTGTTGGTAGAAGTCAGGTTCCCTATACCAATGAAAACACAGATTCAGATTTTCTCTCTTATTGCATGTGATTGAAAATATGAGAATATTCTATAATAATTATATTCATTTAGTGTGAATGGTTTTTTTCCTCTTGTACTTAAGGCTATTTCAAAAGTTTTTTGCATTAAGTACACTCTTCAATGTTTCATAGATGTATAATATCCTCAGTGTAAGTGCTCCTTTTAAACATTCTCCCTAAAAATCTCTTTACAAAACAAATTCTTTTCTACTTCTTAGCTACTGCAAAGGTATAACTTTAGTCTCTGTTCAGTTCAATTCATTGCCAGTTGTATGCCAGGCAAAGTATTAGGCACTGAAGATACAAAGGAAACCTCTTCTAGCCTCAAGGAACTTACCTTCTACTAGAACAGTGGTTCTCAACCTGTGAGTTGCAACCCCTTTGGAGGTCAAACGACTCTTTCACAGGGGTCGCCTAAGACCATGGGAAAACACATATTTCCAATGGTCTTAGAAACTGAGACACCGCTCCTCTATCTGTCTCCACGCGGGTCCGCCCACATGCAGATACGCCCACACACGAGTATTAAAGGGTCAGGCATTAGGAAGGTTGGGAACCACTGTACTAGAGGAAAACAGCATGTACATAGATGAATAAATACACAGAATAAATGCAGCACTGTTCTGGAAGGTGAGGTGAACTGGTTAGCATTCCCAGATTTATAATAAAACATACCTTACATTTCTTTTTCCCTCTTTCAGCTTTTGCTTTGATATTTTTCGATTCATGGAGGCATTCACTTCTGTCTGGTTCATTGTAATTTTCAGGAGATTGGTTTTTTTAGGTAGTTCTTTGTACCTTTTAACTCCTTTCTCTTAATCCCAAAATCATTTCTACCTTTTTATGCTCTTGTTGTATTTTTTCTGATGAATCTAGTTGAACCTTGTGCCCACACCATGTTTTCCTTTGAGACTTCACCGTGTAGGTATTGTAGAGTCATTTTCTTCTTCTGGCCTTGTGTTTGGAGCATCCCTGGCACCATAATAACTCTTTGTGATATAATTTGTTGTTACTCATCTTTCCTGTCTTACCTGAATTGGGACTGTTTTAGAACTAGTCACTGCCCACTTTTTGAGAGAATATCAGATCTCTGCTTGGATCTATTTTCTGTTCTCTAGGATACTTCTGCTCCTTTCTTGATAGTGATTTCTGGGTTCTTCAAGTTAGAAACAGGCCAGGGCCATATATGCTTTCAGTGAAGTTAAAACTGTTTGATTCAGGGTGAAGGTCTGATTCCTGCTCTTTTGATGTGATCTTTGCAAGCTTTGTCTTGGTTTTGGATCTTAGCAACACACTTCTGGGCTTGCCCCTGGTTGGAGCTCCAAGCAGACTAATGCAGACCTCAGCCACTGTAAGCTGATTGGAAGGTTATGCTCCCTGCCTTGGTTATTCAGCTCTAGCCTTCAGACAATACCAGGGTCTGGATCTGAAACTCTTCTCCAAGGTTACAGTGTTGAGCTTCAGGCCAGCAAAAGTTCCTTGCCATGTTCTACCACCACTAGGCACAGTTCTTCTCTCATTTGAACTGGATCTGTGACCTGGTTCTCAGACAACAGAGCTGCCTCTTGGCACTTGTTCCTGCCCCCTTCATTATGTCAGGTATCTCTGTGCTAGATCTGCGACCTCTGTTTTGCCTAGTATGCTACCCCAGGATCCCATTCAATGTCTCTCTGCTGTAAGACCACCTAATCCTCAGTATCTGCAGATTTCCATCCATCTCTCTGAGCCAACATGGCATGTAAGTTATCAGTGATTGTATTACTGAGGTCTTGTATATTTATAGTCAAGTTCCATTCATGTTTTAATTAAGGATAATGACAGAGACGTATCGCTTACTTTATAGAAAAGAAGCAATACAGAGAGTCATACATCAGTGACAACCTAGACCTCGACATGGATCACTTGGAGAAAAGATCCCAGGCAAGCGGGAGCAGTACAGGCAGCATGAAGCACAAGCGTTTCTCTCGCCATTCTGCCACCAGCCACAGCAGCTCCCAGACATCAGGCATCGAGACTGATGCCAAAGTAAGGGACACAGGGCCAGAAGACAGCTTCTTAGGCAGCACTCTCTACCACAGACTAAAGACCTGCAGCTCTGTGACCAGCCAGGACAGCTCCCGTACCTCCGGGGTGGAAAGTGGTGGCAAGGACAGACTGGAGGATGACTCACAGGATGATGGTAATTTATGCTAATGACCAACTAACTAGCATTCCTTTTATTTCACTATCTTTCTACTTTGTGTTTCCTAGTTTTGTTCTATAGTTGGTGCTCCCCAATCGATGTTTATAGATGTACCAAATAGACCAGCACAGTGACTCTCTTTTCCTATAAAACATGGCTATGAACAGAACTTCCTTCAAGCTGCCATAACTGTGTTATTGTTTTAATTTGGAGCTTTCCAATTATGAGTGAAAATAATTTTATATTTCTATAGGGATTTATAATTTACGAAGCACTTTCACACAGTTATCAAAAGCATAATCCCTAGGCGTCACTGATCTTCATAAGAGTCTTTTAGAATGCTCGAAGCGCTGTTGTAGAAAAGATGATCCTCACAGCAGCCCTGTGGTAGGGACGGCAGATAGTGTTAACCTGTTCTGCATCATGAAAAAACTGAGGAAGGACTTTGAGGTAAGTAGTGGTCATAGATTTAGGAGCTGAGCTGCTGTTTGTTCTGGAAGTTTGTTACAGTTAGACAAGTTACCTAAAACATTCATACCTTCATTTCTTTTTCTGTCAAATGAACATGATAACATTCATATTCTTCCTTGAGGAGGAATTAGTGTTTGAATGAGTCATAAAATGTACAGAGAGTTTGTGAAACTAATGTGTACAAATGAGCATGGCTATAATTACTTAAATTCTACTGAGAATAAGATTGAAGATTTTCCTTTCGAGTATAGTCATATGACTTTTCTCAATGCGTATGTGGCATTGTCCGACACTAGCACCCATACCATGTAAGTAAATGTTATTTTTCTCTGCATCAGAAATAGAAATGTTGGTTGATGACCCCAGAGACCTAGAGCAGATAAATGAAGAGGTCAGCCCAGATATGTGTATCTACATCACCGAGGACATGCTGATGTCCCAGAAGCTTAATGGCTATTCAGGTAACTCTCGTGGGAAAATTCTTCACATTGTTCTCAACTTACTGCTTACTCTGGATACAGAAGAAAGTGTCCTAGAAATACAAAGTAATGAAAATGGGGGGCATTTTTTACCGCACATATATTTCAGAACAGTCAAATAAAGTACACAATTGATACCACCATGTATTTACAGTGTTTTTGGGATAAGGAGGTATAAAATGAAGTGCCAGGAACTTTATTTTAGAATAAATTTTAAAATTTTTTTTTGTTGTTGCTTTTTAGTGAGGGGAATGCAGGGCAGTTCGGGATAAGTGACTTGCCCAAGGTTACACGGCTAGTAAGTGTTAAGTGTCTGAGGCTGGATTTTAACTTGGGTCCTCCTGACTCCAGGGCCAGTGTTCTATTCACTGCGCCACCTAGCCACCCCTAGAATAAATTTTTTTAGAGTACAGCCCCTGTAAAGTTCAACTTTATAGTTGAAATTTAAGCCAAATGAGTTTATGATTTATACCAGTGCATTATAATGGTAAACTTAAGTAGAACACACCAGACCTTCATCTTTCATTCTCGTGTTCTTTATTTTAGCTTTGAGGGATTTTTCTCTCCTACAAGCTTTTCATATTAAATCTAGAATAGTCACTTTGTCTCTCTTTTTGTTTTAAACATACTCCCAGACCCCAAAATGACAAGCATGTTTTTTTTCTTTTCAACAAGCAATCTTAAATTATTTGTGTTGTATCTCATCAGTAATTCTCTGGCACTTCAAAATATATCTGCTTGAAAAGGGTACTGTTGAAGTGCAATTTGTGGTTATGCCATTTATGGCTCCATGGGACAAAGAAAGCTCTTCCATTGTTCACAGAGCCGTATTTCAGAACTTCACAAGGCTGTAACAGTGGTACCCTTGACTTGATCCTTTTTACTTGGCTAACAGAGAAGAACTAGGCCATCATGGTTTAGGAAGAACAACTAGGAAATACTTATTTTTGGAAGTCGCTAGGTTTGACCAACAGAGAAGCATCAGACTGTCATCTGTACCAGTTTTAATTCTTGTACTAAGCTGTGCTGTTATATTTCCCCAATTGAATATGGCATTGAATTTTCTCCTGTAAGGAACATTTTGAAAGCTAAGGTGTGGTTATTGCTGAAACAGTAGGACTTTTCCCTCCTGTATTTAAAGTTAATGGTTACTAATGGATTTCCTAGAACCTTGTCTACAGCTTTTAACAAAACAATTGATTTGTAGTAGATCATACATATGAGCCCCCAAAGATGTAGCCAAACTTTAATTTTCGTATGAAAGGCAAGTATAGTTTTGAATATACGGTTTCTTCATGCTTCACTCACTGTGAAAATAATTATTGGAGAAATACAGCAGTTAGGCATTCTGTTTCTGAACACAAGCTTCTTCTTACAGAGAAATTCTACACTTATTAATCATTTCCAAGTGTTAGATGATGGAAAGTGAAAAACATTTCTGAAGGGACCTAAACATGTATCATTTAAGTAAAAATCATGTTAACCAAGATTCTTCCTCCAGAATTAAAATGTAGCTTTCTTTAAAACTCACTGGTGACGGATCATGTGACTAAAAAGCTGGTAGATTAATCACTTTTTTTCAAATGTCCTCAACCTTCAGCCTTCCCAGAAAGGAAGTTCTGCAGCAAATTTAGAATAAGTTTAGCTAGCCAAATCCACAGAAGACAGACTTCTAAACAAGGTAAAATCTTGTAGTGATTACCGCTGGAGAACCCCAGCACTTAGGGTACTCATTGCCGCTGCTCCATCATCTTCAGTTCGTCTGTCGCAGGACCACACTTGTCCAGAAGGGCATCTTCCACCCTCCCCTCTATACGCAAGAAGCAGCAGGTGCTAACTCTCTCTAGCCATCTGAAGTAAAGTAAAACAGGAGAAAATCAGGAAAGGTTATCAGCATGGGCAGCTGTGTCCAGCCCGAAGAAAAGGGGTCTAAAACCTGGCTTGGAGTCAGTCTCGTCCTTGGAATTTACTTAGAAAAGGCATCTAAACTAGCGACCTTGATCTCACCAAATGAGAGAAGTCTCACAGGCTAACCTTGGAGTTCTGTGCGCCAGCAAGGTAGAGGAAGAGGGAGAGGACTTGGAAATGAATATAGGTCAGAATTAAGAGCTTTCACTGCAGAGTTTTAAAATTTAATTGAAACCCAAAAATGCTGAAGTAAAACTTGAGTAGAGGCAAAAAAAAAAAAAACTTTAAAAGAACACATGAATTTTATACAAGTCAAAATGATTGACTTTGAAGGCAAGATGCCCTGAGATAACTTAAATTTGGGATCATTGGCCTTCCAAAAGAACATGTCAAATCAAAAATTAAATAATTCAAGATGTTAGAGAACTCTAGAATTTCTGAATGTTACCAAAGCATACACATAAACCACAACCAGAAAAAAATCCTTCACTTCAGACTTACAAGACACATAGTGTCTGTTATTATCGTCAGTTTGTATAATGTTCTGCTTTTCCTTCTCTCACTGTGCAAGGTTTCCATATTTTTCGGAATGCATTAATTGTCTGTTGCATTCCTATACCACAATTTATTTATCTATTGCCCAGTCAAGAAGCACCCCCCTTATAGCCAGTTTTTGTGTCAAACTGCTTCAGAATTTATCAATGAATATCTTGCTCTTTCAGATTGTCATTTTCTCCTGGTTTGAAAAAGTCTAGACATTGCTGCCCCTGCAGCTGTGACTTAGAAAGTTTTGAGTATCAGTGGGACAATCCCACTGACAAAAAAACAAGAGGGAAGCACACTAGTAATGATGATAGTGATAAGTTTTGAGTTTTTGAAGTTTTTCCCACAAACACATGTATAGTTATACCTAACAGTTTATAAGATATATTAAAGTATCGTTATATACTCTTTGATTTTTTTGTTACTAATCTTGCATTAGGTAATCTAACTTATATAGAAGATTGTTAATAGTTCCAATTCTAAAACTTCCCCTGTGCTACTTATTTCCCAGAAACGTTTAAATTCCTTTAGCTTTGCTTCACCTTGCCCCTCACCCTAAAATTTGTGATTGTTTCTCACTTAAAGTATTTGCCACCTATTTTGTGGGTTTGTCTTTCTTGGATAGTAACTTCTGTGTTGAGTAAGTTGAAGAACTTCATTGTTCTTTGTATTTTCTTATTCAGGACTAATTGTAAAGGAAATCAGTTCTTCTACATCTAGCTCTTCAGAAACAGTTGTCAAACTACATGGCCAAAGCACTGATTCTCTCGCACAGGTTTGTGATCAATTAATTTCTGTGTTGTATTTTTTCTAATTACATGTAAAGAGAGTTTTCAGCATTCATTTAAAAGATTTTGAGTTCCAGAGTTGTTCTCCTTCCCTCCCTCCCTCTCCAAGACAACAAGCAATTTTGTATAGGCTATACATATGCAATTGTATTAAATATATTTCCACTTTAGTCATGTTGTGAAAGAACAATCTGAACAAAAGGGTTTTTCACAAGAAGAAACAAAAAAAATTGTTTGCTTTGATCTGCATTCAAGCTCCATAGTTCTTTCTCTGAATGTGGATCGCATCTTCCATCAGGAGTCTTTTGAAACTGACTTAGATCATTATATTGCTGAGAAGAGCTAAGTTTATCACAGTTGATCATCACACAATGTTGTTGTTACTGTGTACAGTGTTCTCCTGGTTCTGCTCCCCTCACAGCATCAGTTCATATAAGTCTTTAAAGGTTTTTCCGTAATCTGCCTGTTCATCATTTCTTGGGTTTTTTTTCCCCATTTTTTCTTTTAAATTTATTTCTAGTTTACAACATTAAGTTCCATAAATTTTTTGAGTTCCAAATTTTCTCCCCATCTTTATCCTCCCCCCAACAGCCCAAGACACCATGGAAATTTGATATAGGCTCTACATATACCTTCCCATTAAACATTTTCATAGCAGTCAAGTTGTAAAGAAGAATTATAACCAATGAACTGAGCCACAAGTAAGAAGAAACAAAACAAAACAACAATCAAAAAACGAGCAAATGGCTTGCTTCAATCTGCACTCAGACTCCTTAATTCTTCTCTGGATGTGGAGCCTTTTCCATCACGAGTGTTTTGGAGCTGTCTTAGAACCTTGCCTTGCTGAGAGGAGCCCAGTCCGTCAAAGTCAGTCACCACAGACACGATGTGCCTGTGGTTGTGGACAGAGTTCTCCTGGTTCTGCTCTCCTCACTCGGCATCAGTTTATCTAAGTCTCTCCAAGTTATTATGAAGTCCATCTGCTCCTCATTTCTTATAGCACAGTAGTATTCCATTACATTCATATACCATAGCTCGTTCAGCCATTCCCCAGTTGATGGGCATCCCCTCGGTTTCCAATTCTTTGCCAGAACAAAAAGAGTTGCTATAAATATTTTTGTATATGTCGGTCCTTTTCCCTTTTTTATGATCTCTTTGGGATACAGACCTAGTATTGCTGGATCAAAGAGTATGTACAATTTGGTTGCCCTTTGGGCCTATTTCCAAATTACTCTCCAAAATGGTTGGATCAGTTCACAACGCCACCAGCAATGCATTAGTGTTACAATTTTCCTTCATCTTTTCTAACATTTATCATTTTCCTTTTTTGTCATATTAGCCAATCTGATAGGTGTGAGGTGGTACCTCAGAGTTGTTTCAATTTGCATTTCTCTAATCAATAGTGATTTACAGCATTTTTTTATAGGACTACAAATAGTTTTAATTTTTTCATCTGAAAACTATCTGTTCATATCCTTTTACCATTTACCAGTTGGGGAATGAATTAATACTCTTATAAGTTTGACTCAGCTCTCTCTATATTTGAGAAATGAGGCTAACTTTATCAGAAACACTTGCCATAAAAATTGTTTCCCAGATTTCTGCTTTCCTTCTAATCTTGATTGCATTGACTTTGTGCAAACATTTGATTTAATAAGGTCAAAATTAATGTGATCAATTAATAATTATGAAATAGTCCTCAAAGTACAACAGCTAATAATCTCCCCCAAAACCTGATCTTACACACACTTTCTGTTTGGAATGGTTTCATTCTTTATTTTCTTTGAGATTTTCTTTTTTTACCTGAAATGCTTGTTTATATCCTCTTTGATTCTCATATTGCCCATGTCAGAGGGAAGAAATCTGTGGCCTGAGGTCCTAAACTTCTGTCTGGTTTCTGTTAGTATTATTATGTTTGTTAATAATGACACATTCCCCACATCTCACCAGTCAGATTGGCTAAGATGACAAAACAGGAAAATGACAAATGCTGGAGAGGATGTGGAAAAATTGAAATGCTAATGCATTGTTGGTGGAGCTGTGAACTGATACAACCATTCTTGAGAGCAATCTGGAACTATGCCCAAAAGGCTATAAATAATTGCATACCCTTTGACCCAGTAATACCACTTCTGGGGTTGTACCCCAAAGAGATCATAAAAGTGGAAGGAAGACCCATATGCACAAAAATATTTATTGCAGCTCTCTTTGTGGTAGCAAAAAACTGGAAATTAAGAGGATGCCCATCCATTGGGGAATGGCTAAACAAGTTGTGATATATGAATGTAATGGAATATTATTGTGCTATAAGAAATGGGGAGGAGACAGTCTTCATATTCACCTGGAGAGGCTTATACGAACTGATGCTAAGTGAGAAGAACAGAACCAGGAAAAGTTTGTACACAATCACAGACACATCATATATGTGATGATGAGCCTTGATAAACTGGACTCTTCTCAGCAACGCACAGGTATAAGACAACTCTACAAGCCTCAGGATGGAAGGAGACATCTACATTTAGAGAAAGATCCAGAAAGACCAGAGTTTAAATGGAAACTGATGCAATCTACATGCTATCGTTCTTTTTCTTTTTTCCCATTGTTCACTCTATCAGTTACAACCCTTCTATACAACCAGATTAATGTCCAATTTGAAAATATTTGCAGATCCAATACTTGATTGCATGCCACCATGGCTGGGGGGAAGGGAAAGGAGAAAATTTGAAACTCAGGAGATTATGGAACTAAATCTTGTAAACTAAAAGTAAATAAACAAATCAAATTTAAAAAAAATAATGACACATTCCAGAGAATTATTTTGCCTTGAAGCTAATCTGGTTAGTCTTAAAGAATTATGACTAGTAACTTATCAGGTAGTCAGGATTTCATAAGGCAAAAATAATAGTCTAAAATAGCAATAATTGCATATTAGTACAAAATGTCTAATAATTCCAAGAACTTGTTTGAAGCTGTGTGTGCAACACTTGAATTTCTTGCTCAGCTAATTTTTTTTTTTTTGGTCAAACAACACTCACGTTTCTCTCTCTTATGATCCTTGGCTGGTAAAGCGCTTGATGTCATAATTGTCCTGTTGGTTCATGTAATTGCCCTACTCAAGCCACAATTCTGACTGGAAAACCATGAAGGTTTTGCAAGAAAACCATCTTGCATCCTGGCATTTGTTGTCCTTTATTAGATCAAAGAGCAAATCTAGAGAATGACTTTTAAGGAACTGCTTTTCCTTGGATGCCCTATTATAGTTCTGCTCTTCCTGAATTTATCTAAAATATTTTTAAAATTATTTTATCTTATTTATTTATTTACTTATACCATTGTTTGAGTTAATGAAAGCTGTGAGATTCATTCAGTATCTAGATAGAATCTTTATCCTAATCACTGCTTCTTTCTGTTTTTGAGAGGTGACTCCATTGTTCTTAATCAGTGTTCACACTTGTCATTATTTTCTCATTATTTTGTAAAATTCCATCTTATCTCTATCATATTTTTGTCTTTACACAGTAAAAGATATTAAACCTTTTACATCTGATGTCTTATAATTGTTATAATCTGTGGGTTGTTTTTTTTTTCAGGCTATCTGTCGAAAACCAAAGACTTCCACTGATCGGCATAGCTTGAGTTTGGATGATATCAGACTTTACCAAAAAGACTTCTTGCAGATAGCAGGTCTGTGTCAGGACACTGCTCAGAGTTATACTTTTGGATGTGGTCATGAACTGGACGAAGATGGCCTCTATTGTAATAGCTGCTTGGCTCAGCAATGTATTAACATACAAGATACTTTCCCAGTCAAAAGAACGAGCAAATATTTCTCTTTGGATCTCACCCATGATGAAATACCGGAATTTGTGGTTTAAAACAACATGAGTACAGCAGGAATACTGCTTCAAGAGAGATTATTCAAGTTGATTCTTCTTGTTTAAGGGTTTCTTATGCCATATTTCTCCTGCTTGCTCTCTAATACATTCCTCCCCTTACCCTCTCCCGCTATATATAGTTTTTTTCCTAATGATGTATATGCATATCAGATCTTTGTAAAGATTGCACTTTAAGTACTGCCCACTCAGCAGTTCCTGGCAGCAACAAAATTGTGCAGGATGACTTGAGATCCTCTCAGTTTGCACTGCTCACCTGGAAAAAATTCTGTTTCAACTTTACATAAAGAACATTAGCTTTTTTTTTTTTCAGTTAGTTCCTATAAGCACATACAGTTGTCTCATTAAGATATCATTGACTTTTGTATAAACATTGCCATTATATTGTGACTTCTGCCTTCTTAATATAGATACTAGAGAGAGGAGTGGTTCTAGCAAACCAAAGATCGATAAATATTATAGATATTTGTATCTGAAAGACACAAATTAAATATCTCGTGGCCTTCTATGTATGTAGTTATACCTTGTGAAACCAATTGCAATAGACAGATTTCTGTTTAGTAATATACAGTCATAGCTCTCCAGAAATATTCCAGAACTTATTTGAGAACTTACTCAAAAAATAAGCTTTTGCTCAAATCCTAGCATGTTTTATGATGTTTACAAACCAGATTTCTGTTAAAAAAAATAGGAAAAAATATCTAAAGTATATGTTTCTTACTTGATAAATGAACAATGACAGGTCATTCTGATGCCATGTTTGTTCAAAATATTTTTAAAATATGCATATGTTACACATGTATAAATATATATAGGCTTGTGTGTGTTTATATGTGTATGGAGCTTACAGGTTTGTTTTTTTTACTTAGCATATAGTCAGCATCTGCCATTTTTTCTTATACTATTTAGAAACAGTTAATTTTCTAAGCTTTAACTTATGTAGTTTGGGATGATTAGATTGCACAAGCACAATTTTCTGTCGTCCCTTTTCATATAGAAAGCTATTTTCATGGATTTTTTAAATGTCTTACCAAGGAGAAGACCTGTAATAGGGAGAGTGTTACTCTTACCATTAGCCTCGAGCAAATTTCAAAACTAACCGCTAAGCCATTATCGTGATAAAGTAAAAGGAAGTCGGTGCAGTTGTGACGTTGCCTCTTTCAGGTAAGGTTGTGGAAGCGATGGCAGAGACCTTCATAGCACAATGCCTTTTTACTGAAATATTTTTAAATGAATAGCTTTATATTCTTGCAGCCGTATTTTACCATATTTTAATATGCCATTTTCTATCATGTTTTCTTTTAAAATACATTTGTCTATATTCAAATATATAATTTTATATAGAAGTGTGATATTTTTATATAAATGATGTTGTAAGGTGAAAAGTAGAGTTGGAGTACAGCAAAACTTTTTTTTATGACCCTGGCATGGGAAGCAGTATTACAGAACACTATATGGAAGTACTCCAGCATTATTGCACCTCATGTGTTTGTGATCGTTGAGGTTTTGTAAGCACATATGGTCAATTTATGTATAGCTTGCGTACTTGTTGAATTATTTTAATTAGCAGCTTAAAAGAGGAAAATGCTCTCTTTTCATGAAAATATTTGCTCTTATTCAGATGCATCACTTAACCAAAGTTTCAGATATCCAGATTTGCAAAAGTATCTGATCTTCTGTTTTCAGGTGGCACTGTGCAATATGAAAACATTGACTAATGTGTATTTTTCATATGTCATTAAACAACTTAATTTTTTTCCATAAAAAAGGCTTATGAAATAGACATGGCAAAGCCAAAGTTCTCTGAAGGACGTTATGTGGCAGATTCCATGAACACTTGATATTTGTTCAAACATATAAGAAAAAACACAGCTAGTGATAAAAAGAGTCACCCGTGCTTTGCGTTCTCTAACCTTCGGTCAGCATCGAGTGTTTAAGTTTGTTTCCAACCTTCTTGTTTATTTGGCTGAACTTCTTTCCAGTTGATTCGATAAGTGGTTTTCTTATGCTTGTGTTAATAATGACACAAAGAAACACTTTGGCTTTCCAGTTCTCTAGTCTAGTTGTTGGTAAACCCCACTGTTGCAAGGGAAAATGGCATATGGAAAACCCAACTTGAATATTCTAGGTTTTTTTCATTTGAAAATTGTGGTTTAAAAAGTATAAAACTGTTATTTATACTGCATCTGATTTTTTAAAAACTCCTAATTGGTCAGTTTACAGATTTGATTAATATTGCCTTTTTATATGGACAGTGGATGTTGGCAACAGTGAACTTTATGCCTAATCAAGTTGTAAATAATCCTTTCTGTGAAAGGATCATCTCACCAAGATGATAACATAATTGAATTATTTTGTAACAAGTTTGTTGTGTGCCTTTCATGATATTATTAGAAATTCAATAAAATATATTTGTTTGCATTTAAAGGCTTTTTCTCCTGAAGCTCAGTTAGGCAAGGAGCACAGAAATATTCTATGCAATTATTTCGATCATCCTTTGTAAAAAATTTTAAAATGGAACGTTTCTGTTTGTACTCTGATGAATACAGCAGACTACTGCAATCAGTTGTTCCAATCAAGCATTTGATTAATGGAGCAAACTCAGAGGATTAATGTGCTTCACTTCAACCTTAACAAAAATCTCAAACTAAATGTCCTGTAGACATTTCAATTTCATTATGTCCAAAACAGAACTCCTAATCTTTTCCCCAGAATCTTCCCCTCTTCCAGATATCCCTATTAGCACCAATGGTACCACTTCCCTTCCATTCACCCCAGGTTCAAAATCTCAGTGTCTCCTTCAGTTACTCACTTTCACTCAACAATTCACTGCCAGATTTTGTCTTTTTACCTTCACATTATCTCATACATATACTTCTCCCTGCTCATGCAATCACTACTTTAGTTCCATAGTTCCACCACCTCTTACCTGGAGTACTACAAAGAGTTTCCTAATGGGTCTTTGGGCCTCAACTCCAAATCCAACCAAGGTTATTTTTCTGAAGTATAGGTCTGATCATATCACCCTCCCTTCCCTCCTTGATAAACTGAAGTGGCTTCCTATTATTTCCATGAATCATATATAAATTCCTTTGTCATTCAGAGTTCTTCATAACTGAACCCATTCCACCTGGCCAGTCTTGTCATACCAAGCACTGCATATTCCAGTAACACTTGCCTACTTGGAGTTATTCAGACATACCACTACATCACTCATTCATGCCTTCCATCTTCCTACTGCCATGCCTGGAATGCTTTACCCCTCTGCCTCTTGGTTTTATTTTTATTTTCTTCAAAACTGACCCAAAATCCAGCCTTTTCCAGAAGGTCTTTCCTGTACCCCCTCCCCACTCCCTAACCCCAAAGTTGCTAATTCCTTCTTCCAGATTGCCTTTCATCTATGCTTTATATACTTAATCATTTACATGTTGCCTCCCCCAATCAATGTCAACTCTTTCAGGATGGAGGCTACTTTTGCTTTTTTTGTGTCCTCAGTGTATAACACAATCTGGCATGTAGAAAGTACTTAACGAATGCTTGTTGACTGAGTTGATTATAGATTCACATGTAGGATTTTGAAGACAAACTAACCTAACATTTCCTGAAAATGAGAATCAGAAAAGTTCCAACTCCTCCGCTAACTAGCTGTGCGATTACAGACAGTTCTATTCATTTCTATGCACTTCAGTTTCTTCATATGTCAAATGAAGACAATGATTTATCTTGGGACTGTTTTCATGCTCAAATAGAATGGCACTTTCAGTAGCTGAAAGTGATATTTCCTTACTGATAAATTGCTGTAGGAAGTAGTATGTAGTAAAAGGGTGTCTTATACTTACCCCTTCACTGATACTTTTGGTCATGAGGTCTGTATAGGTAGTAATTAAAAAAGAGTGATCTGGGTCTGATCTTGGTGAAGAGGGGCAAGAGAGAAGAAAGGAAACAACTGTACCCTATTCGGTCCTAGAAAAATCTAAGAGAAATATAAACAAGAAAGAAGTTGATAAACGAGAGCAACACATAAGAAATTACTGAGATTAATCAATCACTCCATTTCTTAAGGAACTACTATGTTCTAGGCACTGGTGATACAAAGTAAGAAAAAAAGGGTCGGTCTTAAATGCACATATGCCTACAAATGTCTAATTTTATCCTTATCACAACCTGAGAAGCAGATGCTAATGTTATCCTCATTTTACAGCTGAAGAAACAGAGAGGTTCAGTGACTTGCTCAGGGTCACACAAGTGTTAAGTGTCAGGCTGGATGTAAACTCAGGTCTTCTTGACTCCACAGCCAGCACTCTATCCTCTGTGCCACTTAACTACTTAAGTATTGAAGGACATAAGAGAATTACTGAAAACTTAACAATCACGTGAGAGAGTGTTCCAAATCTCTAATGATTAGAGAAGTGCTTGTTGAAATAGCATTGATACCATGCCCAACAAATTTCCAGAAATTATGAAAGTCGAAAGGTAGATAACGGTGCTAGTGGATTTATCCAACTGTTCTGGTACCAAAAAATGCCTAAAATATCCATACATCCCACTGCTAGTGATATATTCCTAGGATACATCAAAATATCCAGGGCATCACTTTTTTCTGTTGACAAAGATCTGAAAACAAAATAGGTATCCATCAGTTTGGAAATAGCTATGAAGTGTGGGACACTGCTGGGATGTTACTAAGTCATAAAATGAATATGTGAACAATTTATAAGGGCATGGAAAGATTTATGTGAACTAATGGAAAACAGTGTTTCACAGATAACACACAGGAGGCTCTGAAGGTTTGGGACTAGACCAGAAGACACCTTCAAAGGGGTTAATAATCAGTTTTCTTCTAGTCTGGTCTTTTCAAAGGGTTGCTGATAATGTGAGCATCAACTCCTACAACATTCCCGAATCACCCACCTCTCAGGGGCAGACTTGAAGCAGGGACAGCTCCCCTACATCATACATACCCCTACAGACTCAGTAGGGCCTATCACTATGATTCTAGGAATCATTATCTAGGATCCTTGGGGCTATTCTGGGAGTTATTATCCAACACTTGGAAACTGGACATTGCCATGGCCATGAATCCTGAGCAACTGAGCTCTAAGAAGGATAACAAAATCTTCCTTACATATACAAAGTAAGCAAAATCAAGAAAACAATGTAACATGATTACTACAACAACATTTAGAAAGAACAATAAAAGCAAAATGATGTTGAGTAATGATAGGGAATGTTTAGCCTCAGAGGAGTTGTGAGAAGATACCTTCCTCTCTTCGTTGCAAAGGAGGGGAGATTATGGATGTGGAATGCAGTTTGCTAAAGAACTTTTCCTTTTCTTTTAAAATCTTATTTCAAAGGATGGATCACTGAATGAGATGGAGGAAAATGGGATATAAATTAACGTGATTTTAAAACAAAAAGCATCATTAGAGAAAGGGAAAAAAGATAAATGGGCATAATGTATAGAGGGCCAATCTTAGAGTAAAAAACACATAGGTTCAATCCCTACCTCTGACACATACTAGTTGTGTGACGATGGAAAAGTCACTTAACCTCTTATTGCCCTGGTCAATTCTAATACCATGGTACAAAAAAGTTGCTGATCTGAATCACTGGAAGGAGTTTCCATAACATTATACAACCATGACTCTGTAATATATAGATAAGTCCTATATATCTATAACTATATAACTTCTTAAATGGAGAATTATCTGAAAAAACTTCATTGATAATTGAAGAAATGCACATTAAAGCAAGCTGTGGAGATATATCCATCAAATTAGCAAAGATGAAATAATCCGATGTTAGAAGTGCTATGGGCAGGCGGCATAGTAATTCACTGCCAGTGGAACTATGGAGCTGACCTAGGAAACAGTTTAGAATTTTGCAAAAAAAATTTCCTAAATAACCTTTGGCCCAGGAATACCACATATAGGTTAATACCCAATCCAGTCCAACAAGTATTAAGTGCCTACTATGCATAAGGCATTTTGCTGGGTATTGTAGCTACCAAGCCAAAAAGTGTCCTTACCTTCAACATATTTCCTGGTGGCTATTATATGGCTATAGATAAGATTGATTAATGGTAATTTAAGGTCAGAGAGAACACCAGCCACTAAAAATAGGAGAGATTTTCCACAGGGACAAATGTACATGAGCTAAGCCTAATCATTCCAAGAGGTAGACTTGAAGAGAAAGTCGTATACTTATGTGATTTGGAGTGGGGAGGGTTGGGAGGAGCAGATTATGCAAAGACACGAAAGAGGGAAATAGAATGCCAAGTTTGAGGACTAGCAAGTACTCTAATTTAGTGAAGATATAAAAGACATGAGGCAGAAATATACTATGTAAAGAAGTTTGGAGCCTTGCTTTCGAAAAGGACTTTAAATGCTAACCTGTGAAGTTTGTGTTTTATCCTATAAATGCAAAATAGGGTGCCAACAGAGTCTCATGATCAGAGAATAATATGGTCAAATATGTGCTTTAGGTAGATTATTATGGGAGCTATCTGGAAGATGGATTAAAGACAGGATATGAGGAGGTCAAATAAAAAACAGTTGCAATAATCCAGTCAAGAGGTGATGAGGGCCTGAAGTATACCAAGGAGTTTGATGACAGCAAGGCAAATGGCTATATATAAAAATATTCATAGAATCGTTTGTAGTAAAACGCTAGAAACAAAATCTGTGCACAGTAAAGAGAAGCTGGTTGAGCAAACTGAACGTGAATTTAATGGATTACTGAAACGTAAAGAATGACAAATATGAAGAATTCAAAGACACAAAGTGAGGCAGATTGGTGTCTGAGCCAAAAGAAAAATATATAGGACCACAACGGTGGAAACAAAGGCAATGCTAAAAAGCAATAAAACTCAAGTTAAATGTAATGTTCAATGTTAGTATTATACTCTCATCCAATTTAAAGCAAGGTTCAAAGCAACTTTTTCTGTCAACAACTGGTACAATACAAAAGTAGAGCTTTATAGTCAAAACCATATTATTAGGTCTATAACAGGGGTAGAAGAGATGGAGACTGGCTGAAGGGGGCCCAGTCCTCAGAGTATGTCCATTATGGTCTTCCTGCTATCATGCCCCTGGAAGTGCACAATGGAAGGGCAGCCCTTTACCTCCCATGTTTCCGAGGATGCACAGATGTTCACTATTTCCTGTCAGACTACCATGAGCTGATGAAAAGTTCTTTATTTGCCCTCTGATCTGTAACTGAGCAGCCATATAAAAGGCAAAAACAATCAAAAAGCTGTCTCTTCCCTGATGACTTTGAGTGAGGAGGAAGGACTGCTCTAAATTTCTGGGTGTGAAGAAAAACAATGAGTCCGTCCAGGTTGCCATGTGACTTTGAATGCAGGGTGCTTAGTCTAAATAGATCACCTTTCTCTCTGTTATATCTCTTATTTCCTAATCTTAGGTGAATAGGTATTGTAACAATAATGCAATATTCACAACACCCACGGTGGTTATGAATATGCTGGTATAGTTGTGAATCACAAAATGTAGCAAACTCTCCACATGGAGGACAGAACCAAAGCCTTTATTCAAATACCAGAAAACCGAGTCCCAGAACCAGAAAGCCAAAGTCATTACAGTAGTGAGGAAGTTAATACACATGGTTAATGCAGTGAACACCCACATTCCCAAGCCTTCACAATAGAACAGCTCCCTCAAGCAGCGATCCCTCTCTCACTCAGGATAGCTCCTCAGCCTGGTTCTTGGAAGTTCTCAGTAAAAGTTGCAGAAGGAGGATCTCAGCAAAAAGGTACAGTCTCCAAGTAGTCACTGAGAGAAAATGACTGTCATGCTGGTTCTCTTTCTTATAGACAGTATAACTCCTCCCTGTTCTGCCCCTTCTTGTTAAGGTGTTAACTACTCTGTGTTAGTTAACTAAGTAGTTAACTACTTCTGTGTTAGTTAAATGTAACCAAGGTGTTAACTTGAAGTAAGATGCTAAGTGCCTGTTTACTAAGTGCCAATACAAAGGGGTGTGGAAGATCTTCAGATTCCATTAACATTACAGGTATCAGTGACAAAATGTCACAGACTAGTTGAACCTCAGAGGCATGCCCATTGAACCAGAATGGTACCTGTGTGATTGAGGTAAGCAGTGAATTAATTCCCCAACCAATCAGTTATGCCCCAACCAGAAGTGAACTTAATGGGATGAATGTCTCAAACTTTAAGTTTGAGCTCATTCTTCCAAGGACCTGAGCTCATAGAGTGAGTCCCATTTAGGAGGGCTTTTGTAATTCAGAAGCTGCTCTATCTTCTCAAGAAACATCCCCTCCTAAAAGCTAATTGATGTTAATTTGTTCATTGATATTGAGAAGTTTGCAATGAGTAAACTGACACTGAGGCACTAATTACTGTTAGATGATGTTGGAAGAATAGTAACTGGAGATGATATTAAGGGAATATACCAAATGGAGGTTCATGAACTATAATTATAAAAAGATAACTCAAGCCCTCAAGATCCCTTAAAATTCTGAGGAGAGATGTTGTTAGCTGACTTCTGGGGACTCAATCCATCAGTGCTTGGAGAATTTGGAAGGTGAGCCCAGAGCATGTGTTAAAAAACTTGTTTTCAGTTTTCAGAAATATTTTTTATGTTCAAGTTAGAGGTGGGGTAGAGAATGGAAGATGGTAAAGGAGTATTTGTTTACCAGGAAGTGTCTTCTGTCAAAACAATTATGAATCAAAAAAATTTTTAATACTGATATATATGTGTAGACGGTGTTTTATTTTATGCTTTGAGGTGTCTCTGACACAAAAAAGGATAAGAACCCTTGCTAGCAATCATGTCCACTTGTAAGACTCTTTATCAGTGTAATACTACAGTTTCACATTCAGAGGGTGAGTTGAATCTGACTTTTTTCCCCCTAAGATAGCCAGCAAATTCGTTGGCGTCAGGGAAGAAGATTAGGGAGCATTGAAGAGGGTAGTTGTTCTTTTATCTTTTTTTAGTTCTGAACGCTTTTTCTTGAGTAGTCCCCTAAAAATTGGTAAAGACTCTGTTATTACCATTTTGGGTATAATATGTCTCTTGGATTAAATTTTGGAAGTTCTATCGTATTTGTTTATAAAGTTTCTAGGACTTTTTCTAGTTGGGTATATAATATTATAGATTTAGGTCTTGCAGAATCTTCCAATGTATTATAGTTTACCTCCACTTTATAGATGAGGAATTGAGGCCTGTAGAACTTAAGTAGCAGTGTTGGTAAGTTTCTATGGTCACTGAGATATTTGACACCCTGATCCTCTGATTTCAAGTATGACGTTATCTGCTACCTCTTCTAGTATGGGAATTTAATTTTAATGCATTTCCTACCACTTCTGCCAATAGGCCTTTCAACCCAAGGATGTTATTTTCCATTTATTCTGTTTCTTTATTCAAATTTTCTCCTGTTTCTACTATAATATTGAATTTTGTGATCAATTTGTCCTGTGTCTTTTTTTACTGACAATAGCACTCTCAATAAAGATGCCTGTCTAGTCTGGCACTAAAGTATAAGACAATGTGGTACTAACGCAATATTCACAGCCCTGACAGCAACTATAAACATGCCGGCACAGTTCTGAATAGCAAAATCTAACAGATTCTCCATATAGAAGATAGAAGCAAAGCATTTATTCTCACACCAGAAGGCCAAATCCCAAGATCAGAAAGTCAAATCCATCATAGAAGCAGGTAGCCACACTATCCTTTAGCCTCCCCACAAACAAACACAAGCCTAGCTGTCTCCTTGCCTGTGTCCTGTCCTCCCACCATTCTAACTCCTCTGACTCCCGGCTTCCTCTGAGCTCTGCTCCACCTGTTCAGCAAACTCCTCCCATTACAGGCTCCATGTGATTACTTACATTCAGCCTATTAAGGAGCAAGGAAAATCTTCAAATTCCCTTAGGCCTGTTAAGGGGCAGGAAAGATCTTCAAATTCCTATTACCATTACACACAAAGGACTTGAAAAAATGTGGAGAAGTTCCAATAGTACAGCAAGGAGAAAGTTAGTTCTTAAATTGTCTACAAATTCCTCAAACTCCCATCCTCCCCCAAAAGCATTCTTGTAGAAAAGATAGAGAAATGTGGACTAGATTAATTGGGACTCTGACCCTGATGGCTGAGCAAGCCCTCTCAGGTGTTTGGCCTGCTGATGGGCCTGGATCGGTTCCCCATCCCCACACTGGCATGAGAGGGCCTCCTCTACATTGTAGAAAACAACTCTTTACAGATGTGACAAAAGAAACCCCATGCACCTCATCCTATGATTTTGGTCTCTGCTAATTCCTTTTATTATTTATTGTTGTTCTCATTGAATTGTCCTTCTTGCTTTCCTCCCTATTTTCTCCTTCTGTTTTTTGTCTTCCTTAGAGGGTCTTCCTAAATAGATTAACCACAGTGATTTTTATTCCTCTGGAACACAGTAAACTCATCAGAATATTAAGTTCCTTGATGTCCTTTTAGTTTAGCAATTTTACTACCAAGTTAAAGATGTGACTTTAATGCAACTAAATAAATTAAGATGGAACTTATTTTTTAATGTAAGCAGATTTGTAAACTTTTCCCTTCTGACTGGGGGTGAAGAACTTAGGTTCTTCAAACTTGGAAGGTGGCAAGATTCTAGTTCCAATACTATTTCTCAGGCATTACAAAATCTTATGCCCAAATAGCAAGTCTCAAACAACTTATCAGATAAAATAATCTAAGAGATCTTTGAAACTATTATTATAATCCTAATGAAAGAGAACTTACTTAATGAACTATTTAGCAGCTTTTAAACAACTCTGACAGCTGAATACCTGACAGTATTCAAGTTGCAAGAGAAGCCACTTTTCTAACAGAATTGAACATGGAACAAACTTGTCACCAGTCAAGTTGGATCAAATTAGTCAAATGCATTTCCAAAGTATCTTTGCAAACCCCATAATCACCAATTTTAAACAGAGTCTGTTCTAAGAAAAACATAAATGAAATTAGGGTGAGCGTATCCATGGTTTAATTTCTCACAAGCTGGCTTAATATGCATTGCATGGGAGTTACAGTGTAAAACTGGTTTCCCCCCCTGCCCAAGGGGGCCAGTTCAGAATTGACTCAGTTTGGAATTTGAGGGTATAGGTTATGTGCCCTTCGAAGTGTAGGTGTTCCCAAGGGATGCCAATCAACTCTGACTGGTTGACATGCTAGGAGGTAGGCTATTTTAAAATGAGGTATTGAGTATGTGACTTGGGTCACTTGATCCTGATCAAAGAGCCATTAATTTCCATATCACAAGTTTTAACAATAGAGAGGAATCAACATCTTTGAAGACCTTTCTGGGCAACATAATTCGCAGGAATAGACCCATTTAAATTAGATCTTAAAGTCCTTATGAAGGACTGAACTTGGAAAGAAAGGGGGTGGAACAGCTCTGAGTTTACAAGATAATGATTACTAAGAAAAATCATTTTCACATCTTACATAGAAAATCATTTATTCTATCACAAGTGGCTTTTAAATTTACAATCTGTCAGAGAAGCACTAGTGCCAAACATGTTTCATTAAAGAAACAACCATTCCTTTAGACCAGTGGTTCTCAACCTTCCTAATGCCGTGACCCTTTAATACTTCTATATGAATGTATCTGCATGTCGGTGGACCCACCTGGAGCTGGATAGAGGAGCGGTGTCTCGGTTCCTAAAACCATCAGAAATATGTCTTTTCCAATGGTCTTAGGTAACCCCTGTGACCCTTGTGAAAGGGTCATTCAACTCCCAAAGGGGTGGCGACCCACAGGTTGAGAACAGCTGCTTTAGACTAAGAGAGAGCAGTGACAGGAGTGGTAAAATTCTGACTATGTACCCTAACAGGAAGGTATAGCTAAATGAAACCACATAAGACGAGTGCATCTTATATGAAGAGTCCTAGTAAATGTACATGAGGCCCCTCCAGTTTAAGTTCACAGCTGTTATTGTTGAGCCAGCTGTAAGTATACTGGGCTAAATATTAGAAGCCATTCTTAAATTTTCTTACTTTAATATTCTAGATAGAAGGCTAGTAGGATGTCAGGATTATTTTGGTCCAAGCAAAAGGTTCCAAAGAGACTGGTCTCACTTTGAAATGGCATGCATGACGTTCCTCAAACTGAAGTCTTTGAGAATGTAAGAAATACAGATCTACTAGTGATGGGGTGCAGGCTCTGGGAACCCCTTTGGACTCTCACTGAAACTTCCCACTAGATCTGGCATTTGCATGAGGCAATAAGCTTTTTATTATAGATTTGTCCAAATTTCTGTTACCTCCTAACCTAGATCCTACCAAAATCCCATTCTCTTGGTTCCTGGCATCCAACCTCTAGTCATACCAGTGCCATCAAGATCCTCCCTACACTCCTCAAGATCCTCCTTGGACCCCTTCTCCAGTCACCCCAGGCTACTTGACCACCCCTAGATCCCTCCCACAGTCTTTCTGTATATAAGATCCATCTTACCTCCATGAAAGTGCTTGGATTCAATCTGGACCTCATCACAAGGGCTCAAATTGTAACTGGCAGGCTTGTCAATACAAGCCTCACAAATGCTCAGGTTCCTTCAAGGTCTAGTCAATGCTGAGATTTCTTAAGAGTCTGGTCAATATGGCAGATTTTTAATAAACTTTGTTTTTCTTTGACTGACGGAAGGCTTGGTTCAAATTCATTCAGGTAGTACCCAGTACGTCACTATTTTGGGGTCCCACGCACCTGTAAACCTCAACACTGGGACAATAAAAAGTATTCCAGATGCCAAAAAAAGGAGAGACTCATCCAAGGAAACAAAACAAGTCCTGAGGTAGTCCTATGCTTTCTACTCTAAATTTGTCCTTAAGAGAATAATCTTTCCTTTGAGCCATCTAGAGATAGGCATTGATAGACCCACAATTATAGAAGAGGGACATCCGCTACATCAATAGGGATTGATACCATTCTTTTCTCCACAAAATTTGAAGAAGTCATCTTTCTCACTTTAATGGCAATGCCCCATTGAATTCAATGTCTTGGACTTGATTCTGCTTGTAATAGGCTTTTCCATTTCATGAATGCTTCTTGTAACCTGAAGCAAGTAGACTGCAGCAAAAGTCCCTTTCTGATAGAATATGCCAACATCTGGCCCCAGAAATTGCCCCCTTCCACTAGATCTGAGAGTCTTCTTGGAATCTTTCCATTACTTTTTGCAATGAGATATTTCACATTGCCTTTTTTTTTTTCATTTTTTTGGTTCTGAATTTTTATAATTTGGTTCTGCTTTATCATTTCTTTTTTTCTCACAGAGTTGTTAGTTTCCATTTACTCCATTCTAATTTCTAAATTCAATATGACTGAATATGACTGCACAACAACAAACACTTTTTAAAAATTACTACTTTCCAAGTAGCTCAAGATTGAGCTGTTTCCAATGTATGCCACAGCTTTTTCTACTTTTTCTTCACCCATTTAATTAAAGCTGATCTTTGACTGTGTTTTTTTTTTAATCTTGTGTGAGCAATTAATATTTTTCCAATTGTTTAGATCAGACTTTATTTGTGTATTTTGTAATTGTATTTATATAGTTCCTGGATTTGTCTTGGCATGTAGATTCCTAAATATTTTGTATTGTCTACAGTTATTTTAAATGGAATTTCTCTATCTCTTGATGTTAGATTTTGTTGGTAATATATATATATATATATATAAATGCTGATGATTTAATTGGGCTTATTTTGTGTCCTACAACTTAGCTAAAGTTGCTAATTATTTCAAGTAGTTTTTTAACTGATTCTTTAGGATTCTCTAAGTATATCATCATACCATCTGCAAAGAGTGATAGCTTTGTTTCTTCATTGCCTATTCTAATTTCTTCCTGATTTCACTTGGTTTTGTTATTGATATGGTTAATTATGCTGATAGTTTTCTGAATATTGAACTATCTCTGCATTTCTTGTATAAATGTCACCTATATAGTATATGATCCTCATAATATATTACTGTAACCTCCTTGCTACTATTTTATTTAGAATTTTTGCATCAAGATTCATTAGCAAACTTGGTCTATAGTTTTCTTTCTCTTCCTGGTTTAGGTATCAGCATTATATTTGTGCTGTAAAAGGAATTTAGTAGGTCTCTTTCTTTGCCTTTTTTTCCTAATAGTTTATACAGTATTGGAATTAATTATTCTTAAAGTGTTTGATAGAATTCACTTGTGAATCCATGGCCCAGGAGATTTTTTCTTAGTGAGTTTGTTGATGGCTTGTCCAATTTATTTTTCCAACATGGAGTTAAGTATTCTCTTTCTTCTTCTCTTAACCTGGGCAATTTATATTTTTGGTATTTTTTATATTTTTGTAAATATTTATCTATTTCAGTTAGCTTGTAGGTTTTATTGGCATACAACTGGGCAAAATAGCTCCTACTTATTACTTATTACTTTAATTTCCTCTTCATTGGTGATCCCATAAATCCCATAAATATCTTTATGCCCTAATAGGTCAATATTTCTATAGGTGCTATGTATCACTGAGAAAAAATTATACTCCATTCTATCCCCATTGAATTTTCTCCAGGGGTCTATCATATTTAACTTTTCCAAAATTTATTTACCTCCATTACTTCATTTTTTTTCTCTTATTTTGTGGTTAGATTTATCTAGTTCTGAGAGGGGAAAATTGAAATCACCCACTAATATAGTTTTTACTATTTCTTCTTGTAACTCATTTACCTTCTTTAAAAATGTAGATGCTATAACATTTGGTGCTTATGTGTTTAGTATTATATTATTTCATTTTACTTTTTAGCAAGATGTAGTTTCCTTCTTTATCTCTTTAACTAGATCTATTTTTGTTTTTGCTTTGTCTGAGATCATGGTTGCTACTCCTTTCTTTTTTTTTAAGTTCAGCTGGAACATCATAGATTTTACTCCAGTGTTTTATCTTTACTCTGTGTGTCTCTTTGCTTCACATCTGTTTCTCATAAACAACATATTGTAGTATTCTGGTTTTTTTATACACTCTGCTATCTTTTTCCATTTTATGGGTGAATTCTTCCCTTTCCCATTCACAATGATTATTACCGACTATGTATGTCCCTCCATTCTATTTTTACTTTGTTTGCCCCTCTCTCTCTCTGTCTCTCTGTCTCTGTCTCTGTCTGTCTCCTTTCATCTTGTCCCTTCTCACCAGTGTTTTGCTTCTGACCACTACTTCTGCCCTCCCTTCTTTCACTACTCCCTCCACCTCACCTTTTTTTCCTCACCTTTACCTTTTCCTCTAGGGTAAAATAGATGTCTAAACCCAACTGAATGTGTAGGTCATTCCATCTTTGAGTCAATTCTGATAAGGTTCAAGCTATGCCCAAAGCCCCATATTTCCCTCCATTGTAATAGGTCTTTTGTGCCTTTTCGAGTGAGATAATTTACCCCACTTTGCCTCTTCCATCCCTCTTCACCCAGTTCAACCCTCTTTCTTACCCCTTAATTTTGTTGTTGTTGTTGTTTTTAATATCATCCCATTAAAGTCAGCTTATACCTATTCCCTCTGTCAACTTCTAAGTGCCTTAATGGTGATACAGTTCTTAAGAGTTACAAGTGTTATCTTCATGTATAGAGATGTAAATATTTTAACCTGAATGATCCCTTATGTTTTCTGTTTCCTGTTCACCTTTTCATGTTTCTCTTCAGTCTTGTATTTGAAAATCAGGATTTTCTGTTCAGCTCTGGTCTTTCCATTAGGAATACTTGAAAAGTCCTCTATGTCATTTAATGTTTTTTCCCCTGAAGAATTATGGTCAGTTTCACTGGGTTAGTGATTTGTGATTATAATCTTATTCCTTTGCCTTCCAGAATATTATATTTCAAGCCCTCTTATCCTTTAATATAGAAGCTCCTAAATCCTGTGTAATCCTGACTTTGGCTGCGCAAAAGAGATTTTTTTTTTCTGGCTGCTTGCACTATTTTCTCCTTGACCTGGGAGCTCTGGAATTTGGTTATTATATTCCTGGGAATTTTCAGTTTAGGATCTCTTTCAGGTGGTGATTAGTGGATTCTTTCAATTTCTTTTTTACCCTCTGGGTAGTTTTCTTTGCTAATTTCTTGAAGTATGATATTTAGGTCCTTTCATATAGTCCAATAAAATTTAAATTATCTCTTCTGGATCTATTTTCCAATTCAGTTGTTTTTCCAATGAGATAGATCACATTTTCTTCTATTTTTTCATTCTTTTGATTTTGTTTGATTGATTCTTAATATCTCATGGAGTCATTAGCTTTCACTTGCACAATTCTAACTTTTAAGAATTATTTTCTCCAGTGAGCTTTTGTTCCTCCTTTTCCATTTGACCAATTCTACTCTTTAAGGAGTTCTTTTCTTTATTGGATTTTTGTATCTTTTTTCTGTTTGGCCAATTCTACTTTTTAAGGAATATTTTTTTTCAATGGATTTTTTTTGCACATCTTTTCCCATTTTTTTGTGCTTCCTTTACCAAACTGTTGATTATTTTTTATGATTCTCTTGCATGACACTCATTTTTTCTCGATTTTTATTCTACCTCTCTTATTCGATTAAGAAAAAAAAAACAAAATAACCTTTTTTGAGCTGTTGCAGGAGTTCTTTTAGGGTCTTAGACCAAATAACATTTTTACTTTGAAGCTTTGCATGTAAGAACTTTGTCATTGTTGTCCTCTTATGAGTTTGTGTTATGATCTTCCCTGTCACCATAGTACTTTTGATATTCAGAGGGGTTTTTAATTTTTTTTTACTCATTTTTCCAGCCTATTTCATGTCTTTTAAAGGTGAGCTCTGCTCCCAGCATAGAGAAGACACTGTCCCATGCTTCTTGCCCTAGGTGACAGGGCCCTGGCCACTGATCTGCTGCACCAAGGCCATCAGACTTGACTTCTCTCTTGCTTTGCTTGGTCCACCAGGCTAAGCAGCTATCTTGCTGCACTTAGGGCTGGAGGCTTCACAGCTGGCCCACTGTGCCACTGGCCAGCTGTACTAGGACAACAGGGCTTTGGTCACTGGCCTGTTTAGGATTAAGGGCCTCCTATGGCCTTGCTCAAACGTGGCCTGCACTGGCCTGCATTTCCCTTTTACTCTATACAGGTATTTTCTGCTTTGTTGTCTTGGACTGGAAGATTGTTTCACTCCATCTTCTTATTGGTTCTGCTACTCCAGAATTTGTTTGAGGCATTATTTTATAGTTTTTTGGAGGTCAGTTCAGGAGAGTTAAGGTGAGGTTCTTCTTTATTCTGCCATCTTGGATCCCTACTGGCTGGGTGCTTTCTTAAAGGCTGCTTATAATATAGACCCCTGTGGAGAATGATTCCAGTTCAGCCCATGGTTAGCCTGAACCATGGGAAAACTAGCATAAGCATCTCACTTTTGGGTCAAACCCTTAGGTAAAATGACAAACATACCCTCTCTGTTTGAAGGCAATCAGTGTAGGCTGGGGACAGGTTAGGCACTTTTGTACAGTCATTATAATATGTCCTAGCTGCTAAAAGACTTAAAAATAAGAGATAAACAGAGTATTCAAAATTTTCAGGACTTGATTGGCAAAATATGAATTTAAAATATTTTTATTTCTTTGGGGTGGGGGGTAGGCAGGGCAATTGGGGTTAAGTGACTTGCCCAAAGTCACACCACTAGAAAGTGCCAAGTGTCTGAGGCCAGATTTAAACTCAGGTCCTCCTGATTCCAGAACTGGTGCTCTACTCACTATGCCGCCTAGCTGCCCCAGAATTCAAAATATTTTAAACCAGTCAGGAAAACTCACTGCAGGATTGTCCTTTAGTACTTGATTTATCTTTACAGATCTCCGAACTGAGAACACTATCTCTTTGCTAACTGTTATCTTTGTAGTCTAGCTACCTGTAGTGCCCCCTGAAAAGGGAATTTAGACCCATAATAAGAGTTTCGGTTTTGAGAATTTAGGGAGAGAGGGAACAAGGTGGTATATTTGGTTTATATGTAAAGCAAATGTGGTCAGTAGGGTTTGATTTCTATGTCCTTTTAAATCCAACTGTCCTTTTGCGCCATTTCCCCGCCCCCCCCCCCCCATGGTCTTATAAAACAAGAGAAAAAAGTAAAAAAAGTGAGAACTTTTCTACTGAAACTTTCAAAGCTTTCAAAGGATTTAGTATCATTTCTATTTTTCTTATTCTGGACAAATTGGGAAGAAGAGACACAGAGACAGAAGGTAATTCTTTCACCATGTACAGAAATGCATGGTACTGGAAACGAGAGAGAGAGAAGAAATTTATGACTGAAATATAATTTGTTTCATGCTGAATTCCATTTTTTGGATATTCCCAGGCCTTAACACAGAACCTGGCACATATGTGCTTAATAAATACTCTCAATTGTGCCCCCCACCTAGAAGCAATTCCTTTCTCCCAGAATGTCTTATGCCACTTTATTTCACACTTTTTATAATTTATGAAAGTGTCATATTCAAACTTTGGTTTTAATTGTGTATTTGTGTGTGTATGTGTGTATGTGTGTATTTTCCCTCTCCATAAACTCTCAGGGGAAGAGGGGGAAATGTGTGTTATTCACCTTTGTATCCTTAGCACCTATCACAGGATCTCATGGTAAGTACACAGTCAATGACTGGTGAATTGTATTTAATTGCTGTCTGAGACGCGTTGTATGTTTAGAAAATTTTGTCTTTTTGTGATGGGCATTATGCAGAAAACCCTGGATTGTTCCTTTTTTTAATGCCTATAGTTGTTCTTGAATACATGTAAGAGGGGTGCTCTAGTGTTCTGAACTGGGCCTGACTCAGGTGAGTCATTCCAGTTTAAGACCGCTACCAGAACTGGTAGTTTATATTTAATATTGGAACAAATGGAGAAACTTGTAGGACATTCAATAGTTAACAAAGGGAGATTTATCTAGACACTGTAGGAGACAAATCTTCAGAAAGGATAGGCATTCAGCACACTTTAAGTGGATTTTGCTAAACAAATCCAAGACGGACCTGATAAGTATATGAGATATTCCAACAGCCCCTGGTGGCTACTTTGTACTCTGATGATAAAGAAGGGATATCAATAGTCTGAGCCCTTATGAGTCAAACAAGATCAACTCAATACCTTATAAGGAAAACCAGCTTAACCTGCATTTGGGAGATTTAGTGGGGAGGAAATGGGTTTGGATGTTGCTCTTATCCTGTTCTCGGTGGTATGATTCCTAAGGCCTTCTAGAGCAGGTCTTCTTAAAATTTTCCCACTCCCAGCCCCTTCAGTGCTTCTTAAATTGTAAGTTGTGACTCCACGGGATTGCAACCCACAGAAGCACTGTGTCTAAAGCAGCAGTTCTCAACCTGTGGGTCGCGACCACTTTCACAGGGGTCACAGGGGTCGCCTAAGACCATTGGAAAACACATATTTCCCATGATCTTAGGAACTGAGACACCACTCCTCTATCGTCTCCAGGCGGGTCTGCCCACATGCAGACACTCCCATATATGAATATTAAAGGGTTGCGGCATTAGGAAGGTTGAGAACCACTGGTCTAGAGGACTTCCTGCATCTTAAATGACTTCAGCCCTGGTGAATCAAGTGACCTTGGGTATTCCAGGAAGCTGATACAAGCAGTACTAAAAGATGAAGAGAAAAACAAAAACTGACACATAAAAAACCAGAACAAATGATACAACAGTTCCATGCAAGAGGGATTGAATCTGATAGAGTCTCAGGAAAGACTGAGGTCCAGAACTGAATAATCAGGTCATTGTTGTAGGTGATACCAGATGTTTGCAGGCACCTGACCATAAGCAGGAGCAACACCAGAGAGGCCAGTTACACCAAAGATGACAAGACTCTCTGCATCGTTGCCACGCCTCATCAGAGGTCAAGAACAACTGCCCGGCCCTACCTGCCACTCAGCATCCCTTGCACACCAGCACCTCTCCCTGGGAGCCCCATGGGGGACAGAGGGTAGCAGACTTAGGGGGGACTCCAAAGACCTTATCTCCCTCTTCTTTTGGAGCTGATTAGACATTTTTAGTTGACATAAATCATGATCCCTCCCAATAATGCCAGCCCTTTTCCCTCTAAACCAGTGGTTCTCAACCTTTCTAATGCCGTGACTCTTTAACACTCATATGTGGGTGTAGCTACATGTAGGTGGACCCACCTGGAGATGGATAGAGGAGCGGTGTTTTGGTTCCTAAGACCATTGGAAATGTGTGTTTTCCCGTGGTCTTAGGCGACTCTTGTGACCCCTGTGAAAGGGTCGTTCAACCCCCAAAGGGGTCACGACCCACAGGTTGAGAACCACTGCTCTAAACCCTATGAAAGGAGGAGTTATATAATGATTGAAAGGAAGCAATGTGAAAAGGTCAATCAGTTCTACATTACAGTAAGTAATGGGCTATAGTGGATATGCCTTTTGCCACTGCACATGCCAATATAGACACACCTCATTTTACTGGACTTCACTTGATTGTGCTTCACAGATATTGCATTTTTTACAAATTGAAGGTTTGTGACAACCCTATATCAAATAAGTCTATAGGCACCATTTTTCCAATAGCACATACTCACATTTTTTTAATTCAATACTTCGGAATTTTTCATTATTATTATGTCTCTTATGGTGATCTGTGATCAGTGATCTTTGATGTTACTCCTGCAATTGTTTTGAGGAATCACAAAATGTGCCTTATATGATGGAGAACTTAACTGATAAATGTTGTGTGTGTTCTGATTGCTCTTTTGACTAGCTGTTTCCCATCTTTCTCCCTCTCCTCAGGCCTCCCTACTCCTTAAGACACAACAATATTGAAACTAGGCCAATCAATAACCCTATAATGGCCTGGAGATGTGCAGGTGAAAAGAAGTCAATCAATGCAGCAAACTTCAGTATTGTCTCATTTTAAGAAATTGCCACAGCCACCCCAACTTTTAGTAACCACTACCCTGATCAGTGAGCAGCCATTGATATTGAGCAAGATAGTTGAAGAGGATCAAAAGGACCTCATGACTTCAGTGTCAACGTATGGTGTGGTCAGCTGTGGCTGATCTGACCAACAGAAGCTCAGAAGACTACCACAGGTTGGACACAAATAGTCTATGTGAATGTTTGGGAAGGGGATGTCTCCAAATTTGCTCATCTCACACCTGATCTACTACAACTCTGCTTTCCACATAGAGAACAGAACCTGCTTTGATTCAGCCATGCCATGCTGTGCCAGTGTCTCCCATGTCCTACAATTAGTATCAAAGTTCTTCAGAGAGACCTTGAAAGTATTCTTGTATCACTTCTTAGGACCTATGTGTGAGCCCTTGCCTTGAGTGTATTATCCATGAAATAGTGTTTTATGCAATTTTATCTTTGACATTTGAAAAATGTGGCTAGCCCATTGGAATTGTTCTTTCTGCAGCAGAATATGGATGCGTGGCAGTTCAGCTCAAGAAAAGACCTCGGTGTGAGGTACCTTATCTTGCCAGATAAGCTTCAGAGTCTTCCTGACACAATTCAGCTTCCGGCACGGCACTGGCAGACTGTTAGGCTTCAAAGACAGACAATAATGAGGTCGACACGGTGTCTTTGCAGACCTACTGCTTGGTAGGTGGCCTAATGCCTCTTCTCTCCTACATGCTGAGCTGGTTCTGACAACGCATGTGCCGACCTCGTCATCCATGTGCACATCTCTGGAGAGTGTATCCGCAGGCACCCTGGCATACCCAGGGCGGCTGCCAGCACAGGTTGTTAGATCTGCTTTTCTAAAGGAAAGCAACTCAAAATGGGTTAACGGTTTCACTTTAATCAATCAAACATATATCATTTACCTAGTTCAGGGGGAAAAGGCAGCCCCCTGAACTTCAGAGAATACAAA
>CM053589.1:8712035-8830287 GCA_028646515.1 Pseudochirops corinnae | reverse complement strand
CTGGCACCACAGGCTCCATGTGACCACATTCAGCCTATTAGGGAACAGAGTATACTTTCTAATCTGGGAAGGTTCTCAGAGTCACGTAGCCACTTTAGCAAAGGACCTAGGGGCAGAGAAGATCTTCAGATTCCCATAACAATGTTCTTCAGTTGGAAGATTGGCTAGAGAGAGATTGACTTCATCTTGAGATATAGGGTCAATGGCTTCAGCACTAGTTGATGATTGTCTGTTGAGAACATTATGAAAGTGTTCAACTCATCTCTCCAGGATCCTGTCCTTATCCTGATCAGTATGACTCCATCAGCACTGTATGGCTGAGAGGCATCAAAGGTGTTTATCCCATAAATAGACATCAGGGCATCATAGAAGCCCTTTGGATTATTACTATAAGCATAAAACTCAATCCCATCTGCCTTTTTACTGACCCAAGAATCCTCCACCTAAGTTTCACTTGTACTTTATTTTTGATGGAGTTAAATGTTGTCTCCTTAGAAAGAGATGAACTATCCAGATGGTAAACCCTGTGGAGTTCTTGTTTTTCATTAAGTAGCTCCTGAATTTCTCCATTATTTTCATCAAAGCAATCCTGATGTTTGTGAGTATTCTGGCCCAGATGAGTAAATGTGGTGATGTACACCAAATCTCTAAAATCTGTCCATTCCTTTTCTGCTCCACATTTGCCAACACATGCTTTCCCTCCAGGTTAGCAACAGACTGCTCACACATGGAGAAGCTCTCTAATCTGTTGATGTTGAGTCTTTCAATAGTTGTCTTGCCTTCTAGTCAACACTTTTGTTGAACGTGAATGTTTGGCTTGGATAGGATAAGCCTGTGATCAGTCCAGCACTCTGAGCAACAAATCAACTTAATCACTTTCACATCCTGTCTATCTTTTTTTCTTACGCTACATATTCTATTACATGGCAATGTTTGCTTCAGGGGTATGTATTGCCAAGGCAATATTTACAGCACCAACAGAGACTATGAATATGCTAGTGTCGTACTGAATTGCAAAATATAACAGACTCTCCATATAGAAGACAGAAACAAACGTTTATTCAGACACCAGAAAGCCGAATCCCAACGCCAGAAAACTGAATGCGTCGTAGCAACAAAGAAGTTGTTGGAAGCAACACCATCCCAAAGCCTTCCTCCTGCTTGGGCCTTCTCACAAACAGACATTCACAATCCAGCTGTCTCCTTGCCTGCATCCTCTCTCTCCCTCTGAACTAACTGCTCTGACCAACTTTCTGCTCCACCCCTTCTTACTCTACCTGTTCAGCAAACTCCTCTCACCACAGGCTCTATGTGATTACATTCAGTCTATTAAGGGGCAGGGAAGATCTTCAAATTCCCTTATGCCTATTATGGAGTAGGAAAGATCTTCAAATTCCCATTACTTTTACAGGGTGCATGTGCAATGTTTTATTATATTTAGGTAAGTGGAAGACAGTATTGGTGATGAGAAGCTCATGAAAGGCACAAGTCTTACTACTGTAAGTGACCATTGCTATTGCAATTTCTGAATACATTCCTCCCAAGGACTCCCTGCCATGATTGATAGTCTGTGCCTACTTTGGCATTAAAGTCACCCAGAATTACAAACTCGTCTTCTTTTGGCACATTGATGATGAAGGTCCATGGATCTTCATAAAATTTTTCTTTTACCTCATCAGGGCTTGTCATGGTTGGAGCATATGAATTGATGATGGTGGTGTGGTATGTTCCTGGAAGTGGAAATGACATTGTCATTCATTCCTTTTGAAAGGCATACACATTTTTTAACTAGATTAGATTTGATTGTAAAACCTATGCCAGCTTCATGGCAATCCTCATCATGGTGGTCACTCCAGAAAAAATATATATCCAGCCATGACTTAGGTAAGCTGGCCTTCTTCATTTGCTAGCCTGTTTCACTCAGGGCTGCTATTTGTGATACCTACTGTGTTCTCTTGCAACAAGAGCTGTTCATCTTTAAGATCTACTATATTTCGTGCTTTTTATAAGCACATTCCATGTACCAATGGTGAGTAGAATCATCTTCACCAAAGTTTTTGTGCATTTTTTGTGTGTGTTTTGACCACAGAATGGGATTCCTGTCTGTTATGGTAAACAGGCCAGAGTTAGGCGAGGCAGACAATGTTGGGGCACCTTTTCTAGTTCCTTCTTCATGCCAGGTGGTGAGCAATTTGGTCCTTAAAAAGGCTGCTCAGACCCCCCAAGGGGCTGCTAATTCCCACTGCTGCTTCAGTCTAGTGAAGAGGCCTGATTGCCTGGGATACCCACGTTCAGGATTTTGATTACAGCTCCCAGTGGATCCACCACCTGCTGTTTGTCACTAGGACTTCAAGGTAGGCAAAATAGTAAAACAATTCAGCAGTAAAATGATAACATAGTAAAATTGTTGACTATATGAAATATGTTGAACATAAATTAGATTTAAATGAGGCAGAGTTGTGATATGTCATCAGCCTCACTCTCTCTTCCAGAGTCACTGAATGCAATCCAATGCAAGACACAAGTTGAGATGACTGGCAATGGCTAGGGATTCAGTGGATGACCTAGAGTCTGAGTTCTGTGCTCTTCGGGGACTCCTCAATGGGAGCACCAGAGAGAGAGAATCATAGTTCGTAATCTGAAATGATAGGGGAGACAACAAGCAATTAACTGTGTACATAAGACTTATACAGAGTAAATTAGGGACAATCTCAAAGGGAAAACATTGGCAGTAAGGGTGTGGAGGTCAGAAAAGACCCCTATAAATGCTTATTTCTTTCGCCTTCCCCAGTCCTCCTCCCCTGGGACATCCAATTCAAGATGTTCAGCCCTTCTCCAACTGAAGGGTACTCTCTTAGATTCCACTTCATTTTTTTTCTACTTTAATACCCCCTTAAGGATCAGGAAGTTTGTTTAGTTTACAACCATTCCCTCTCTCTGACCATTGCTCCTCCAACTCTTCTTAGAATCTGTTGAATTTGATATAATTTTACATAAATCTATGTTTGTGGTCCACCTTTCTTTACCCATATCATATAAGTGAAGGCTATTTAATGCATGTTCCCTCATTTCTTCTTTTATGTTGATATACTTTTCTTCATATACCCTGATTATGAGGAACACAGCAAATTCTTCCTTTTATTTCTTTCTGTATTCTGTTCTATATATCTCTCTGTTCTCTCCACCCTGCATTCTCTTTCTTTTCTTAAAACCTTCAAAATAGAACCAATCTACCTTCAGGTATTTTTTTTTCTAACTCCCTCAATAACCTTTGAAGATCTTAAGGTCTTGAAGGACAGTTATTTCTTCCCATTAGAATGTTAGCACTATATCATCATGTAATCCATTGTAATTGTTAACTTCTAAGTTTTCTCTTTTTTAAAAAATTATTTATTTATTTTTAGTTTTCAACATTCATTTCCACAAGGTTTTGAGTTCCAAATTTTCTCCCCATCCCTGCCCTCCCCTCCACAAGTTTTCTCTTAATTCATGTTTATATTTCAAAAGTCCTACTTAGTTCTTGCCCAAACAAGGGATAGAGGTAATGGCAAAACATAAAGCAGATAACTTTGATTACATGAAAATAAAAAGCATTTGCACAAACATTAATACAACCAAGGATAAAAAGAGAAACAATTGAATGGGAAAAAAGATATCTTTGTATCAATTTTTTTGTGGGTATAAGTGTTTGGTATCCAAGATATGGAAATAACTAACAAATACATATATGATTAAAAGATTTCCCCCATAGACAATTGATTAAAAAATATGAACAAATAGTTCTCAAAAAGTTGCAAAATATTAACAATATTTTGAATACATGAAAAAATGTTCCAAGTAGCTACTAGGAGAAATGCAAATCAAAACAATCTTGAGTTTTTACCTCATATGCTGTAAATTGACAAAGATGACAAAAGAGGGGAAAAGTCAGTGTTAAATGATTGTTATATTATAGATACAGTGGTTTACTACTGGGAGAGCTGTAAACCTTTTTGGAAAGCAATGTGGAATTATGCAAATAAAAATACTAAAATGTCTCTACCCTTTGACTCAGATTCCTTTACTAGACTTATATCCCAAGAAAGAATTGAACACCAAACATATGGTTTAATATCTTTCTGACTTTGGATAAATCATTTAGCTGCTGAAGGTTTCAATTCCCTCATTAGTAAGATGAGAGGGGTTTGGACAAGATGATTTTTAAGGTCCCTTCCAGCTCTAATCATCTATGAAGAAATCAAGCTGGATCACATTTGAGAGATTGAAAAATACTTTCAGTGCTGTTTACTTTTGCAAGAACCCATCCAGGTCTCCCACTGATACTATATGGCTCTGAATCATGGAGCGCTACAATCTTGAAAAGGATCCATGATACATGATGAAAGCAAGAACCCTTAAGCATATTATCAAATCCCCTAGACCAGAGATATTTTAAGATTCACCTGGGATGGTGAAAAGTCTTTTTTATAATTCTTTATTGATGGACAGTACTAGATTTTCTCTACCTCCTGTTGAATTATTTCAATGATTTTTCAAAGAGACCAATCTGTGCAAATTTATAAGCCTAAACGCCCTACTGTTGCTCTTATACATATTACATATGTGAAGCAAGTCTTTTATTTTTATTATGTTAGGATAAGTTAGGAAAGTGATAGAATCTTAGAGTTGAAAAGGTCCTTAGAGTTTAAGCTAATTCAACCTCGTCATTTTTGAATCCTGAAAGTGATTTGAAGTAAAGTGATTTGCCCAAGGGCATAGACCAAGTCAGTGGCAAAGCAGGAACTGGAACCTTTGCCACCTAATTCCCAACTGAGTGCACTTTAAACTATAATGGTTCATTTTAGCTATTTGTGGACATGGAGAGATATATATGAATGCATGTGTTATATGTACATACATATACAAACATATGTATACATTTTTTCCTGAGATTTCTTCAAACTCTTGAGATTTTATGGTTTGTGTTTATACCTACACAGATACAAACATCTATATGCATACATATTTTGAATTGTACATATACATATGTATGTATATACACACATACATAAACATATCTGTATGGATGTTTGGGAGTATGTGTAAAAATCATAAAAGTTGTAGATATAATATAATATCTAATACACACACATATATGTGTATGCAAACATATATGTGTATATCTATCTCTATCTATCTACAATCATAAAATCTCAAGAGTTTAAAGGAATCTCAGGAAAAAAATACGGTTTGTAACACCTCTAACAAATGATTATCTAGTTTCCATTTGAAGAAACAGTGTTGGAGTAATTCATTCCCACCATAGAAAGTTCATTCTACTTTTGCACAGCTTGAAATCCCTCGCCTCTTCTGAACCTCCTGATAATAGGTTACTGTAAACACTTTCTTAATATTTTATTTCAAATTTTTGTGGCAATATTCATTAGGTATGTTGATATACTTTCTTTGTTCTTTATCTGTCTTATTTAAGTATATATTTTCATCCCAGAATGAATTTGGAATAATCTTTTTCTATTTTAGCAAATAGCTTATGTAATATTGGAATTGTTTTTAAAATGTTTGATAGAGCAGGGTGGAGCCAAGATGGCAGCATAGAAGCAGGAAAACTTGGTGGCTCCCCCAATAACCACCTCAAATACCCATAAAATATGACTCTAAACAAATTTTAGAGCTACAGAACTCACAAAGTGACAGAGAGAAACGAATCTCCCACTGAAGGCAGCCTGGCAGGAAGGGCTCATTGCAGGGTGCTGGGAGCTGAGCCCAGCCCCTAGTGAGCCATGGTTTTAGCCCAAGAGCAGCCCTGACCAGTGGCTGCAGTGGACTTCAGGAGTGTGGATCACCAGGAGCTGTGGTGGTTTCCAAAATTATCAACCCATAAATGCCAGATAAAAAGTGAGAAGTCAGTGTAGAACTCTATGGGAACTGGGAGGGATAAAGGAGCGAGTTCAGCCCCTGCCCCCTGGAGCTAGAAGTGGCAGAGGTGTGGTGCCCCTGAAGCCACCTCCACGTGGCTGCTTCAGGGCTCCTGCCTGCAGATCATAGGGGGGCCAACCAACCATTCAGAGGGTGATTGCTCTTGCTTTAACCTGCCTGGATCTGGATCGCGGTCTTGGGTGGTGGTCCTGAGGTATGTGACCAGTGAGCCAAAGTTTGTGGGGGCTGCAGAGATGGCATTCTCCTAATAGCTCCAGCAGCTGCAAAGACCCCAGTGATTTGGGACAAAGCTCTCCCCTCTGGAAGCAGAGTTCTACTGTGGCAAAGAGCTGAAAAGTCAAGTAATTGAGTGGCAACATGAGCAAGCAAAGGAAGCAAAGCAAGCACAGGAATCCAATTTTAGATTCCTTTTTTGGGGGAGAAAAAGGATCAAAGCATGGAATCAGAGGGAGATGATGAAGTCAGAACTCCTCCCCCAAAAGCTTCCAAGAAAAATGTGAATTGTTTACAGGCCACAGAGGAGCTCAAAAAGGATTTTGAAAATCAAGTGAGAGAAGAAGAGGAAAAATTGGGAAGAGAAATGAGAATGATGAAAGAAAATCATGAAAGGAGAGTCAACAATCTGACTGAAGAAAATAACATCTTAAAAAATAGATTAACTCAAATGGCAAAAGAGGCCCAAAAAGCCAATGAATAGAAGAATGCCTTTAAAAAGCCAAATTTGCCAGATAGAAAAAGAATTTCAAAAGCTCACTGAAGAGAATAATTTCTTCAGAATTAGAGTGGAGCAAATGGAAGCTAATGATTTTATGAGAAATCAAGATACTATTAAACAAATCCAAACAAATGGAAAAATAGAAGGCAATGTGAAATATCTCATTGGAAAAACTACTGACCTGGAAAACAGATCCAGGAGAGACGATTTTAAAATTATTGGACTACCTGAAAGCCACAATCAAAAAAGGAACCTAGGAATCATCCTTCAAGAAATTCTCCAGGAAACTTGCCCTGATGTTTTAGAACCAGAGGGCAAAATAGAAATTGAAAGAATTCACCAATCACTTCTTGAAAAAGATCCCCAAAAGAAAACTCCTAGGAATATTATAGCCAGGTTCCAGAGTTCCCAGACCGAGGAGAAAATATTACAAGCAGCCAGGAAGAAATAATTCATATATTGTGGAAACACAATCAGGATAACACAGTATCTGGCAGCTTCTACATTAAGGGATCAAAGGGCTTGGAATATGATATTCCGGAGATCAAAGGAGCTAGAATTAAAACCAAGAATCACCTACCCAGCAAAACTGAATTGAATATAATGTTTCAGGGGAAAATATGGTCATTCAATGAAATAGAGGACTTTCAAGCATTCTTGATGAAAAAACCAGAGTTGAATAGAAAAGTTGACACTCAATACAAGAAGCAAGAAAAGCATGAGAAGGTAAACAGGGAAAAGAAATCATAAGGAACTTATCAAAGTTCAATTATTTACATGCCTACATGGAAAAACGATAATTTTAGACTCATGAAATTTTTCTCAGTATGAGGATAATTGAAGGGAATATAAATGTGTATGTATATATATATGTCTATATATATATGTCTATATAGAAGGGTATATGTGTCTGTGAATGCGTATGTGAGTGTATATATGTGTACAGGTATACATAGACAGAGGGTACAGGATCAATTGAATAGGAAAGGATGATATCTAACAGGTGAAATTGAGAAGTGATAGAGCACTATAATGAGAAGAGATGGGGAGAGACAGAATGGGGTAAATTGTCTCATATAGAAGAGGCGAGGGATAACTGTTACAGTGGAGGGGAAGAACAGGAAGGCAAAAGGAAATGGGTCAACCTTAATCTCACTGGATTTGGCTTAGGGAGGGAATGACATACACTCTAAATTGGGTATCTTGCCCTACAGGAGAGTAGGAGAGAGGTGGTTGAGAGGAGGGATGATGGAGGGGAGGGTAGTTTGGGGGGGAGGGTAGAAAGGGGAAGGGTCAAAGTAGAGAATGGAACAAGTGGGGAGCGCTATAGGGTGGAGGGAAATATAGTCAGTCTTTCACAATATATCCACTATGGAAATGTTTTGCGTAACTACACATGCACCATCTATATTAAATTGCTTATATTCCCAGTAAGGGTGGGTGACGAGGGAGGAAGGGAAAGAATCTGTAATTCAAAGTTGTAAAATCAAATGTTTAAAAATAATAATAATAATATAAATATATTAATATATAATAAAAATAATAACTATTATTATTTTTTATATACAACTGGGAAATGAGATATATAGGCACCGTGGTATGGATATCCATCTTGCCCTACTGGAAAGTGGGAGGAGGGATGGGGAAGGATATAGGAGAGAGAAGACTGGGGGAGGTGGTATAGTGGGATCACTGTTTTGGGGTGGTGGATAGGGGAAAGATGGGGAGAAAATTTGTAACTCAAAATCTTGTGGAAATAAGTGATGTAAACTAAAAATGAACAAAATTTAATTTAAAAATGTTTGATAGAATTTGCAATGTCATCTAGTTGTGGTTATTATTATAATTTATGTCATTCAATTTATTTTTTCTGACATTAAATTATAATTCTCTATTTTTGTTCTGTCAATATGGGTATTGCATATTTTTGTATCTATTTATCCATTTCATTTAAGTTGTCAGTTTTCTTGGCATATTGTTTTGGTTACTAGTTTCTAGCAATTTCCTTTGTCTTACTCATTTGTTGAGAATTTTCCATTTTTGTTTTGTATATTGGTAATTTGTATGCTTTCTTTAATAAAAAACATTCATAAAAACTTCTTTAAAATGAGGTAATAATTTATGTCTTTTATTAACTTTTTGAAAGCACCCCGCTTTGTTTTCTTTATTAATTAATTTTTGCGTTTTCTAATTTGGTAATCCTTCTTGGACAGCTAGTTGGCACAGCTGGTTGGCAAAGGAAGACTCATCTGCTTTTTGTTTTTTTGGAGGGGGGAAAGCAGGGCACTTGCGGCTAAGTGACTTGACCACAGGGCTAGTAAGTGTAAACTGTCTGAGGCGGGATTTGAACTCCAGGGCTCTATTCACTGTGCCACCTAGCCGCCTCCAAGACTCATCTTTCAAATCTACCGTCAAACCTAATCTCACTAGCTGGGTAACCCTGGGCAAGTCACTTAACCATAGCTCAGCTGTAAAATGAACTGGGGGAGGAAATGGCAAAGTACTCGGATATCTGTGCCAAGAAAACCCCAAAAGGGGTCACAAAGAGTCCCACGAGTCTGTGAAATGACTGAACAACAAAATCTCTTCTTTACACATTTCTATTTTTTTGTATCCAGTTGGGGTTTAAAATGTATTGTTTTTCTACTTTTCTTTTAGCCTCAGGCGCAGTTCACTGGTTGGTTCTTTTTGGGGAAAGCTGTATTAGAACTTCGGACCCCGCCCCTTTGTTTATTGTTCATTTCAGTCATTGACAATAAAGCTTATTGCATGTGACGTACATGGCTTCTAGCCCCGCCTCCCCAGGCTGCGCCGTGATTGGTGAACTCCCGCGGGCAGCTGGGAGTTGCTGAGCTGGGGATTCGCCGCTGAGCTTGTCACTCGGACTTCGGGGCGTCGTCTTTTCCTTAGCCTCGTTGCTTCCGCTGCTTTTTTTTTTTTTCCTGCCGCTGCGGCTCCCGATACCTTGTGTGCCAAGGCGACTGAGCGACAAGCCGGTACCATGTTCCGCCGCAAGCTGACGGCCCTCGACTATCACAACCCTGCCGGCTTCAACTGCAAAGGTGAGGGAGGCGGCCCGTGCCCAGAGCAAGCCTCGCCGGCGTTAGGCCCGGGAATGCGTCACTGGTGCTGGGCAGCGCCCGGCCTTTTCTGTGCCGACACGGCCTCCTCCTCACTAGGCTTTCCTCCCCGTTTTCTCCAGACGCTCCTCCCTCCCGTTAGCGCGAGCCCTTTCCTCTGATTTCTGGAGCGCTTCTGTACGGGGTCAGGTTCCCTGCGGGCCCCTTCGCCTCTCAGGTCTGTCTGCCGGCATTTTTCTTTCTCAGCCCCTTCCAAGTAAGTCCACCTCTTCTTCCCTCCTCCGTTAAAGAAAAGGGGGGAAATTCAACCGACTATGGCCAGAGGAAGTGTTTCCCGTCGGTAAAAACCGACCCTTTGGTATTAGCTGGGTCAACATGTTGCGTTCTGGTGTAAGTGCTGGGGGAGATAGGGTCGCGGGGTCAAGGGAGCTCCCCATTATAGCTGCAGGAGCCACCTAGAAAACGGAGCAGAATGTGATAAAGTGTACATTTTAGTCGCATAGTAAGACCACCGGTAATGTGCATATTGTGGCACAGAGTGCATTAAGTACAAAGGAAGTTGAAGGGAGAATGCTGTAAGAGCGATCAGTTTAGCAGATACAATGTAGCACTAATCAATTTAGCAGATACTTAGCCCTTAGTAACTCTGGGCTAAGAAGTATGGAAGGTGTGAGCTCTGCCTCCTGTTGAAAGGGCGTGAACTCCCCTGTTGCTGACGTGGCAGGAGGGGATTGGCTGAGACAGAAGGCCAGTGTGTATATAAGAAGAGTTATAGAGACAGAGAGTCAGAATTGGGAATCATCCTCCTGGTGGCTCTTGGTGGAGGAAGCAGAATTGTGCCAGCATCTGGGAGCTGGGCTGCTAGACTGAAGAATGGAGTTGGTTTTCGTGAGAGAGAGAGACAGAGACAGTTTCTCTTCCAGCATCTGGAAGCTGACTGAGAACTGAGTTGGAGTTTTTCTTAAGACCAGAATCTGGTGAAGGCCATCTGGAAAGCTGAGAGTAATGTGTATGTTGTGGTACAGAATGCATTAAGTGCGAAGGAAGTTGAAGGGAGAATGCATAAAAGCTGAAAGGAAAAAACTCTAGTCCCCAGAGGTTCCGTGGAGAGATCCTTTGGCCTATTGTAGTTTAATACAAGAATCTTAAGATAAACCCTACAACATCTTCAGATGCTCATAATTTAGAAGTCTAATTGCTTATGAGCCTCAGTTTCTTTCATCTGCAAAACGAAGATTACCTCATAGGGTGGTTGTGACTTAAATGATGTAAGATTTGTAAAGTACTTTGATGATCTTGAATTGCTACACACATTCTGTACATACAGCTAGTCTAAACTAATGAGCAGTGTTTTGATATGCTGAAACTTGTAATATTTTAAATAACTTTGTTATAGTGGATATATATTTAGTAAAGTACTTTGAATATTTAAGAAGCCTAAACATTTTTAAGTAGGAACTTTTCTTACTGTCTTTACCCCTTCATACCATCTTTCTCATTCTTTTGTTTGAAAGTTATTTTTCATTTTACTCTCTGTTGTTTGGATTACTCTGTGAATCTTATTGCTTTACCAAATTTTCTAATTATTATATTATTACGTATTATATATATATTATATTATTATAATTATTGTAATTATATGTTATTAAGGTGGATCTGACCCCCAAAGCAAAGTTCACTGATTGGGGCTTAATAGTAATTTTTTCTGTTTTTTGCTTACTCCACTGATGTGCTCATATGACTTTAGTTCTTTTTTTTTATAGCTTTATAGTGGTTTTTCTTTTCTTTTTTTTTTTTTTAACTCCAATGAGGTGTTCATATTACTTTAGTTCATTTTTTGGATAGTTTTATAGTAGTTTTTATTTTATTTCATTTTTAAAGAATTTTCTTTCATTGCTTTGTAGTACTTGTTAATTTTTAATATTCAGGAAGGACATAGTAGAATTAGAAGTAATTTGTATAATAAATAAGATTGTGCTAAAATGTATAGGAAAGATTACATTTAAGAAGGTGCACATTTTGTTATCACTATCAGTCTTTATTTTGGCTTGGTTAAAATCTTGTATTCTGATTTGTCTAAAATTTTTGCTGCAGATGAAACAGAATTTAGAAACTTTATTGTTTGGCTTGAAGATCAGAAGATTCGACACTACAAGATTGAAGACAGAGGAAATTTAAGAAACATCCACAATAACGAATGGCCCAAGTTCTTTGAAAAGGTAATGAATCACTGGGTCAAAGAGGTAAACGTTTTTTAAAATAAAATTTAATTTCAAATTAGGTCATTTGGTTTTGGAATGGAAACAGATTCTTATCTGTTACGTGGGGGAAAGGTCACAGATTTAGAGATGGAAAACCTTTAGATACCATTTAGTACAAGCTTCTTATTTTATAGGTGAGAAAATTGAAAAACATTTTATTTGGAAAAAAAAAGATAAAAAATAATGAAGTAGGTGATTAAGGAAACCCACAATAATTAAGTTATACTATACTGATATTACTAAAAATTTCAACCCTCTTAGTTTTTATTATATATACTTAGGTAAATACAGTAAAGTTAAAGCAGCAAAACAAGATCTTTTCAACTAAGCAACCTAATTTTCCAGAGGAAACCAAAAATGAAAACTAATTGGTAACGTTTTAATGTTGATAGCATGTAAATAAGATGATTTTAAAGTTTGTGTTTATAAAGGCCTTCAGAAACTGAAAAAAATAAACCTTTGTATTAAAAATAAGGTTAAGTTGTCTGAAGATCTTTTCAAAAAATTATATGTGAATTAATGGTATCAGAGGTTTTTTGTAGAACCATTTGCTTTACCTTTTTTGAGAACTCTCAGATTGTGAAACTGAATGCTAATTTTTGTCCATATCCATATTTGCAGTGACCCCCATTCATTCTCTTGTGAAGATGATTCTCTCTATGTTTTGAGAAGTTTCTTGTAAAACAGCAGGAGACCTGGTCACTTTATGGAGTGGCAGGGTACTAGAGGCTGACTTCCAGTCTCAGAGTGTCTTATATGAATATATAGGACACTAGCTATGTGACTACAATGTACGTCTTTTATATATATATACACATATATATGTATATATGTATATATACATATACATATATATATATATAGCATATGCTTATATACATAGTATAATTATTCCTTGATATTGCTTAAACACATCTAATATGGTTTGCATTTTTTAAAGGTAAAAAAAAAACACTGTCTTTCTCTTTTTTTCCCTCATACTTCTCTTAATAAAGAAATTCCTTCCTCCCATATGTCCCCCTCCCCTGTTTTGAGCAGTAGGAATTGGGTCTGGCCCTATTATTTTTACTTGTCTGGGTAACTACTAATGTGGATCATCTTCCACCAATTCAGGTTAGCAACTTGGCTGTAACTTACAGTTTTAGACTTTGCTGGGATACTGAGAGTTAGTTAATATACCTGTGTGCCTAGCTGGTGTGTTTCTGGGGTAATACTTGAAGCCAGATCTTCCTCACCCTAGGGCTAGGACCCCGTGCATGATTGCCTGTTGTTGCATATTCCGCCTCCCTGTATCCCTGTCCCCCAGTGAATTAGCTCATGTCTGAGCTATGATACTTTCTTGACTATTAAGAGACTCATGTGTGATTTTTGTTATTTAACAGTTAATATTTGCAGATTTCCCCCGATTTGCAAATCTCTCCTTGACCTTTCTAACTACGCAACATCTTTACCCCCTGTGAACCTGTCTTTCATTAATTGGTGCCTACTGATAATTATTAGTGCCCATTATAGAAGCTGTTTGGTGTGATTGATAAAAATAACAATAGTTTAGCCTAAGCATAGGATTTTGTTTATCAAATGCAGCAATACTCATTTTAAACTACCTTTACGGTAATAGAATTAATGCTGGAAAGGATGTTAAAATATTCTAAATTTTTGTAATTCTTCACTAATAGTTACAATTTCATAGGAGAACAAATTGTTCTAATATGTTGGTAAATTTGATACACAAGGCAAACTCATTCTAATTGTACATTAAAAAAAAACCTGACCGTCATCTGGTGGTATCAGTAGATTTCTCTGATCATATGGGTTAATTAACTGTGTAAAGGCCAATTAACTTTGTTCTGTTCCATATTCATATACTGTATCCCTGTGTAAAACCATATGCATTGACAGTTAGGAAGAGCTTGGTAAGAGAGCATAGCTGAATGTTAACCATCTGCCCTCCAAACAGTGGGGTTCTCACATAGAATCCCAAAATTACATAGTTAAAAGGAACCTCAAAGACTTTCTATTCCTAACTGAAAAGAACAGCTACTAAACATAAACTGGTTGTAGTAAAGTGGCCACCTAGATTTTTGTTGAGGATTTCTGGTGGTGGAGAACCTGTTCTGCTTCTGGTAGTTCTGATTGTTAGAGGAGATTTTTCCTGAGCTCACAATTTAAACTTGCCTCTTTAAAACTCTGCTCCCTTTGCCCCATGACTTTTAGTTCTGTCTTCTGAGCCTAAATAGAACAAGTCTTATCCCTCTTCCAGATGACGAGCCTTCATATACTTAAATACTACTATTGTACCCCCTGTTAGCCTTCTACAAATTTTTGTTCTGTTTTTTAAACACTTATTTATTTTTACCTGGATTTGCCCTGATATAGAACAACCAACCCCGCCCCCAAAAACCTGTTCTCAGGAACATGAATAAGTTTAGTTGTCAAATCTAATGGCCTTTTCTCAGTTCCCATCCTTCTTGCCCTCTTTGCAGCCTTGGACAGTCTCTGTTAGCCTGTTCTCCTTAGATAATCTCTTCTGTCTGGGTTTTCAGGACGTCGCCCTCTCCTGTGTCTGAATCCTGCTTTTGCTGTTTAACTTGCTGTGTTACTCAGGCAGGATGTCTGTAGTCTGACCCTCAGAGTTCCTCGTCTATAAAATAATTTAGTTGGATCTGATAATACTGGTAGCTAACATTTACATATCACTGTAATCTTTGCAGAACTTTGTACTGTATGTCATTCAATCTTTGTAACAACTCTGGAAGGCAGGTTTTATCATTCTCCCTGTGGATGGAAATTGAGCCTCCTGGGATTTGTCCTTGGTTAGCACAGTGAGCTAAGTATCTGAGGGAGAGTTTGAACTCAGGCCATCCTAACTCCAAATCCAGAGTTCTCTCCACCATGCCACATTAAATCCTTTGAACCTGGGAATTTGGAATTCTCAGCAAATGCTTTTGAATATTTCCTCAGTAGTTGCAAATGATTTTTCTTTTAAAAATGGATTTTAGGTTTGTAAAAGTCATAAATTGAATTTTCAGAGTCAAGTTTGATAAATGAATAATCAAGTTAGATTATCTCATTTTAGGTTTGAAACAAGATATGGCTGTGAAATAGAGGCTAGCTTTCTTTTAGGTTTCATAAAATTACTTGAAAGTAGATCTAAAACCTGCATTCCAACAATGTTTTGAGCAGTGGCAGTCATTGTTAGTGACATCAAAAGCTTGTGGGGTTCAGCTCTCATCTCTTTGTGTGGGAATCCCAGGCCTACACGTCTAGCCCCAGTTCCTCTCCTGAGCTTCAATTGTGCGCTAGCGACTATATATTAAACATTTCCGAAGAAATGTTCCAAAATTTTCCATTCAGAATGTTAAAAACAACTTGTAACCTTTCCATCCTAAATCCTCTCCTCTTTATAATTTCTTTAAGATTGCCAGGGACACTAGCATCTTTTGAATCACCCAGATTCTCTCCCTGTTAGTCTTTCACCTTGCCATTTCCTACAAGAAGCCTGTCCGCAACTTCTCCAGTTTCTTTTGCTCTCCTACCCATAAATTACTTTCTGTTTCCTTTTTATATTCATGTTTCCCCAGATAGAATGTAACCTTCTGCATGTCAGGGACTAGTTTTTGTCTTTGTTTTCCCATCACCTAGTGGGTTATGTGACATGTAGTAAGTGCTTAGATGAATGAATGAATGAATGAATCACAAAGGGGCTACAGTGAAGAACAGCACTTAAATTGGGTGTCTACATTTTATAGTAGTGGGATTTTGTTGCTTTAATCACCCATTGGTTTAAGAATTAGACGTATAAGGCTCATTGTGTCCTAGATGGCTTAATCAACACATAATTGTTTACCTAAATACAGACACTATGACTTATTTATGTAATTCTGATTCCTGACTGTATGTTGCGATTTAACCAGTGATAATGAACCAGCTTTTTCCTTCTCTTTCGCAGTATCTGAAAGATGTTAACTGCCCTTTCAAGATTCAAGAGCGACAAGAAACTATTGATTGGCTTCTTGGTTTAGCTGTTAGACTAGAATATGGCGATAACGGTATGATTTTTACCTGTGCTTTAATTATATATTCAGTGATTGATTATGAGAAGACTTGATATGGGAGTTTTTTAGGAATAATCTAACTGCTTTTTATTTGAATCCTTTTTTAAAAGCTGCAATTTCCTTTCCTTTTTTAAATCTGTTTAGAAAAGCTTTTATTTATTCCTTTATTTCTTTGATCTCACTGAGAGGTTATGGTTTTCTAACAGAAGAATAAAATATTATTTAAACAAGAGCCCCATTAGCAAAAGAAGTTCAGCTAAACTATGGGCTTGACTTTGATGTGGAAATGTTCTTCCGCTGTTCCTTTATCTTTTCATAATAGTGTACTGACATAGGATCGCAACTTTAGAGCTGGACAGTTGTATAGAGATCAATCCAATCACATTTATACTTGGTCTGTTGCTTTACAATTTTCATGGTCCTGAGGATCATAAGAACTCTGAACTTTGAACCAGGAGACCTGAGTTCACATCATTTCTCGGGTACTTTGTGACCATAACAAATCAGTTAAATCCATTTTCATCATCTGTGAAAGTGGGGATAATACTTGTATTACGTGACTCATAGGATTGCGGGGAAAGAGCTTTGCAGGTCGTCAAACTCTATAAACATGATGGTGATGTTTTCATTGGATTGGTTTTTCCTCTGTTACTTATATGGCTGTGAGAATATGTTGTTATGCCTGCATGATTAAATAAATAGATTGGGTCTGAATTATTCCTGAATAATTTAAGCTACAAATAATACTGGCCTCCCATGTGCCAAACCCCCCACCTCCCAACCCTCCCTTGGAGAGAAGCTTTGAGATAATATGTCGTGGTTGTAGAACTCTTCACAGTTTGTAAGGCACTTTCCTCATAATTTTATAAAGTAGGTAATATAGATATTAATGTCACCATGTACATGCACAAAGGAGCTCTGAGAGTTTGACTTTTTCAAGGTCATTTCTTTTGGCTCCGAGTCATGTTGTCTTGATTACTTAGCTCTTGTTTAGATTTCTGATATCAGAAGTTAAGAGTGGCCCTGTGTGATACAACCAGCATTTTCCCAACACAGCTTCTTTTTTCTCACCGACAGCATGGGGAAGCTTTACCTAAAGGTGACAAAACTGCCCTAGCATTTGGTTTTTCCTGGCATTCTTTATGCAGCTTCTTGGTTATATTTGTTGTTCTTTTTCTTTCTGTTCCTTGTGACCCCATTTTGGGTCTTCTTGGCAAAAATACTAGAGTGGTTTCCATTTCCTTCTCCAGCTCACTTTATAGTGATATAGATGGGAAAGCTGAAGGAAAGAGTTAAGTGACTTGCTCAGGGTCACCTAGCTAGGAATGGTCTGAGGCCAGATTTGAACTCAGCAAGGTGAATCTTCCTGATTCTAGTCCCAACACTTTATCCACTACACCACCCAGTTACACTGGTTATATAGGGGCATATAAAGACCCGGCCAAGTAGCGTCTAAGGCACATCAGACTTGACGGGTACCTAAAACCACACGAATCGCAATATCCTGATGATGTGCCAGTCCATGTATTGTGTTTCTGTGAGCAAGCAGGGGAAGCCGATCTATCAGAACTAAAGCTGAATGCCCCCGTACTTACCCTGGCTACATGCCATCACCAAGATAGGGCAAAGTCATCATTACTAATGATTTATATTATTCATCATTTTAAAGGATCTCTTTGCATCAAGCTACTCTTCCAAGCATTCATTAGGGTCTTGAATAACTAGTTGTGCAACAAGGATACTTATGATCAATAATTAATAAGCATTTATTAAGCACCTAATGTGTGCTACGCATTGGTGATACAAATTTGAAAAAGGCTCATTGCTAGAGCTTGGTGGAAAGGAAGTAAGAAAAGTCTCAAGGTAGCGTAGCCAGATGAGAAACGAGACATCTGAGCTGAGATTTCTCTTTATGTGGAGGTTTGGAATTCATGGCTCCACCATTTAATTAGAGAGGCAGAGGTAGGGATGAAGTGGAGTTCCAAGACTGCTGAGATCTTACGCGACGATACGGCCATTCCCGTAATGAGCTGCTGGGAGGTGAGATGGGAAAGTCAATCAGAGAAGTGCCAGGGTATTCAACTGAGTCAGAAATGTGAAGTAAGACGGATGATTCTTTGTCTGGGCTCATGCTTTCTTGAATGATGTTCCTTAGGTAGGATTTCTGTAGTCAGCCTTGACTATAAGTTGCTATTTTTTGAGGAATAGGCAGCTTTTAGATTAAATAGGTTTCAAGAACAAGTTTCATACTGATTTGTCCTCTGCAGAGCCATTTGTGATGCTGTCATAGAGCTAGATCCTGAATGTTTTTACTAGAGGTTGCAGCGGCACCCAGAAGTGTGTTATCCTTTAGTAAAAATAATACCTGCCACATTGTATGGAAATTCCTTATTAGAGAAACCCTCATCAGTCACTGGAGTGAACTCCTAGTGCTTGGTTCTAGTCCGTCAATGGGGAAAGTGGTGGAACAGAATTTCCTCCATTGGCCAAATTGAATCCTGAATGGCTAATTCGAAAAGTGGAATGTTTATGATGTTTCCTTAACATATCTATTTAAAAGTGCTGGTTTCATATTACCATGCTTCTTTTCTTTACTTTTACACAAATGTATTTGGGATATCATTGATTTGAAAATTCCCTCCAGTAATGCACATGTCACTCTATCTATGCCTGCCCATCCTTAGTTGACTTGTCTGTGATCTCCCATAAATTTGTCATAGTAGAGCCACCCAGTGTGCCAGCAACGTTTGGGGTATGGAGAGTTTCCAGGTACAATAGCAACCAGGCTGCCAGCATCTAGTGGTCCTTTAGTCCCTTCCCTTCTCTCCCCCCCATACCAAGCCATCGTGGCTTGGGCGTGTGACAGGTGGATTGAAGACGGATTGAAATAGCTAGAGACTTGAACCAGAGGAATCATTCAGAAGACTTTTATAATCTAGGCTAGAGTCGATGAGGGTCTGAACCAAATGATAACAGTGTGAGTGGAGAGAAGGGGTGGATGAAGAGAAATATGGATATAGAAATGGAAAGATGTAGCAACTGATTGGATATGAAGGGTAAGGGATAGTAGAATATAGTGTAACTTCAGGATTACAAACCTGAAAGACTAGAAGGCTGGTAATATCCTTAATAGAAATAGGGAAGTTGGGAAGAGGGATAGGTTTTGGATAGGATAATGAACTTCAGTTTTTGAGATGTAGATTAGACATATAGTTTAAAATATCCAGCAGGCAATTGATGTGGGCCTGGAGCTTGGGAGAGAATTTAGGACTAGATGAATGAATTAATGAATGAATGAATGAAAATCATTTTAAAAGTTTTAGTATATGTCAAGCATGGTGCTAAGTGCTGGGGCACAGAGGGAAAAACGAGATAATCTCTTCTCTCAAGAAGCTCTCAGTCTGATTGGGGGAAAGGACATATAGGAGGGTTAGGCTGCAGAATGGTTACAAAGGTTTATAGTGCAATGGCAAGGCAGATGGCAAAGGCCAAAGGTCCTTGATGTGCACCAGCTGCCCCAGGTAAGGGATGACGGAGGTACTTTGATAGGGCAGATAAGAACCCCTCTGGTTTGGTAGTCCAGAGGGCATAATGGCAGAGGTAGAGCCTAGTTTTCCTTTGGGCACCTGAGAGGATTGTGAGAGTGATTTGCATAGTGATGATAATTAATTCATGAGCGTTGGTGAGGCTGGCAAATGAGAGGGTTTAGATAAGAAAAGAAAGTCCAGGACAGAAGCATGGGGAGAGGGAGAGGTACGGGAGATTCTCCTGCAATTCTTCCAATAATGTAGTTTACTTGGGAATAATATCAATATTGATGATAACAGACTTTTTTATAGAACTCCCGCTTATCCCAGGCGATGTGCCAAGCACTTTACAGATATTACCTCCTGTGATCCCCACAGTGGCCCTGGGAAGTAGGTGATGGTATTATCACTGTTTTACAATTGAGGAAACTGAGACCCACAGAGAGTTAGTTGCCTGAGGTCGGAGGTCAGATTTGAACTCCAGTCTGCTTGACTTTCCCCTCTCTCTCACCCAGCTGTACATATCTTTCAAATATGTTGCTTTAGCCTATAGGCTAATACTTTGGGTGTTTTGTTAACCTTTCATTTGATAGATAAGTTGCTTTTTGTAATCTAACTTATTTTAGAAAAAATCAGTTCAAAGTATTATTATTATTATTATTATTATTAGTGGTAACAAATACCAGGTAATATTTAAATAATGTAAAGGAGAAAGTTGTACAAGGGGAAAAGCAAATTATTTGTTAAATGAGAGGGGAAGAGAGAAGGGAGCGCGCACGTACGAAGAGCCTGCCTTGTGTTGGGCAGCACACAAATGCCATCTCGTTCGATCTGCACAACAACCCTGGGAGTGAGGAACTCTTGCTACCCCCATTTTACAATTGAGGAAAACGAAGCAGGGAGCAGTAAAGTGACTGGACCAAGGTCACACGGCTGTAAGTGTCTGAGACTGGATTTGAACTTAGATCTCTCCGATTCAAGGCCCAGTGCTTCATTCACACCTAAAATAGAATCGGATTTTGTGTCTTGGGTCAGTGAGAATGGCAAGAATCTGGTTCCAATTTTTACAACATGAATTGTTTAATTAACTTGTTGTTTGTGTTACTAGCCATAGTCTGCAATATATTGACATTTGATCTGCATATTTCTTAAAACACATACTGGGCAGGGAGAGTCAAATACTTTTTTCATTTCCTTGAGAAGGTTGATGGTTTAAAAATAATTTTATTAGAAATTTAAAATTATATTTCAGCACATTTTTTTCTTTTCTCAGAAAATCATCCATCCATGAACACGGTAGTGGGCATAGTATTCAGTGATGGCTTACTTTAGAATCTTATATTTAATAAGTATTCCTTTTCTAAAATCATAATCTGTAGTTGTAAACCATCTAAGGTTTAGGGCAGCATAAATTAGTGGGTTTTTGAAATACTGAGATGTTTTGATCTTTTGGTAAATAAGATGGTGGAATTTTAGGAGAGAAACAACTTTTTTAGGTAAAATTTTAGTAAAAGAAAATAGATGCAATTTTACTAAACTCTGTATTAAATGTCTCTGAAATTTGGGAGGAAATCCATTTTAAAAATTGAATTCATTGGTGAAATTTATGACCTTAAGATATATATTATGTTTTTCAGAGTAGGTAATCCACTTTTTGTAATTCATGGGCAATTTCAACAAAACAGTGCCTTTTGACAGCTACTCTACTATTCAGAAAAGGTTATTTTGGCTTAATGTGATATGTTTAAAAAGTGCATATAATTTTAAAAATGTTCACAATTTCTGTAAACACACCTGGAATCAATTTGTGTATTGTCTGCTGTCACAATCAGAAAAATGCAACAGTAGGTAATACTATTCAGCATACAAATGTTAGAAATTCTGCAGAACATGTTGACCCAAATCCCAAGGAAAAGTAGATTATTTATTAAAAAAAATCTTCAAAGATTTGTCCTTACTTCCTCACCTGTTGCTAGGTAATTATTTATTAATCTCTAAGCTTATAGTGTGGATTCCTAAATGGGGATATGTCTCTCAGAGATAGAAGCTTCCTCGATGTAGGCTAGCAGTGTGAGAATCCACAGTCCTGTTCCCAGAGCGGGAGGGAGAGAAGAAAGTGCCTAGTTGTATTTCTTGATGTTCGTTTCCCACTACATTGGTAAGTATGGGAATATCTTTGAGTCAGGAATGTACTTGTATGAATTTAATGAAAAAATGTCAGTTATTGACTCAGTTGAAATATTATTTAGGTTTTTGGTATTAAAATAAATGAATGGACTTACCTTCAGATCTCAAAAGCATTTAAGTGTATCTCTGTGTGTGTATGTTTGTGAGCCAGTGTACCATGTTGATATCATTCACATTATGTTGGAGATGTATCAGCATGATGTTGGACTCTGTGTAATGGCTGTGTTACCCACATGTCACTGAGAATTGTAGATGAGTGTTCCTTGGTAGCACTTTCTATGCAACTGTTGTTGGATTCAGTCTGCCTGCTTCTGGAGGCACTGTCCATTTCCATCAAGCTCAGCGGTTCTCAACCTGTGGGTTATGTTCAATTTAAATACATCCTGCATATCAGATATTGACATTACGATTCATAACAGTAGCAAAATGACAGTTACGAAGTAGCAACAAAAATAATTTTATGATTAGGGGTCACCACGGCATGAGGAACTGTATTAAAGGGTCGTGGCATTGGGAAGGTTGAGAACTGCTGGTCTAGCTGAATGTCTTCACTTGACCATTTTACAGCTCTTTTCTAAAGCCCTGGAGGCTATACAAGTATGTCGTTTGGGTGTTACTCATTTGTTGGCACATTTGATATCATGCTTGTCAGAGTATGTCATTCAAATGAGCCAAGTCTTAGTAGTAAGTTGTTGTGGTCAGTAAAGCAGAAGAAGAGCAAGAGGAAATGCTCAAAAATTAGAATGTTATAAACACAATGGCATCAGAATGTTTGAGGTAAATGTTGAACAACTTGTACATGCGTTTGGTTTATCTATTTAGTAAAGTTATCTTCTGGCTTGTTAAAATATTTAACCTACCTGTCCCCTTAACTTTTATTTTGTCCAGGATGATTTTTCACTTATCCTAAGTAAACTAATACAGCATTCAACTTTAATTATTAGCTCATTACTGCTGTTAATAACTAAGTAATTTATGCCTTTCTTATAGCTAACAAATACAAGGATTCTGCACCAGATAATGCTAAAAATGCTGACAATGCAGCTAAAAATGTGGAGCCGCTGATAAATTTGGATGGTAAGTGTGCAGCCGAGTGAAGATTGTTTGATTGTTGCTCATTTGGCTAAAACAGTTTGGTTTTTATTTTCTGTTTAGAATGAAATCTTTCGATATAGGTTCATTTTAGTAAACAAATGAAGAATTCTTCAAATAGATACAGAGTTAGTCTAGGATAAATAAGTATTTGTGTCAGATTAAAATCTCATTTTTTTAATGCAATGGTTTTCTGAAATCATATCCGTAGGATGTTGTGTAATAAGCTTCCATTCACTTCCTTTTCTCAGGATGGTGTCACAGTTTTGTAAGAAAGGAAAATTGTGTTTATTTTTAAGTAAAATAAATTGACCCACATATGAATATATTTGATTTTTCTGAAGAAATTTTAAATAGATGAGCATGCTTTTAGAAGGAAAGACTTCCTTTTTAAAATCACTTAATAATACCATAATAATGTTCAGTATAAATAAACACACGGTTCCGGTGCATTTAAAGTATTCTGCTCTATAGAGCATGTCATTACATAGCTATGTACATATGTAGCATGCTTGGGATGCGCAACTGTAAGTCTTAATTACTGAATGGGTTAAAAAAAAAAGACCAGTTATGTGGTGAATCTGAGTGTTACAAAGATACTCGGGGATATTAATAATAAAATTTCCGTTTTTAAAGTTCAACTTGATCATTTTGAATTGATTTTCAGTCTTTCCATTTGGCTAATTCTTTATTTTTCTTAAAAAAAATGAAATTCTTGTCTAAGGTAGATTGGAGGAGACTTAAAGAATGTGTATTTCATTAAAATCAGTGTATTATATATCAATATAAGAGTTTTCAGAGCATAAGTCTGAGCAAACAAAATCTGTTTTATCTTTAGTAAAATATCAGTATGAGAGAGGGAAATTAATGGAAAACTAACATTATATGCAAAATTGCCTAAGGGTAAGATTTTCAGAACAGCCTTATGTTGAAAAATATCCTCTTCAGTGATATTATCCTAATTATGTTGTTGTTAAAGCAAGATGGAGATTATTGGCATCTTCTATTGGTCACAAAAATCATTAGATTTGAAATAATTTAACCCAGTGAGACTCAGTTCTTGCTTAAGTATATTGATAGGTTTCACTGTTTCAGCCTCTTTTAGTCACTCTTTGCTTTTTACTATTTTTTGTTGTGTGCTTTAAGTGAAGACTAATTAGCTCATAAAAATAATCTACCAATGATTAACTTCTCGACCTTTTTTATGAGTTTTCATTCATTGAGGTTCTCAGAAGCTGCATATTATAATGGCCATTTTAGAAACAAATGTTAATGAAAAATACGACTTACCTGTGTTGTGTAGAACGAGAATTGCACAGGATAAAATCAATATGAATACAGTTACCAGTCCTTTAGGTTGAATGCATGAACACCAGTGAAGAAAAACAAGTAGTTTTACCATCGTATGTATTAGTGCTGCCGTTTTTATTTTGCATGTTCTTTTGGGTCATTCTTGGATAAAAAATTCTGTTTGACTTTTTTTAGTTCTCAGCCAAGTAGTCGTCTAATCTATATTCTGTCTTTCTAAGTAAATCTGAAATAAACTTTTGTATTATTTGTCTTACAGTGAATAATCCTGATTTTAAAGCAGGAGTCATGGCGTTGGCCAACCTTCTTCAGATCCAGCGCCATGATGACTACTTGGTAATGCTCAAGGTTGGTTTCTATTCTTAAATTATTATGAGAGAAATACTGTGTTTATCTTCCTTTTAAGAAACACCACAATTCTGCAAAGTATATGTGATGTTCTCAAATAAAACAGAAATTTGAAACAGATACTACGAAATTTTACAACACACACATACACACATACACGCAAGCCTACAAGGACACACACAACATAGAACATGGTCCTGCTGTGGTGTAGCATACTTTGTATCTTGTCAATACTCATCAGTAAACAAGATTTTCTGTGTATAGAAATAGGTGTGTTGGAGCCCTGGGATGAAGTACTGTTATCTTCTTATTTAGGAACCGGTATTGTGGTGGGGTAGCCAATCTGTGTCTTAGGCCTCTTTGTTAACCTTTTATAGTTTTCATGCTTTACCTGAAAAAAGTTGAGGAAAAAATGTTGTTTTGAATTATTTTTAACGTGTGGTTAAATGTAGTGTGTTCTTTGGAATAAAACTAAAATTTTAGGATACATAAGAGACATTTTTAATTAACCAAAACTGGAGAAAAATCTCTTCACAGCAACAACAGTTTTTCTGTGTTAAGGATGGTGGTGGGAAGGGGGAAAGGAGCTTTAAAGGCGGGTACTGAGGTGAGGGTGGGGATGAGAAACCTCAGCTACATATGATAGCCCTTTATTCTCAGCTTTGGTGAATTCTGATTAATACCATTGGATACCCTTGGACTACTGAGTCACAGAAAGAAAAGGATGACGTGTCATTTAATTGACCCATCTGTAAAAAGAAAGATTATAAAGGTTTTTTTTATCTACTAGGCAATCCGTATCTTGGTTCAGGAACGCTTAACACAGGAGGCAGTTGCTAAGGCAAATCAGACAAAAGAGGTATGTGTGTTTGTCTAAACAAGAAATTAATTCTTTTGGTAACATTTCAGAAGTTGTAATAAGTAAATATCTTCATGCATGTTTCAGTCATCTGTGGTAAGAGCTTTTAAGGAGACTGCTCATATGGTTTTATGATATTAATGTTTGTGTTGTGTCCTGTTAGGGCCTCCTGATTGTTTTAATTCTTCCCTAGAACGTCTTGACGCTCTGCCGCTGAGGGCTGAGATGGGATAGGAGCTGTACTAGCTTGATGTGGGTAGCTACCTGCGTGGGTAGTTTAACATATGCTGTGGGTTACTTTTTTTACCTTGGTGTGAACTTTAGTACAACCAAAATGTGACGAGAGTTCCAGAGTTTTTCAGAGTTGTTTTTCCCCTTCTACAAATTGTTCTCCTATCTCTGCCCACTTCACTCTGCATCAGTTCATGGAGGTCTGTCCAATTCATCATTTCTCATGGCATAATAATAGTCCTTACATTTATATATAACACAGTTTTTTTTTTGCTTCTTCCTATTGGAATATATAACCCCTTACTTTCCATTTTTTGACTGTCACAAAAAGAGCAGCTAATCATATTTTTGTACATAACGCTCCTTTTCCTCTTTCTTTGATCTTTTAAAATATAAGCTTAGTAGTGATTTGGCTGAGTCAAAGGGTATGCTTTCCAAAAGGGCTAGCGCAGTTAATAGCTCCATCAGCAACTCACTAGAGTACCTGTTTTTCTACAACCCCTCTCACATTTGTCATTTTCCTCTCTGGTCTTCTCTGCCAGTCTGATAGATGTGAGTTGGATTGCTTTTAATTTATAACTAAATTTACACCACAGTTGCATTCATTTACATTTTTCTAATTATTAGTAATTTGAGTGTTTTTTTCATATGATTGACAGCTTGGATTTCCTCTTTTGAAAACTGCCTATCCATATCCTTTGACTCTTTATTGAGGAATGACTCTTAAATCTTATAAAATTGAATCAGTTCTTTATATCTGTTGGATCAGAGAACTTAGTTGCAAATATTTTCCCTCTTATTACCTGTTTCCATTCCAATTTTTATTATAATAATAAAGTTTTATCATTTAAAATCTTTTAAATTTTGAATAAAGAAAATCGATCATTTAATTTTGCATGTTCCTTTCTTGTTTAGGCATAGATCTGATTTATTTTTGTTGTGACTTGAAATTTAAGTCATGTGTGCTTTTGGAGTTTTTCTCAGTAAATAGTGTTAAGTGTTGTTTTAAATCTAATTTCTGCCTGACTGTTGCCTGTTTTCTCAGCAGTTTATGACAAATAAGTCCGTCCAGTAACTGTGGTCTTTGGGTTAATCGTAACACTGTGCTATTGTGTGTATATTGTGTATATAATCTGTTGCATCATTCAAGTGTCCTTTTTGTTAACCAGTACCAAATCATTTTTAAAAATTTTATTTTTGATTTATGGAATAAAACAGACATTTTGAGAACAGTACAATAAAAAAGGTGAATGTACATGAAATTGAATACCTACTAGGCACAACTTGCTATTCTTTTCAAATACACAAGAAATTATCATGTAAATTTCTTTTTTTCTTCCCCCATGTCCTCTAAAAGATGGCTGCCAGTAGGTTTATAAGTCAGATTATTCTCTACATACTTCTGTTCATCAGTTCTTCCACTGGATGCAGATGACGTCTTTCCTCAGATGTTCTTTTGGGTTGGATGTTTTTAATAGACAAAATAAATTATTTGCTCAAAGTCATTCTTAAAACAATATTGTTGTTACCGTGTTCAGTATTCTCTTGTTTCTGCTCATTTTGCTCTTCATTATTTCATGCAAATCTCTCCATGTTTTTCTAAAATGATTGAGTTCATCATTTCTTAGCACAGTGGTATTTGCTCACAATCATGTACCACAGCTTCAGCCATTTCCCAAGTGATGGGCATCCCTGCAATTTCCAGTTCTTCGGCACCACAAAGAGAGCTGCTCTAAACATTTTAGAGCACATAGATTCTTTTCATTTTTTCTTAATAGTGGTATTGCTGGGTTAAAGGGTGTAGGTAATTTAATAATTCTTTGGACGTAATTTCAGATTGCTTTCCAAAATGGATCATTTTACAGTTCTACCCAAATAAATTAATGTCCCAGTTTTTCCACATCATTTTAATGGTTACTACTATGTAGTAAAATTTGACATCAGATACTGATCAGGACACTCCCTTCTCCCCCCTCCTTTTCACTAATTATTTGTTTTTCTATATGAATTTCATTGTTTTTTTCTAGCTCTATAAAATATTCTTTTGAGAGTTTGATTGGCATAGCACAGTGTAAGTGAGCGAAATGATTATTAATGACCAGTGGTTTGGGGAGATGCAGAATTCTCTCCCTTTTTCTTTTCTATTTAGCATTTTTATTTAAAATTTTTTGAGTTCCAACTTCTGTCCCTCCCTGCCTCCCTCTCCTTGCCTCCCTCTCCTCTTCCCCCACCCCCCGAGACAGTAAGCAATAAGATAGAGGTTATACATGGGCAATTATGTAAAATATTTCCATATTAGTTATTTTCTATAAGATAACTTGAATAAAAGAAAAAATGAAAGAAAAAGTGAAAAATAGCCTGCTTCAGTCTGTATCCAAGCAATGTCAGTTCTTTCTCTGGAGGTGGATATTATGCTTCATCATTAGAACTTTGGGATTGCTTAGATCATTGTGTTGGTGAGAATAGCTGAGTCACTCACAGTTCTCTGTTGAACAATGTTGCTGTTACTGTGTACAAACATTCTCCTGGTTCTGTTCACTTCATTTTGCATCAGTTCATGTAAGTCTTTCCAGATTTTTCTGAAATCATCCTGCTTGTCATTTGCTTATAGCTTGTCACAATAATATTCCATTACGGTCATATACCACAGCTTCTTAAGGCATTTTCCACTTGATGGGCATCGCTTTGATTTTCATGGCTAACCACCGTAACAGAAGCTGCTCTAAACAAAAAGGGAAAATCTCTTTTTTTTCGATGTCTTTGGGATTTCTCCCTTTTTCTAATGTCCTTATTTCAAGGCTCAAGGACCATCTTCAGTTATCCTGATCTCTATCTTGCCTCTGGACCTAGATGGCTCTAGAGGAGAAAGTGAGGCTGGTAACTTTGCACAGCTCTCCCTCACTTAAATACAATTCACTTGCAAGTCATGGCATCACCTTGGAAGATTATCCTAGTTTTGCCAGATAGGTTATCTTTGCTTATAAATTTTACAGATGAGGAAACTGAGGCAAACAGCATTAAGTGACTTGCCCAAGGTCACAGAGCTAGTAAGTGCCTGAGGCTGGATTTGAATTAAGGAAAATCAGTCTTCTTCTGTGCCACATAGTTGCGCTAATGATGTTCCTAAGAGCTTATATTTTTAGACTTCTTTCCAAGGATGACCTATGGATTCCTTTCAACTTTCACTTTGTCCTGTGGTTCCAAGAATTCTTGCTGCATTTGCCATTCTGTATCTATATAATACTATTATATACCTGTTCCATAGCTGCTTTGGAAACAGTTCCAGCCTAAATAAAATATACAACTTTGTTTCTTCTCTCAAATTCTGTATTGTTGTCACCCAGACACTTAGACAAGATCAAATGCAACTATGTATATTTGTAAGACAAAACCCAGAGGATGAATTATTGTAGTATAATTTCACGAGAATCTGATTAAAGGTATACAAAACCTGTATGATAAAGAGAAAAAGTCTAAACCTAAATTTAAACAAGGAATAGAGGTTAGTCCTAATCAGGAACGCTTTTCTTAGCAATGACAATAAAATATGGCATTATTTATGGTTTCCTTACTCTTCCCAAAAAGAGTTTGGGAACTCTTTTCTGACAACACCCCATGATGTGTATGTATCAAGGTGTGTAAAATCTAAATTTTAATCCCTACAGATACAGCAACTGCTGACTTATAGTCCCAGTATGATTAGGATTGGGCACATATGTATACATGTATACGTGATACTGGATTTTGAAGTGGTCCCATAAGTTTTATGCTCCTAGTATCCATGTAGTAAGAACGTGTCAGCAGTATCACACCAAACTAGGGAAAATATTGGAAGACATGTACATCATTAAAAAAAAAAACAAACCTCTGAGGCTTTTATTTTTGGTAGGATCTTCATAAACTTGACCATTTAGCCGGCCTGCACTGACACGTATAATCTTGTCTTTATAACATCATGTTATAGGCATACCAATTTTGGCCCATGCTAGGAGGCAGCTTCCTGGGCTGATCTTTATCTCTTCATGTGTGATGAATGCCTTCATATTAACATAGCAGGGAAAATAGTATGGCAGAGAAAGCAATGTTCTTTCTTTTGACACCTTAGAAGATACCCCCAAAACCAGGGTCCTCTAACAGACAGAGTTCTTGCTTGAGGACCTATGATTACTCTACCTACCTGTAAATGTATTTTGACAATTCGCAATGCATTTGTGAAAATCATTTTAAAGTCTCCTGTCCAGCCATTGGCAAGAATTTCTACTCCACGTGAGAATTTTTCTATCTCTTACTGTTGCGTTTTGTTAGTAATATATGGAAATGTTGGATGATTTATGTGGGTTTATTTTATATCCTGCAACTTTGTTAAATTTGTTTATCATTTCAAGTAGTTTTTTAGTTGATTCTCTCAGATCCTCTACGTATACTATTACATCATCTGCAGAGAGTGATAGCTTTGTTTCTTCATTGCTTATTCTGATTCCTTCAGTTTCTTTTTCTCTTAACTAAAACTAACATTTCTAGCACAATATTGAATAACTGTGGTGATAATGGACATCCTTCTTTCACTCCCAATCTTACTGGAAATGCTTCTAGCTTATCACCATTACATATAATGCTTACTGATGGTTTTAGAGGAAAACTCCATTGATTCCCATACTGTCTAGTGTTTTTAAAAGGAATAGGTGCTGTATTTTGTCAAAAGCTTTTTCTGCATTTATTGAGATAATTCTATGGTTTCTGTTAGTTTTGTTATAGATATGATCAATTATGCTGATAGTTTCCTAATATTGAACCAGCCCTGCATTCCTGGTATAAATCCTTTCCTCGTGGTAGTTGCTGTAATCTCTTTCTTAATATTTTATTTAAAATTTTTGTGTCAATATTCATTAGGGAAATTGGTCTATACTTTTCTTTCTGGCTCTTCCTGGTTTGGCTATCAGTACCGTATTTGTATCCTAAAAAGAATTTGACAGGACTCCTTCTTTACCTATTTTTCCAGATAGTTTATAGAGTATTGGAATTCATTGTTCTTTGAATGTTTGATAGAATTCACGTGTAAATCCATCTGGCCTGGAGATTTTTTCTCCAGTTTCTTTTTCTGAAATGGGGTTATTTAAATATTTTATTTCCTCTTCTGTTAATCTGGGCCATTCATATTTTTGTAAATATTCATCCATTTCACTAAGATTGTCATATTTATTGGCATACAATTAGGCAAATAGCTCCTAATTATTTTTTAATCTCCTCTTCATTGGTGGTAAATTCACCCTTTTCATTTTTGATACTGGTAATTCAGTTTTCTTCTTTCTTTTTAAAAAATAAATTAACCAAAGGTTTATCCATTGTATTTTTTTTTCATAAAACCAGCTCTTAATTTTATTAGTTCAATGGTTTTCTTAATTTCAGTTTTATTAATCTCTCCTTTGATTTTCAGAATTTCTAATTTGGCATTTAGTTGGAGATTTTTAATTTTTTCTTTTTCTAGCTTTTTTAGTTGCATGCCCAATTCATTGATCTTGTCTTTGTCTCTTTTATTTAAGTAAGCATTAAAAGATAATAAAATTTCCCCTAAGAACTGCTTTGTCTGCATCTCCTAAGTTCTGGTATGTTGCCTTATTGTTGTTCTCTTGGATGAAGTTATTGATTGTTTCTGTGATTTGTTGTTTGATCCACTCATTCTTTAGGCTTAAATTATTTAGCTTCCAATTAGTTTTTAGTCTGTCTTTCCATGGCCCTTGATTGCATGTAATTTTTATTTTATTAGGATCTTTAAAGGATACATTTAATATTTTTGCCTTTTTGCATTGGATTGTGAGGTTTTTATGCCCTAGTAGATAGTCAGTTTTTGTGTAATTGACATGTACTACTGAGAAAAAGGTATATTTCTTTCTGTCCCCATTCAGTTTTCTTCAGATGTCTCCTATATCTAACTTTTCTAAGATGTTATTCACCTCCTCCAGTTCTTTCTTGTGGTTAGAGTTATCTAGTTCTGAGAGGAAGAGGTTGAGGTCCTCTGCTGTTATTGTTTTGCCATTGATTTCTTCGTGTAATTCGCTTAGTTTCTCCTGTAAGAATGTGGATGCTATATCACATGGTACATATATGTTTACTATTGATATTACTTCAACATTCATGGTACCTTTTGGCAGCATGTAGTTCCTTTCCTTATCTCTTTTGTTTTATTTTATTTTTTGCTTTTTGGAGGGGGAAATGAAGGGCAGTTGGGGTCAAGTGACTTGCCCAAGGTCACATGGCTAGTAAGTGTTAAGTGTCTGAGGCCAGATTTGAACTCAGGTCCTCCTAAATCCGGAGCCAGTGCTCTATTCACTGCGCCACCTAGCGGCCCGTCCTTATCTCTTTTAATTAGATCCATTTTTGCTTTTGCTTTGTCTGACATCAGGATTGCTGCCCCTGCTTTTTTACTTCAGCTGCAGCGTAATATATTATCTAGCCTTTTACCTTTACTCTGTGTGTATCTCTCTGTTTCGGATGTGTTTCTTGTAAATATATTGTAGGATTATGATTTTTAGTCTACTCTATCTGCTTTTGTTTTATGGAAGAATTCATTCAATTCACATTCACAGTTATGATTACTAAGTGTCTTTCTTTCCATCCTCTTTTTCCTGGTTTATGCTTTTCTCTCTCCTTTCTCCTTTCTCCTCCTCACCAGTGTTTTGCTTCTGACCACTCAGTCTGCCCTCCCTTCTGTCAGTTTCCCTTCCTTTTCTTTCTTCTTTCTCCTAGTACTTCTTTACTCCCTTTTATCCATCCCCTCCTTTTTCTTTCCTCTTTCCCCTCCTACTTTCTAAAGGATAAGATGGATTTCTGTACCCAGTTAAGTATGTATGTTATTCCCTCTGAGACAAATCCAATAAGAGTAAGGTTCAAACAATGCTTGCCTCCCTCCATTCTTTCCCTTTATTGTAATAGATCTTTGAACAGTTTCATATGATATAATTTACCCTTTCCTGCCTCCTCCTTTCTTCTTCTCTCAATACAATCTTTTTATCTACCCCTTAACTAATTTTTTAAATCATCACATCATATCAACTGATACCCACTCCCTGTGCCTATGTATAACTCTTCTAAATGTCATAATAAAGATGTGGTTCTCAAGAGATACAAGTATCATCTTCCAGGCTCTTTTTTTCATCGTGGCTTTCAGGTAGACCAATAATTCTTAAATTATCTCTCCTGGATCTATTTTCCATGTCAGTTCTTTTTCTAATGAAGTATTTTACATTTTCTTCTATTTTTTTTCATTCTTTTGATTTTGTTTAACTGATTCTTGCAGTATCATAGTATCATAAAGTCATTGACTTCCACTTGCCCAATTCTAATTTTTAACAAATTATTTTCTTAAGTGGTTTTTATATCACCTTTTTTATTTGACTCATTCTACTTTTAATGGAGTTCTTCTCTTCATTGAGTTTTTGTATCTCCTTTTTCATTTTGCCCTTTCTACTTTTTTAAGGAGGTATTTTCTTCAGTGGATTTTTTTTCCTTTTTGACCAATTGTATTTTTTAAGGAATTGTTGTTTTCTATAGTCAGTTTTTGTTCTTCCTTTTTCAGACTGTTGACTCTTGGATACCTCTCATTTCTTTTCCCAGTTTGTCCTCTGCCTCTCTTATCTAACTTTTAAAACCCTTCTTGAGCTCTTCCAAGAAGGCTCTTTGGGCTTGAGACCAGTTCATATTCCCCCTTGACATTTCATATGTACATGTATTGAAAATATCCTCTTTGGAGTCTTTGTTGTGATTTTCCTGTCCACAGAAAAAGAGTCTGTAGTCAGTGTTAATTTTTGCTTTTTGCTCATCCTCTTTGACTTTTAAAGTTGATCTCTCATTCTGGGGTGCAGGAGGCACGGTCTTAAACTTTTTCTGCTGGGGGCCAGGGGCCTGGACGCTTGGTTTTTGTTCTGGGGTATGTAGGGGTCTGTCAGCTTACCTAGTGGTAATGTTTGATGTGTACTGCTGCTCATTTCTTAGAGCACTGTAGAATTCTACTACATCCATATACCATCAGTTGTTTAGCCATTCCCCAGTTGATGGGCATCCCCTCAGTTTGCAATTTGTCATTTTTATTACATTAGCTTGTCCTATCCATCAACAGTGGATATTTTTGCTGTTGTTTAGATCTGACTTTATTTATGTGAAAAGTGTTTTGTAATTGCGTTCATATAGTTCCTAGGTTTGTCTTGGCAGGGAGAAGACTCACAAATATTTTCTGTTGTCTTGCTATTTAAAATGGAATTTTTTTCTAGCTCTTGGCTCTGGGCTTTTTTGGTACTATGTGAAAATGCTAGTGATTTATGTGGGTTTATTTTGTATCATGCAACTTTGCTAAAGTTGTTAATTATTTCAGGTAATTTTTTTTCTAGGATTCTCTAAGTATATCATCATATCATCTGCAAAGAGTGATGGTTTTGTTTTCTCATTGCCTAATCTAATTCCTTCAATTTCTTTTTCTTCTCTTATTTGGTATAGCTAATATTTCTAGTAGAGTATTAAATAGTGGTGATAATGGCCATTCTTGTTTCACTCATGATCTTATTGGGAAAGCTTCTAGGTTATCCCCATTACTTATAATGCTTTGCTGATGGTTTTGGATACTACTTATCATTTTGAGCAAAGCTCCATTTTTTCCTAGGCTCTCTTGTTGTAATAGGAATGGGGACTGTATTTTGTCAAAAGCTTTTTCCCTATCTGTGGAGATAATCCTATGATTTCTGTTAATTTTCAAAAAAAAATTTTTGTTATTGATATGAACAATTATGCTGATAGTTTTCCTAATATTGAAACAGCCCTGCATTCCTGGTATAAATCCAACCTGTACATAGTATGTTATCCTGGTGATAAGTTGCTGTAATCTTTTTGCTAATATTCTATTTAAAATTTTTGTTTTAATACTTGTTAGGGAAATTGGTCTATAATTTTCTTTCCCTGGTTTTGCTCTTCCTGGTTTAGGTATTAGAGCCATCTTTTAGTCATAAAAGGAATTTGATAGGACTCCTTCTCCCATTTTTCCAGATAGTTCATATAGTATTGGAATTAATTGTTCTTTAAATGTTTGGTAGAATTTACTTTGTTAATCCGTCTTGCCTAGAGATTTTTTCTCTTAGGGAGTTCATTGATGACTCGTTCACTTTCTTTTTCTAAAATGGGGTTAAGTATTTTATTTCCTCTTTTAATCTTGGCAGTTCATATTTTTGTAAATATTCAGGTTCTAGTTTCTTACCATTCTTCTGTATAATTAAGTTTTATGGGTGAGTGCATCCTATTCACATTCCCAGTTATGATTGCAAACTGTGAATTTCCCTCTATCCTGTTTTCTTTCTTTCTTTTTTTTTTATTTTCCAGGGGGGAAGGCAGGGCAATTGGGGTTAAGTGACTTGCCCAAGATCACACAGCTAGTAAGTGTGTCAAGTGTCTGAGGCCGGATTTGAACTCAGGTCCTCCTGACTCCAGGGCTGGTGCCCTATTCACTGAGTCACCTAGCTGCCTCTATTCTTTTTCTTTTGTTTATCCTTTTTTCTTTTTATCCTGTCCCTCCTCTAAAAGTTAGTTTTCCTTCTCACCAATGCTACCTTTTATCTGCTCTTCCTTTTGTCACCCTTCCCTTTTGTCTCTTTCCATATCTCCTTCCCCGTTGGGTAAGGCAGATTTCTGATACCAGTCGAGTATGTATATGTCTTCCTTTTTTGAGCCAATTTAGATGTGAGATGGGAGGTTCAAGCATTGCTTGCCCCCTTCCCCACCATTTTCCCTTTCAATGTAAAAGGTCTTCCTTGTGTACCTCTTTGGTTTGAGATAATTCTTTCAATTTTCCCTCTCCCTTTCCTGCTTCTCCTAGGTCATCCCTCCTCTCCTATCCAGTTTTTTTACATCATGCCAACATAATTGACTCATTTCTGTACCCTCTTTCTGTGTAGAATCCATCTAACTGCCCTAATAAAGTTAAAGTTCTTAGGCGATAGATGTATTATCTTCCTTTATACAAATGTACTGCATTTAATTTTATTGAGTCTCTTCTGATATGTTTCGTTTTTACCTTTTTATGCTTCTCTTGAGTCTTGTATTTGAAAGTCAGATTTTCTGTTCATCTCTGGTCTTTTCATTAGGAATGCCTAGAGGTCCTCTGTTTCATTAAATTTCCATTTTCCTCTTGAAAGTTGTTTTGCTGGGTAGGTTATTCTTGGTTGTAATCCTAGCTCTTTTTGCCTACTAGATTATTATTCTGAACCTATGTTCCTTTAATATGGTAGCTGCTGAATATTATGTGATCCCAACTTGTGGCTCCATAGTATTTGAGTGGCTTATTTCTGGTTGCTTGAAGTATTTTTCTTTTAGACTTTGGTACTCTGGAATTTGGCTCTGATTGGATTCTTTCTACTTCTGTTATACTCTCTAGAGAAGTTTTCCTTGATAATATCTTGGCTTTTGAGTAGTCCAATAATTCTTAAATTACCTTTTCTGCATCTTTCCCAGGTCAGTCGTTTTTCCAATGAAATATTTAACATTTTTTTCTATTTTTTTCATTCTTTTGACTTTGTTTTATTGTTTCTTGTCATTTCATGAAATCATTAGCTTTCACTTGCCCAATTCTGATTTTTCTAAGGAATTATTTTCTTCACTAAGTTTTTGTCCTTTTTTTGTTTGGCCAATTCTGTTTTTTAAGGTGTCATTTTCTTCAGTATTTTTTTTTTTGTGCCTCTTTTACCAAACTGTAAATTGTCTTTTCAGAATTTTCTCTCTTTGCTTTCATTTATTTGCCTATTTTTTCCTCTGTTACTCTTAGCTGATTTTGAAAATAATTTTTAATTCTTTCAGGAATTCTTGATGGGCTTGTATCCCATTCACATTTTTCTTTGGGGGGCTTTGCTCATAGGTGTTTTGACATTATTGTCTTATTTTGAGTTCGTGTCTTGCTCTTCCCCGTCACCATAGTAGTTTTTTGTCTTTATTTTGTAGTTTATTCATTTTTCCATCCCATCTCTCAATTTGGACCCTTATGTTAAGGTGTGGTGTGGTTCCTGGCATAAGGGGATGGGGGGAGGGGCCCTGTCTGTAATTTCAGTCTTTTTCATACTGCTGTTTTCAGAATTAGTTCTGGAGATTTAGAAGTTTTTGGTGCTTCCAAAATATGGTGATTGCTCCCAGCTTGATAACTCACAAGGCTGCTCCTGTTTTTCTTATCATCACCTTGTCCCACCACTGGTGTTTTATCAATGTAAGCTCCAGGATAGCCTCCTGTGTCACAGATCTCTTTGACCTACTACATAGTCTTGGGGTGGAAGAACGTCTCACTCAGGCCTTTTAGTGACTCTGCCACTACAGAATTTGATTTGCATCATTATTTTAAAATTGTTTGGAGGGGAATGCTGAGAGAGCTCTCCCGAATGCTTGGCCTAGTTCTATTTTGATAGACTTAAAACAAAGACAACAGAGGGGAAAGGGATTATATTACGGAAGAAAGGAGAATGGAAAGATAGTTTACTATCTCACTTAAATGGGAAGGAGTATATGAAATGAGTATGCAAATGTTGAACTGGCTGAAGAGTTGAAGAAACACACACACACAAACACACATACACGTGCACACAGACACGATTTTTGGTATAGAAATAGATTAAACTTGTCAGGGAAATGATTGTTTTTAAGAGGGAGGATTGGATTGTTGAGGATTGATGGCAGTGACCCTTCTGGTTCTATTGCACAAGTGCTTGCTTGGCATGTCCCACTTGTACTTCCAGTAAAATGAGTTAATTCTGTATACATCGAGTGCCTTCTTTCGTCTTTTCCCTTAGAAAACATTTCCCCCAGATTCTGATTCCATTTAATATAGATTATGATAGGTAGTTGTCTCCCCCAAAATATGCTCTTTGTTCCCAAATATAACTTCTCCTTTGCCAGTTCTGTCACATAGCTAAATGGCTACCGTGATAAGGGCATGTTGGTGGTGCAGACTGTGTAGAATTCGAATTCTACAAATTCTTGTAAGCAGATATTTGGTTCAGTCCACACATCCTTGGAGCTACATGATCCATGACTGCCATCCTTCAGAAGTATTCAGGACATGAAAAATTTGCTATTTTTTCTAACGTGTGTTGTCCAGTCATTTTTAGTTGTGTCTAACTCTTTGTGACTCCATTTGGGATTTTCTTGTCAAAGATACTGGAGTGGTTTGCCATTTTCTTCTCCAGCTTATTTTACAGATGAGGAAACTGAGCCCAAGGTCACACAGCTACTAAGGATCTGAGGCCACATATTTGAACCCAAGAAGATGAATCTTCCTGACCCCAGATCTGGCTCTCTGACAACTGCACTGTCCATTCCCAGTACTACCACACTTTAGAAATATTGTTCTAAGCTCAGATGGAACTGCTCCTACTGAAAGCCACCTTGATGCCGTCAATATTATTGATAATTGATAATACAATTATTGATGCCATCAATAATAGCATTTAGTATTTATATATAAGGCAAACCTTTCTGTCTTAGTTTATGCTGACCATCCTGGGAGGTAGGTGCTATTATCATCCCCATTTTACAGGTGAAGAAATTGAGACAGATAATGGTCAAGTAACTTGTTGAGGGTCACAAAGGTAGTGAGCATTAGCCAGGATTTGAACAAGTATTCTCACTCCAGGTGTATCCACAATGCCAGCTAACCACCTCTTCTGGGCATTGTTGCATGCACAAAGGCATGGACATGGAGGCAGGAGCCATGCTCACACTTACCTTCTCTAGACAGGGTATCAGTAGACCACATTCCCAGATTTCTGTCTCCAGCTCTGACTTGACTTCTGAGTGTTAGATTTACATCTCTTACTGTAAGTAAAAACACCTCTATGTGAATGACCCATTGGTATGTCAGACTCAGAATGTCCAAAGCCAGCTGAACAGATGTTCAGAATTCAAAGCTGTCTTTCCTTTGTCCAAAAAGCCCTACCTCTTTTTACTGATAACCATCATGTGCTCTGTCTGCATTTCTTGGACAGTCTCTGCTCGGGCCATGACAGCCACTTTTTCTTTTTGAGAAAATTGGGCTTTATCCCCTGGAACCTCCTTGGGCATTGATAGAACGGCTCTGGCCTTATCTTTCTTGGCCATTTACCTCTAGGCTTCCTCTAGGGCTTTCCCAATGAGCCTTGCAATAGCCCATGATCCAGGCCTCTGGCCATGCTCCAGGGCTTTCTGCAATGCTTCAAAGACCCTGCCTAGACCAAACCCATTTTCCCCTATAATCTTTTGCCTCCTGACTAGACTCTCTTTGGTAATGGCTGTACCTGCTCTTGTCTGCTCTGAGATGGATTTCCTGAAGTTTTATGGGGCATATTACCACCACCTACCACAAGGTTTTGCCTCACAAAAGGACTCTGAACAGTTTTATCTCTTGCCTCTCTCATTGAATATTGTGTCAATAAGTGGTTAACATATTTGCTCAAAAAATATTTACATCCCTTCTTATTCTCTCTGTCTCAGTGAGGTTGAACCCCTGGCTGATAAAGTATAAACCCTGTACCCCCTCTCTAACTATTCCCATCCCCTTCAGCCTTGTCCCTCCAAATGTCCAAGTTTTTTCCACCCTTTCTTCTGTGCTTGTAATGGGAATAGGAATTTGAAGATCTTTCCTGTCCCTTAATAAGCCTAAGGAAATTTGAAGACCTTCCCTGTTTTGAAAATATACTCTGCCCCCTAATGGCTGAATGTAGTCACATGGAGCCTGTGGTGGGAGGAATTTGCTGAAGGGAAGCAGAGCCCACAGGAAGCTGGGAGTCAGAGCAAGCTAGGAGGTTGGGAGGAGAGGATATTTTTGAGGGAGACAGATAGGCTTGTTAGTCCTATGTTGGTTTGTGGGAAGGCTAAAGGATGCTGTGGCTCTTTGTGCTGTTGTGGTTTATTAACTTCCTTGCTACTAAGATGGAATCAGCTTACTGGTTTTGGGATTCGGTTTTCTGGTGTTTGAATAAATGTTTTGCTTCTGTCTTCTCTGTGGAGAGTCTGATATATTTTGCGATCGAGCATTATACCAGTATATTTATAGTGATTGTGGGTGCTATGAATATTGCATTGGTGCTACAGTGCTCTTTAGAATACCTGCTTCATATTTAAGAAGGTGCTTGCCATTTCCAGTGCCTTTTACTCCTTTTTTTGAAGTGTATGTGATATAAGAATGTGAAGCTTTTTAACATGATCTACAAGTCCTTTATCTCTCTCATTTCTTTTTCCTGAACTGTGCTTTCCCATGTATTTATTCATATCCTCACTTTTCTCACCTTCACATTGAAATAACCAAATATCAGGGCCTAATCAGGTTCTTTATAGAATTTCTCTTCACATTGCTTTATAGAATTTATTCAGTATGAGATGCTTCATGACATTTTCTGTTAAAATTTATCTGCTTGATGTGAAATTAGATGATATTTAAACCAAGTAGGTAGAAACTTGCTTACCCCTAGACTGTCTAAGTTCTTAGTAAATCAAATATATGGGTATTTAGGGCTGCAAAGCAGCTTAAGGATAGTGATTTTAAAAACCAAGTCTGATATAGATTAGATTATAGAAATAGTTCTGTGGCACATTGCATTTTTTAAAAAAATGCATCAAAGTATACATTTCTTTTAGCCTGGTGGGTATGGTGAATGACACCCATCATGTCAGATGGGGTGATAGGGCACCCCATCTCCAGCCTTTCCCATCTCTCTCAACCATGCCTTTCCAAATGTCTGAATTCCGGTTCTTTCTACCCTTTCTTGGTGTGCTTTATGAATTGCCTGTTCTATAATTAACAAGGTATTTGCCTTTGCTACTTTTCTGAACACTGCCACACTTTAGAACTGTTCTTCTGAACACAGATGGGTCTGCTCCTGGTCAAAGCCACCATACTCATCCTTGGTTTTGATATGGCAGTTAATGTTTGTGTGCTGCTTTATCATCTCAGTTAATCCTTACAGCAGTCCTAGGAGGTGGGTACTAGGTGACTGGATTTTTTTTGGGGGTGGGAGTGGTAACAGATGTTTAAAAAAACTGTCAAGTATATAATTGTATTTTAATACTAGTGTCACATTGTGTACACATGCACACATAACTCATGTGTGAAGAGCAAGTGAAAAAATGACTGTGCGTTGCCTGTGCAGAGTTAAGCAAATGCAGAATACATAAAAGATGGCTGTTGATGGGCATGGGGACGCTCGGAGAGTGGGAAAAATGGGAAGGCCTGGAACTATTCACCTTCCCTGAATCTTTTCAGTATTTGTTAATACATAAAAGTCTAGTCTAATATTAATGTCAGATTAACTACAATGATAGCCTGCAACTTAAAAAAAGAGACGAATGGCATCTTTGACATTGAACGTTAGTTTTTTTACTTTACCCAAGGTTTTTTCCACTTATGCTCGCTTATAATCAGCCAAGACTGACGGCTACATTCTAGTACTAAATAATCAAATCTTGCCTTGGATTCTAAGTCTACCTTTATGCCACCATATCTGTGCACTTGTCTCCAGCTCTCTTCTGTAAAGATCGTTACATAGCCGTACAGTCACGATTTCAATCTGCTGGCACCCAAAGGAATAGGAAAATATTAATGATGGATTAAATTAAAATTAAACAGAAGCTGTTTGCTTTTCGATTTCTCTACCCTCTTTCCCCTCTATATTTTTAGAAGAAACATCCAAAAATTTGTATCACTATAGAACTGATCCCTTTCCCATCTTTTTTTTTTTAACCTCCTTTGCAATAATTTGGTTGACGGTGCAGAAAAAAGGTTTGAATGGAAGGAGCCACTGGCTGCTTGTTACTGGGGTGGGGTGGGGTGGGGCACCTTTCTCACTCTTCCTTTTTCTCTCTCCTCCTCACCTCCTCCCAAGCTGACTATACAGTCTTCTCTGTTCTTTCTTTTTTGTTCTCTAAGCTGATTCTTAAGCTTGGGGAAGCCCCAGCCTTGAAATAATGCCAGAGTTATGGTTTGGTTGGCTGAGAATTTAAGAAATAGTAGGAAAGCAGCAATAAGTAATTTTAGTTTGCTTCTGGTTGCTCTATAATTTGGAGGAAGTCCGTGCTTCATTAAAGAAATGACGTCCAAGATGCTTGCATGAGAAACCTGATCCTTCCCAATCCCCCACTTTAGAGTGGCAAAAATATAAAGAAGAAAAAATGTTGCATTCATAGACAGAAATGGGCAATTTGCCATGTTTTTGAGCTAAAATCAGTTCTACCTTTTTTTAAGTAGTTTTTTTTTTTTGGAGGGGGCAAGGCAGGGCAGTTGGGGTTAAGTGACTTGCCCAAGGTCACACGGCTAGTTGTGTGTTAAGTGTCTGAGGCCAGATTTCAACTTAGGTCCTCCTGACTCCAGGGCTGGTGCACTATTCACTGTGCTACTTAGCCACCCCAAGTAGTATGTTTTTCTTAATTATAAGAATAGCATTTCTTATGGTCAATTTTTTTTTCTTTAAAGGGCTTACCTGTTGCTTTAGATAAGCATATCCTTGGTTTTGATACAGGAGGTAAGTGCTATTTTTAAAACAGCTTATCCTAACTAATCAAGTATAAATTTGTATGATCTTGAGTATAATACTTAACCTCTGGGCCTCAGTTTTCTCATCTGTAAAATGAGGACTACTCTGTCGTCCCCTTCGTGCTCTAGAGCCGCAATCCTCAAAATAGTCAGATTTTGTAAAATGATTTCGTATTATCCACTGAACAGAAACAAACCGTTCTGTTCCTTTGTAGGCATATTTAGAATGCTGACATAAAAATCAGGCTTCAAATGTTAATGCAGGCACGATAACTTTTTAAAAACGTTGATTGAAATGATGTTCAGAGATGATTTAAGTGGTTGTAATTTTAAACATAATTGACTTGATATTATATATATCAATGCAGTATCTTTTCTTATGATAAAATAGATGCTGTTCTTAATGAAGCTGCCCAGATTCTGCGATTGCTACATATAGAAGAACTCAGAGAACTACAAACAAAAATTAATGAAGCCATAGTAGCCGTTCAAGCAATTATCGCTGATCCAAAGACGGACCACAGATTGGGAAAAGTTGGAAGATAAAGAAATTGAGGAGTATAGCCTCTTATCTACTTGGCAGGACACCTAGGAACTCTGGCATCACTCTGGCAATGAATTTTCAATCAGATGTCACTGGGGAGGGAAAATAACGGAAAATTTTGAATTCTTACCATTGTTGTGTTTTCTGTTTAATAAAGTTGGAGAAAATGGACATGTTCTGATTTGATTATATAGTAAGTATTGTTAATCATCAGTTTTATACTTGAAACTGCATGGAATTTAAAATTATTTATTATTTTTCCCAAGTTTGTATAAACAACACACTAAGTCTCACTTATAGGAGAACTTAAATGATTTATTAAAGTAATCCAGATCCTTTGAATATATCTTGCAAGTATACATGAATGTAATTTTTTCTACTATGGGGATAGACACTTAAGACCTATAAAATACAAATTGAAATAATCTAGCACCTTCTGATATAAATACTAAAAGAAATTCACTGATGGTGAGGTAAAGACATGATATTTAGAACTTCCAAAAACTTAATTACATTGGTTTTCCCCATTAATGTTACATAGCGTCTTCAAGGCTTGTGATCAAGATTTGTGATCTTTAGGACTATATTTTTGTTTGTAAATGTATATTTTGGTTGAACAAAATAATCTTTTAGCCAAGAAGAACCTATAACTAGAATCAATCTATGAGTTCTTTAAATTTCAAATTTAATTCATTTTTCTTTAATGAATTTTACTTAAAAGTGAAATATGGTAATGATTTTTAAAACATTTTTTAAGCAACAATCATGTTCATAGCACTTAAGGAATATATTTTTTCCTTATAATATCAATATCAAATTTTTTTATTTTTAGAAAATACAGTAGTAAAGATTGAGGTATAAAACTTGCCCAGAATACACTTACTAATCTTTGCCCTGTAAAAGGTCATTTTATGGCATATCCAGAAACTGGCAGTGGCCTTTATTTATTCAGTTTTGTCATTTTCTTCACCTTCCAGCTGTTGGTAGGAAATAGTCTTCAGAGTTAAAATTCTGTTACTTTGAATGCGTTACTTTGTTCCTGTAGGGAGAAGGAAGAGGGAGAGGGAAAAAGTTATTTTCTTAGTCTTATACTGAGTGTTTTTATTGAAGATTTTAAAGGGAGGGATACAGGGAAGCTGACCCCTTTTCATGTAGAGTGCCAGGGAGGAGGATTCAGTGACTATTCGTAAGTAGTTGCATAGCCTGAGATCTTCATGGCAGTGGGACTTGTACTCCTGTGTGCTGGCCACTCGTATGGATGCCAGGGGCTCTTGCAGTGGTGGAGTGATGGGACTCCAGGAGCAAACAGCATCTCTACTGAAGAAAGTTAGCCCCTGTACTACACATCATCGTGGACACAATCTCTGCTTTATAAAATGACACCCTGATGCTGCTTCTAGATGATTTACCTTTTGGACAGTAGGGGTAAATTGCAGTTATTCCATAAAGATGTGATCTTTGCTCTGGAAGATACTCATCAGTAAACTGGCCGTTGTCTTTATTTACTGCTATAACACCATCCCTAGGAACAGAAAGGATAAACAGGTCCACCTCTAAGTAATAGCATTGAAGCTTCTTACATATAAAAACTTAATTTTAGCTCATGGCAAGGAAATTATAGGCAAAAGCATTGGTTTAAGTAAGTTTGTGCCTTATAAAGATCTGTTAGTTAATTCAGACCAATCTCATGATTTTTTTTTTATGGCTGACTCCAGATTTTTTTTGGACTTACACATGCACGTGTGCACACACACACATTTCTATTTACCAACTGAAGTAAAAAAGATTATATATACTACAGATCTATAGCATGGATATCAATCTCAATTATTCAAAGAAAATATTAATACTCCTTACTTAAAAATTTTAGGCTTCTCTTGGGTTTGTACTGGGACAGTGATACAAAAAAACACCCCAAAATTGCTATTATAAAATTCCTGTTGCATAGTCTCAATTTTTATTAAGTGTACTTCCAAATCAGACGTCTTCTTACAATATGCTTTTTTTTTTGGGTTTTGGAGGGGGGAAGGCAGGGCAATTGGGGTTAAGTGACATGCCCGAGGTCACACAGCTCGTAAGTGTTAAGTGTCTGAGGTTAGATTTGAACTCAGGACCTCCTAACTCCAGGGCCAGTGCTCTATTCAGTGCACCACCTAGCTGCCCCTACTATAGGCTTTTATAAAATAGAATAGCATTGTACTTGTCTCTTCCGTGCTTTCTATAAGGTGGGCTGTTGTGCTTTTTTGTAGTTTCAAATGTTGGTGTAAATATGAGGAATTTTTAAGGCTTGAACAAGGACCAGTAAATGCAGTTATCAGTAGAAAATAGCTCAGTTTTCATAGATTAAAACTAGAGAATCTTGAAATTTTCAAAGTAAAATTTGTTGGCTTAAATGTTACATGTAACTTCAACAAGAAAAATTTCAGAAAAATGTATTTTCCATTGTGCCACCATGTAAGATTTATGCTATGGTCTATATGCCCTTAAGATTGAAATTAGCATTGTTACCCCTCAAAAAATTAGTTTATCATTTAAATTACAATGCAATAGGACATTAATCTAGCTGCAATACACTTAACATTTAAGATGAGACAAACGGTACCTTTAAGCACTTAGAACACATTGTGGGCATATTAAAATGGGACTGATTTTGAAGGGAGGTGGAAGACTGGCTTTATGTGTAGATACCTCACACTGTGGAAATTCTTTCCATCCAACTAGTTGTATCTGTAGCCAACATGAATAGTATTATAAATGCCTTTGACGTTAAGAGCATGAGTGATTTAAGGACATTGTCACACTGTTTGTATGTGTTACAGAAACAGAACTTAGATCCACTTTTCCTGCCTCCAAAGTCAGTGCTCTACTTCCTCTCATTTTACAGATGATAAAACGGGCCTAGAGAAGGCAAGTTAATTGTACAGTCAGAACTCAAACCTTGTTCTCCTGACTCCCAAACCCGTGCTCTTCCAGTTGTACCATAGTACTTCGTTTCACCGATGAAATGGATGATCAACTAGTTGGCTGAGTAAAAGAATTAAAATACTTTCATTTTCCCCTTAAATTAAAGATTATTCATTATGGTCTCCAATTTACCTTCTCCAGTCTGTGTGATAAAAGTGATTTGCATAGCTAACAATACTGAAGGGGTAATTGAGGTTATTTTGTATTATATGCCTTCCAGTTCCATTTGATAATGCACATTCCAATTTTTTGGTTCCTTTGGGGAAAAAAATCAGAAACCATAATTAAAGAATATCATACACTTCATGCTTCAAGAAACTGAGGACCTCTCCTTTGTCCCCCTGAAAATTACAGTCTTGGTCAAGCAAAATGTAGCATCAAAATAACTAGCATTTCTACCATTGCCTTTCTACAAACACCAACTCTTGGTTCTTTTTTATTAATCCAGAAAGAATACTTTTAATAGCACTTTTAGTTGGTGTTTTTAGATTTAAACTATGACTCCCTTATACAAGGATGATTCAGATTTGATTTGGAGAAATTGTATAGGCAACTAAATTTGGGTTTGTGTACTCGTAAGACACATTAATGTAAATACTGTTGAAAATACTTTTTTTCCATTTATTTGATAATATGCATGTTTGTGAACAATGGATGCCTTAATATATACATGCTTATATAACCGACATTAAGCAAAGACAAAACCTACATTTTTAAACAGCTTTCTTTGTTTCCTAACTTGAAAGAAAACAGAAGGAAAAATATTAATCTTATTTTCAATATAGTTGTTGACAGTATAAAAGTAAGTCTTAGAAAAGGAAAAGTGTTCAAAGATTAAACATTCAGAAATCTCAATCGCAATTTAATCTTCAATTACTTTGGAAGGCCTCAATTCATTTGTGGATACTTGAATCTTACATCTCGTTTCGAGTTGTCTCTCAATTTAGATGTTTTAGTTCTCCAGGGGTATAAAATCTCTGCTGTTTAAAGCCCCAGCCTGCTTAATATAGATCCACATACATGGCAAAGGATAATCTTAGAATAAAGTAAAAATGGATTACGATCTGGAATAATGAAACCAATTACCAAGTTAGAGACTTCTCTTTCATCATTTTTTCAAAAGGATTTTCATCTCCGCAGAAATACCTGTTCTTGTTTTTGGATCAGAGACTGGGGTGGGCACGACTAAACAAGACCTGCCTTTTACATGGCGGTAATGTTGTTACAGAACAATAAAATCAATCTTTGCATCCAAGTCTGCAAAAGACTTTCCCAGGGATGACTGGAAGGAACTTCAGAAAAATTTCCTCTTTGTCGTACACCTACTTTAACCTTGCGTACTAGTTAAACACAAATCCGTAACACTGAAATCTGGCCATTGCTCTACATACGCTGCAGACAAAGCTTAGATGTTATCCAATGTTATCCATAGTAAATAAAATTACCTGCATCTGCCCAGCAAATCAGTTTAGAGAAGGGGTCAAAGGTTAAACCATTAGGTAGTCCAATGTCTTTATTCACCAAAATTCTTCTGTTTGTTCCATCTATAGAAGAGGTTTCAATTTTAGGTCCTTCTCTATTCCAGTCAGTCCAGTACAGGTTGCTGTGGATGATTTAATTTATGTTTAAAATATTATTCACATCACTCAAGTATGTTCCCCTATAATGTTCCCTAAATTAACTGTAAGAACACAAGGAAGAATATGTCAAAGCTTCATTTCTCTGCTCCAAGCCTCCAATCAAATCTCTAGTCTCCTTCTTTTTATTGCAGGGGCCAAGAATGCAATAGCTATAGAAGGACCAGAGGACCAGAACAGAGAAGAAGACATTTGTTGGTACCCTAAGTACTATCTGGTCTTTGATTTGGTTTACCATTCCTGTATTTCTGATACTCCATATTCCAATAGCTCCATGAGATGCGTCAAACAAAAATTTCTATGTTTATTAAGTTATTAATATGTTTGTTAAGTTTATAAAATCCCAGGCCTTTGGAGCAGGGAAAGTTCATTAGAGAAATTCTATTTGACCTTTTACACACAAGTAATGTTTTAAGGTCAAAATATACATTGGCAATTGTGCTTTAATTATGTTTTTAAAAAATCTTATGTTCAAATTGATTATTCAAAAATAAGCGACTGGAATAAAATCTGGTGCCTTTAATAGGAGGCATTAATTCAAATTTATGGGTTAGTGGTATAGGGAAGTGAATATAATTAGGCACTGACAGCAAGATTAGTTACTAATCAAAATGGAAGGGGAAGAAGCTTAGAGTTAGTAAAGCAGATCTGATGACTGATTAGAAGGAAGGAGAGAAGAGTAGTCAAACTAACTTACTCAGTGAACAGCTATGTAAAGGCACTGTGCTAATTACTAGGGATCCGAAGAAAGGTAAAAGTCCCTGCTCTGAAGGAGCCCTCACAACTTTGGTGATAACATACAAGTAACTATGTGTGCACAATCTATCTACGTGAGAAGTGGGAGCTTATCAATAGAGAAGGCACTAGAATTGAGGGGGATCAATAGTTCCAATGGGGGATACCCATTGGAACTATTCCCAAAGGGCTTTAAACTTTTGACCTAGCAATATCACTACTAGGTCTGTATCCCAAAAAAGAGATTAAAAAAAGGAAAAATAAAAACCTGTATGTACAAAAATATTTATAGCATCTCTCTCCCTGGGGTAAAGAATTAGAAATAAAGAATAAAGAATTAGAAGGGATGTCCGTCATTTGGGGAATGGCCGAACAAGTTGTAGTATGTGATTATAACAGTATACTTTTGTACCTATAAGAAATGATGAGCAAGATGCTCTCAGAAAAACCTGGAAACCCACTTTCATGGGATGATGGGAAGTAAAATTTATTGTGTGCAAAGTAACAGCAATATCGTACGATGATCAGCTATGAATGACTTAGCTACAGAACCTATATTGAATTGCTTGCCTTCTCAATGGAATGTGAGTGGGTAGCAAGGAGAGAATTTGGAACTTCATATTTTAAAAAAAAGTGTTAAAAATTGTCTTTACCCTCCAAAAATTGTTTTTACATGTAACTGGGCAAAAATACAATACTAAATAGAATTTAGAAAAAGAAAAAAGTATAGAAAGTGAAAATTTAAAACTAACAAAACAAGAGATTTTGCTCGAGAGGAAAAAAGCAGGAAAATTTCTATAACTAAACAAAAGGAGGAAAAAAGAAGTAAATTACGCAAACTCTAAAATTAGTCCCAGAGGAAACAAACGAGATGGAGACGCTTAAAGATGAGGGAAAGAGAGCCGCTGCAAAGAAGGTTGCCTTGAAGTAACTGAAGATATAAAGTACTCTTTACAGAGGAGGGTAAGGAAATCTTAACTTGGAAAAAAGAAATAGTAGAGGCAAATGGAGGGCAATCTAAACAGACCTCTCATAACTAAATGTGAATGAATTGAAGTATCCCATGACACCCAGCTCCTGCAATGGACTTTTCCCGATTCCTCTAATTTTTCCCCTCTGAAATTATTTTGTATTTATTTTCTATATGATACGTACTTACTCATACATACACATTGTTTCAGCTCAGCAGAATGTAGACTCCATGAGAGCAGGGAGTGTTTTGTTTTTGTATTTACGCCTAGAATCCAACAGTGCCAAGAACCTAAGAAAGTGCTGTTGGACTGAATAGGCACTTAAAATTGAAGCACATTCAGGCACTGGGGTATAGAAATCCATCTTGCCCTACTAGAAAGGCAGAGGGAGAATGGGGGAGTATATGAGAGAGCAGATTGGGGGAATGGGGTTCAGTAGGATCGCTATTTTGGGGTGGTGGGTAGGGGAAAGAGGGGGAGAAAATTTGTAACTCAAAATCTTGTGGAAATGAATACTGTAAACTAAAAATAAACAAAAAAAATTAAAGCACATTTTTCACTCAGACCACAAGATCGTATATAACCAAGGGGCCATTATGAGCTAGTTGGAAAGTAATCCTAATTATCAGCAATGCTTAAAAGAGAAAATAATTCGTCTCTCATATGTTCAGTTTTAAGACCACTATAGACACAAGTGGATTTGAAATAAACCAAGTAGTCATGACATAAACACGTGCAGATCACAACTAAAGTGACAGAGACCTAAGTAGAGGCATGTCACATTTCTGGAACAAAAATAATAACCTCAAAAATAATCTACGGGCACAAGTTGTGAACAGATAGATAGTCTGGAATTGAATTTGGTAGGAATATCATTTAAATAATTCACAGGACTCTTATTAGGATCCGACTCAGGATTTTAGATCTTGTCCTAGCATCTCAGAGGTAATTCAGTCCAATCCCCTTATTTTATAGGTGAGGAAACAGTCCCAATAAGATTAAGTGACACAGAGTCACACAGGTTATAAATGTCAGAGTGAGGATTCACACACCAGTTTTTTCCAGTGAGTGAAATACCTTGCTTAGTCTAAAAAGTATTGGAAAAATAATTTTTAAACTTTCACATATAAAAATAAATCAAAAAGATTTTAAGCTGAGTCACCACTGAGTGGGAACAGATTAACACACACATATACACACATTCAGAGTACATTTAATGGAGACAAATTCTTTTATGATTTTGGCAATGTATTTTTTCAACTAATAAAAGCTAGAAGAAGCAATGGGGTTCAAATCCTGGTTCTGACATGTGATAACTCTGTGACTATGGACAAGTCATCTAATCTCTCTGAGTTTGAGCTCAGTTTTATCATCTGTAGAAAGAAAATAATATTTGTACTAAGTAAATCAAGCAGATATTATGAAGAAAGTAATCTGAAAAGCTTAAAACTATGGAAATGTGAATTGTAATTTTTGTTCTTCTCTCCACACTATGTTCATGATTCAAGTGTTTATCTAAATACATTATCTTTTAGCAATAGAGCTGACCCTCTGATTGGATCCACAGTGATGGCTCGGGGATTCACCAGATCAGTGTCAAAAAGAACCCTGCGCTCTGAACCATCCAACCTGGCACTCTCTATTTTATCGAGGCCACTGTCTGTCCAGAACATGGTTCTATGATAATAGTCAATGGCAAGTCCTTCTGGGCTCATCAGTCCTAGAAAGGAAGCAAAGGCACATATTAAACACTAGGATAGTTAATGAACTTGAAGCATAGAGAATCCCTTCTATGTTTCAACTACAAATAAGAATCCTAAGATGATTAAATTCATGAGACCCAAACTAATTGTAGAAGAAATCTAGAAGAGTACAGAGGGAGAGATAATTTACAGAGTAAATTGTCAGTATGGTATAATGAATGTCTTGAGTGCGGGTCTTGGTGTCAGACTGTGTTAGAATCCTTCCTCAGATACTGCTTAGTAGATCAGTGCTCTTGGAAAGTTGCCACCTTTCTGAGCTTTAGGTTTTCCTACAGAAAATGGTGATAACAAGATTGTTGTAAGGGTCAAGTGAAACAATGCATAAATTAAAATAAACCTTAAAATATCATGTAAACATCAGCTGTTATTATTTAATTTTTGCCTCCATATCAGAACCCAGCATACAGTCTGGCATACAGTACTATTACTTAATAAATTCTTATAGGTTATTAACTGATTATTGAAGAAACACTGAACATGTTTAAGTTGAATTGTCACAATTTTCCTGATACTCTGATAAAATTTTTAAAATTTAAAAATTAAAATGATCAAGGCCAATTATAACCTTTTTAGTGGCAAAATTGTATTTTTGTGGTGATTTTTTTCCTTAGTGCTTTATCCTCTGATGCTCCTCAAAATGTTTCTTTTACATGAGAAGACGGAATCACAGTCGCAGTAAGGAGGCATTGAGGATTCTGGTGTAAACAAGTATTAACAATCACCGCCAAAATCTGGATTAACATTGTTATTCCTTTCTTTGGTGATACTCAAAGGACCTTCTTTACCCTATAGGACAGTGGTTCTCAACCTTCCTAATGCCACGACCCTTTAATACTCGTATGTGGGCGAATCGGCATGTGGGCAGACCCTCCTGGAGACAGAGGAGCGGTGTCTCGGTTCCTAAGACCATCGGAAATACGTGTTTTCCGATGGTTTTAGGTGACCCCTGTGACTCTGTTGAAAGGGCCTTTTCACCCCCAAAGGGTCGCAACCACAGGTTAAGAACCGCTGCTATAGGATGTACCACATGTTAGATCACGATTATTACATAGAAAAGGGGTTGCATTTTGGACAACTCTATAGACATGTGCAATCCAACCATTGTTGTTTGATGACAGTGGGAACAGTGGATGGTGAGTCTGGGAGAGGAAACCAGAAGACAGCCTATAGCTCAAAATAGTCAAATGACCTAAAAATAATGGAAAATCAAATTTGAAATGCTGTTTCGTGCTAATTGCCACCTAGCGGCATTTTACCTGAACTGATGACAATTTCGGGCTCATTGCCTAATTCCAGACTGGCCCGACTGATTACACGGCCAGCAACATCCGTCCAGTATACCATCTTCTCCTGGCAGTCATAATCTATCCCTACCACAATGGAACCCTATGGGAAACAAAACAGAAGAGAAATAATTGGGAATTAGGTGGTTGCTTTTATTTATTTTTAGCTGTTTTACTCAAATGGTGCTGTTCTGTATAGTGGTCATAGACTCACAGAATCTTAATTCTAGAAAGGCTCCTCTACCATTACAACATCCCCAATAATCTAGTCTTTGTTTGAAAACTTCCAGTGAAAGGGACTACTTCATGAGGTAGCCCATTATACTTTTGGATAACATTAAATGTGTTAATTGCCCTTTATTTTGTCTTCTAGGATCAGCAGCACAAGAGTATTTTATTACCTGAAAAATAGCCCAAGTTGATTTTGCCTGATGAATGTTAAATTGTATACAACCCTTTACTTACTAACTTTTACGTAAAGCCCTCTGGACTTTATGATATACCTATAAAACGCTATTTCATGTTGCTTGAGCTGGGACCTGCCTTAGATTTAGGTCTAGATAATTTTGAACCAGCTTCTATACTGCCTACAAACATTCTCATGTCCTGTCTATCCTCAAATATCCTTCACTTGATCCATCCATCCCCATAAATATTGTCTCATGTCTTTCCTCTTTTTTTTGTGGCTAAAACTTTGAGAAGGGCTCAATGGAATATTACTATGCTATAAGAAATGATGAGCTCAGTGATTGTAGAAAAGCATGGAGAGACCTCCAAGAAATAAAGAAGAGTGAAATAAGTGGAACTAAGAGAAATTGTATACAGTAACAGCAGTATTGTTTTAAGAACAATTTTGAGCAACCAAGTCATTTTATGATAAATACCCAAATTAACCTCAAAGATTCTATGAAAGAAAATGTTGTGTGACTCCAGAAAGGAATATTGCTGTGGCGTAGGAAATGATGAGCTGGTTGATATAGAAAAATATGGAAAGACCTTGACTTATGAAGGAAGATGCTATCCATCTTCAGAGAAACAGGTATTAGAAGGAAATAAACACAGTATGATCTTACACATATGCATATGAGTGTATATGTGTATGTTTATAGATATATCCATGTTTAATTGGAGCCTTCTTCAGGGCAGGGTGGGTGTAGGGAGGGAAAGAATATAGTAAAAAGTGCACAGTAGAGAATGAAAGAAAACCAACAAGGAAGAAAAGAAAACCTGGACAGTTTTGAAAACAATGTGTAGCATTTATTATATAGGTTTTATTGAAATGGAAATTTACTGTGTTATATTGAATCCTCTCTTATGGTCTGCTGTGTACATGGTAATTTTTTTTCTTTCTCTTATTTTGTATTTAAGTGTAAAATTAAAAAAATACTTAAAAAACAAACAACAAAAAACAATGCCTTCACTTAATTTCTTCTCAATCTCTTTTAAATTGTATGCAGTTGGACTTCCAACCTCATTATTCAATTGAAATTTCTCCCTCCTAAGTTCCCAATGATCTCTTAAATGACAAATCTAATGGCCTTTTCTTATAATGCATCCTTTTTGACCTCCATGCAGCTTTTGTCACTGTTGATCACTCTTTTTTCCTCGTTATGTTCTTATCTCTAGGTTTTTGTGACACTGATTTATCCTGGTTCTCCTACTTATCTGATACTTCTCAGCTTTGTTTTGTTTTGTTTTTTGCTGGATATCCATCCAGGTCATACCTGCTAACCATGAGTGTTCCTTAAAATTCTGTCCTGGGTCCTCTTCTCTTCTCCCTCTATACTATTTCTCTTGCTGATCTTCCATGAATTAAATTACCATCTCTATGCAGATGATCATCAGGTCTATTTATCCAGTCCTAACCTCTAGTCCTGTATCTCTAATTGCCTATTGAATATCTCAAACTGTCCCATAAACATTTTAAACTCAAGAGGGAACTGACGTTATTATGTTTCTCCCCAAATCCTCCCTTCTTTTGAACTTCCCTATTATTATTATTGAGGGCATCATAAATCCTTCCAGTCACCCAGGCTTGAAACTGAGGTATCACCATCTCATCTCATCTCTCTCCCTCTCGTCCCCCTCTTTCATTCAATAATTTGCCAAGACCTTTTGATTCTACCTTTATAACATTTCTTGTAACTACAACCTCTCCTGTGATACTGCCACCGCTCTGGTTCAGGATTTTATCTTTTCACATTTGGATTATTGCAGCACTCTTCCTTGTTGGCCCTCCCTACCTTCGGTCTCTCCCATTCTATATTCAGTTACCAAAGTGATTTTCTTAAAGCTATGTCTTGATAATATCATGCCACCCCCTTACTAAATAAACTCCAATCATTCCCTATTACATCCAAGATTAAATATAAGATCCTCTTTTTCGCTTGTAAAGTCCTTCATAACCTAGCCCCTTCCTACCTTTCCAGTCTTCTTATACTTTATTCCTTCCTCTATACTATACCATCCTGTTAAAATAGCCTACTTGTTTCTTGAATATGACACTCCATCTCCTGAGATTGCCCTCTTCATTGGCTATCTCTAATACCTGAAATTCTATTCCATCTCCTTTCTATATCCTGGCTTCCCTGGAATTCCTTCAAGTCCCAGCAACCTTCTGCAAGAAAACTTCTGTGATTCCCCCTTACTACTATTGACTTCCCTCTTTGGATTATCTCTGATTTATTCTGTATATATCTTTATTGTACATAGTTATTTAGGCGTTTTCTTTCCCATTATATTATGAGCTCTTTGAGAGCCAGAGTTAATTTTAAAAAAAATTCTTTTATTCCCAGTGCTTAGTACAATTGGGCAGTACTTGATAAATGCTTTTTGACTCGATTGGGACTTGGAGCTAGGAATTAGGGAGTTTAATTTCTAGTTCTAGGGCCTCTGATACTGAATAACTGTGTAGTCCTGGATTCTCAGGATCATATGCCACCCAACCTCCCTATACCATTATTCTTTCTATCATAAATATAATATACAGCCCTTAGAGACAACTGACATTTGAAGGAGAGTGGGGGAAATTACTGGAAAGCTTCCAAATGAAAGCAAGATTCTTATTTGAGTTTCAGATCCATGCCTTTATTTGGCTCTTATGTAAATGCCTGAAAAATGAAGAAGGCATAATGCCCACTTCTTGAGAAAAACCGATTGTCACTGCATGCCACTCTATCTCTAAACACTCACCCCCTCACCACCATTATACTCAAAGAGCAACTGAATGAGAGAAGTGAACTTTATTCCTCATGTGGAGAAAACTTCAGGAGGAGGAATGACTAAGTATTTGACTTTGAGAGGATATGCAGATGATACCACTTTGACTGCAGAAAGTTGTTATAGGAAAGGGAATTTAAAGATCTTCCCTGCCCTTTAATAGACCTAGGGTAGAATTTGAAGACCTTCCCTGCTTTGAAAGAAAACTGTGCCCTCTCATAGACTGAATGCAGTCACATGGAGCCTGTGGTGGGAGGCATTTGCTGAAGGGAAGCAGAGCCCACAGAAAGCTGGGAATCAGAGCCAGAGAGATGGTAGGAGAGACAGGAAGTTGAGGCAAGGAGAGAGAAAGGTTTGTGAGTACATATTGATCTTGTATTGGTTTGTGGGAAGGCTAAAGGATGCTGTGGCTCTCAGTGTTATTATGGCTTCTGAATATCTTTGGTACTATGATGGAATCAGCTGACTGGTTTTGGGACTGGGTTTTCTAGTGTCTAAATAGATGTTTCAGTTCTGTCCTTTATATGGAGAGCTTGGTACGTTTTGTGATTGAACATCATGCAATATTTATAGTCATGTTCTTTATTGTGACCATGGGTGCTGTAAATATTGCACTGGCAATACAAAAGTGAAGAGGAATTAAGAAGCCTCTTGAAGAGGGTGAAAGGGGAGACTATAAAAGCTGGACTAAAGCTTAATGTGCACACACAAAAAGAAACCTAAGATCTTGGCAACTGGTCCCATCATTTCCTGGCAAATAGAGGGAGAAGGAATGGAAGCAGTGTCAGATTTTACATTCTTGGGCTCAAAGATCACTACAGATGGTAACTGCAGCCATGAAATCAACAGATATTTGCCCCTTGGAAGGTCTGTGGCAAATCTGGATAGTATATTTAAAAGCAGAAACATTGCTCTAAACAACCATAAAATAGCACCCCAAAAGAAATCCTCAAACAGCTGAACCAGCAAAAAGATGGGATGAAACAATCTTTGGGCACAAGAAACTTGGAAGATCAGCAGGAAAGATCTGTCTCAGTCAGATAAAAGGATAAAAGGGGAGTGTAGTACAGGACAGGAAATGTTCTAGCAAGCCAGCAGCAAACCCCACCTCAGGTAACCAGTGAAGAGAAAAGAAAACATTACAGATTCAATAATGCTAAACTGTTTACATCCCTATATGGGAAGATGATATTTGTAATTCTTAAAAATTGTATCACTAATAGCACACCTAGAAGGAATATACGTATATAGAGGGTATGGTAGAAGGTGAATTTGAGGGAATGACATAAAAAAATAAGGGATGAGAAGGAGGAGTACAATGGGTGCAGAAAGGAAGGGACATGTGGAATGGGGTAAATTATTTCACATGAAGACGTGAGAAAGACCTATTACAGTGCAGGGGAAGATGGGAGGGTGGATGATGGGCATCACAAGAACCTTACTCTGATCAGTATTGACTCAAAGAGGGAATTCTATACACAATAAGTTTAATATTGAAATTTATCTTACCTGACAGAGGAGAGGAGATCAAGTAATGGGATGGACGGACTAAAGGGTGAAAGATAGGGGAAGGCAGCAGACAGAAGAAAAACATTGATGAGAAGGTATAATGGTAATGGTAATTTGAAGATCTTCCCTTCCCCTTGTGTTGGCAAGCAAACAGGTACTTAGCACTTAGTTCCAAGTTCATGATTGTGTTAAGTATTAAGATTCAAAACTTGTGAATCCCTCAGTGGGATGGACTTGCTGATGTAACAGGAAGGGGTGGGGCATGGAGGAGCTAATACCATATATAAGGGGGAGCAAGCATCTGGAGGTTGGGCTGCTACTGCAGGAGAGAGAGAAGAGAACTGAGAACTGAGAAGAGAAATGAGAATTGAGGATTGAACCAAGAATTGAGAACAACTGAGAAATGAGAAGGGAGGAGAACTGGGAGGAGGCATGGCTGTGGTGTTGGTATTTTGACTATCTGTTTTGATGTTACTTTATCAAATTCATCTGATAATAGAGGACAGCGTTGTTGTTACAGAAGCCCTGGGACCTTGCTGCTGGTTCAGAAGCCCTGAAAGAAGATTTTCTTGTTGTATATTTACAGAAATCCTGGCGGAGGGTCTTGCTGATGACTTCAGAGGTCCAGGGACTATATTGATAATTTGTGTTGATTCCTCAGACCTTGTTGTTGGGTCTATGTTGATTTCACAGGCAGAAAGTGAATTGATGAGGATGCTGACAATGTGCATGAATGTTATTGTGGCTTTGTTAAGCTTTGTCTTCCCAGGAATAGAAATTTTGAAGGACTTGAGGTGGACTAGACACTGTGAGCTTCAGTATGGAACAGGAACTGGACAAGAAGCTGGGCAACAAGGAGCTGGAAGGAGATGGGACCATGGAAGGGGAGAGCAAGCCCCAAGTCAAGATGAAAAGACCTCTCCTTGGGTATTTAATGCAAACTGAGAAGATCATGATTTGCTAGGGTTGGAGAACCTTTACATTTTGATGATTGAGTTAAGGACCTACTAATTAAGGATGATTGGAAACTAATCTCCAATCAAGAAGAAATAATATTTTTTGATTGAAAAGATTAAGACAACATGACCTAGGGGCAGAGAACTTTTGACCTCTGTACTTTTTGTCAATTAAGGAGGATTGCCTCCTTAAGAATGATTGAGTTACTAAATGAATATACTTTGTTTAAAACTATAGGACCACTTTGGTGAAAACTATGTGGCCATTTTAGTGATAAGTTATTATGCCATAACATAATGAATGCTGTATTTTTATTTTTTGTGAATGTTTTGTCTTAGTTTGTTACTGAATAAATAGAGAGCTCAGTATACTGTGTAATCAGAACCTTGAAAACTGTTCACAGCAGCAGTCCTCTGGAAAGCTGCTCATGCTTGGCTTTACATAAGGGAAAGGGTGAAAGGAGAGAGAGGACAAACAGAAGAAAGAATAGAATGGACGGAATTACACAGTTAGCATCCATAATTCTGAAATGTGAATGGGATGAACTCTTCCATAAAATGGAAGTAGATAGCAGAATGGATCAAAAATGAGAATCCTACAATATGTTGTTTATAAAAAATACACTTGAAACCAAGAGACACACACAGAGTAACAGTAAGGAGCTGGAGCTGAATCTATTATGATTCAGCTGAAGTTAAAAAAGAAAAAAGCAGGGGTAGCAATCCTGATCATAGACAAAGTAAAAACCAAAACCAGACCTAATGAAAAGAGGTAAAGAAGGAAAATATATCTTGTACCGTAGACAATGAAGCAATAGCAATACTAAACACATATACACCTAGTGGTATAGCACCCAAATTCTTAAAGAAGTTAAGTGAGTTATAGGAAGAAAAAGACAGCAAAACTATATTGGAGAACCTCAACTGTCCCCTCTCAGAATTAGATAAATCCAACCAAAAAATAAACAAAAAAGAAACTAAGGAGGTAGACAGAATATTAGAAAATTTAGATATGCCAGATCTTTGGGAAAAACTGAATGGGAACAGATATCAGCAAAATAGCAACACAAGGCACCTATACAAAAACTGACCATGGATTAGGGCATAAAAACCCCAAAATCGAATGCAGAAAAACAGACATATTAAATGTGTTCTTTTCAGATCATAATACAATAAACATTACATTCAACAAAGGGCAGTGGAAAGATAAATTAAAAATTAATTGGAAACTAAATAATCTCATCCTAAAGAATAAGTGAGTCAAAGAACAAATCATGGAAACAATCAATAATTTCATCAAAGAGAATAAAAACAATAAGACAACACACCAAAATTTATGGAATGAAGTGAAAGCAGTACTTAAGGGGAAATTAATTTCTCTAAATTCTTACATCAAAAAAAAAAAAAAAAAACAGATCAATGAATTGGACAGGCGACCAAAAAAAAGAACAAATTAAAAATTCCCAGTGGAGCACCAAATTGGAAATACTGAAAATCAAAGATGAGATTAATAAGATTGAAATTTAAAAAAAACTATTGTGCTAATAAATAAATCTAGGAGTTGGTTTTGTGAAAAAACCATTAAGAAAGATAAGCCATCAGTTAATTTTATTTTTAAAAAAAGAAAGAAAAAAACCAAATATCTAATATTAAAAAGGAAAAGGGTGAAATCATCACCAATGAAGAAGAAATTAATGTATCATTATGAAATATTTTGTCCAATTATATTCCAATAAATCTGACAAAAATGAATATAAATTTCCCTGATTAATAGATCAGGAAAAGAAAAACCTAAATAACCACATTTTAGAAAAAGAAATTGAAAAAACCATTAATGAACTCCCTAAGAAAAAATTCCCAGGATCAGAGGCATTCACAAGTAAATTCTACCAAAGATTTTGAAACAACTAATTCCAATACTATATAAACTATATGGGAAAATAGGCAAAAAAAGAGTCTTATCAAACTCCTTTTAATGAGACAAATATGGTACCTAGACCAGGAAGACCTAAAAATAGAGAAAGAAAATTATGGACCAATATACCTAATGAATCTTGACTGATGCGAAAATTTTGAAAAAAATATTAGCAAGGTGTTTATAGCAATATATCACAAGGATTATACACTATGGCCAGGTGAGATTTATACCAGGAATGCAGGGCTGGTCAAATATTAGGAAAACTATCAACATAATTGACCATATCAATAATAAACCCAACAGAAATTATATAATTATCTCAATATATGCTAAAAAAGCTTTTTGACAAAATATAGTACCCATTCTTATTAGAAACACTAGAGAGCATAGAGAGCATTCCTTAAAATCATAAGCAGTCTCTATCTAAAACCATCAGCAAGCATTATCTGTAATGGGGATAAGCTAGAAGCCTTCTCAATAAGATCGTAGCTGAAGCAAGGATGCTCATTATCACCACTATTATTCAAGATGGTCCTAGAATGTTAGCTATAGAAATAAAAGAAGAAAAATAAATCAAAGGAATTTTAATAGTCAATAGGGAAACAAAGCTATCACTCTTTGCAGATGATATGATAGTATACTTAGAGAACCCTAGAGAATCAACTAAAGAACTATTTGAAATAATTAACAACTTTAGCAAAGTTGCAGGACATAAGATAAACCCACATAAATCATCAATATTTCTTTATATGACCAACAAAGCCCAAGAGAAAAGCGAAAGAGAAATTCCATTTAAAATAACTATAGAAAATATCAAATACTTGGAAGTCTACCTTCCAGGACAAACCCAGGAACTATATGAACACAATTACAAAGTATTTTTTACACAAATAAAGTCAGGTCTAAACAATTGGAAAAATATCAGTTGCTCATGGGGAGAATGAGCCAATATAATAAAAACGATATTTCTGTCTAAACCAATTTACTTTTTCAGTGCCATATCAATTGAACTTTCAAAAATTATTTGATAGAATTAGATAAAATAACAATAAAATTCATCTGGAAGATCAAAAGGTCAAGAATATCAAGGGAATTAATGAAAACAAATACAGAGAAAGGTGGTCTAGCAACAGCAGATCTCAAACTATATTATAAAGCACTAATCATCAAAACTGTTTGGTCCTGGCTAAGAAAGAAAGGGGTTGATCAGTGGAATAGATTAGGTACACAAGACACAGTAGTCAATGACCATAGTAACCTAGTGTTTAATGAACTCAAAGACCCCAGCCTTTGGCATAAGAACTCAGTATTTGACGAAAACTGCTGGGAAAACTGTAAAATAACAGGACCAAAAGTAGGTATTGATCAAGATCTCACACTGTTTAGCAAGATAAGGTCAAAATGTGTGTATTGTTTAGACATAAGGAGTGACACCAAAAACAAATTAGAAGAGCAAGGAATAGTTTACCTGTCATATTTATGGAGAAGGGAAGAATTCATGACCAAACAAGAGATAGAGAACACTGCAAAATGTAAAACAGATCATTTTGATTATTTTAAAATAAAAAGCTTTTATATAAAGAAAACCAATGCAACTAAGGCCAATTAGAAGGAAAGCATAAAGCTGGAAAACAATCTTTATAGCAAGAGACTTTAATAAAGTTTTCATTTCTTAAATGTAGAAAACTGAGTTAAATTTGGAAGAACAATTTGATAAATGGTCAAAGGATATGAACAGGAAATTTTCAGATGAAGAAATCAAAGCGTATAGACACATGAAGAAGTGCTCTAAATAATTTTTGATTACAGAAATGCAAATTATAGCAACTCTGAAATACTGTCTTACACCTGCCTATCAGATTGGCTAATATGACAAAAAAGGGAAAATGATAATGTTGGAGAGGATCTGGAAAAACTGGGACACTGATGCACTATTGGTGGAGTTGTGAACTAATCCAATCATTCCAGGGATCAGTTTGAAACTATGCACAAAGGGCAACCAAACTGTGCATACCCTTTGATCCAGAAATACCACTACTAGGTCTGTATCCTGAAGAGATCATAAAAAAAATGGAAAAGCCCTACATATGCAAAAATATTTTAGCAGCCCTTTTCCTGGTATCAAAATATTAAAAATTGATGGGATGCCAATCAACTGAGGACTAACTGAACAAGCTGTGGTACAAATGTGGAATGGAATACTACTGTGCAATAAGATATGAGGAACAAGCAGATTTCAGAAAAACCTCAAAAGACTTTTACAAACTGATGAAAATGAAAAGAGCAGAACCAGGAAAACATTGTACACAGTATCAGCAACCTTGTGTGATGATCAGCTATGAATGACTCAGCTCTTCTCAGCAACACAATCATCCAAGACAAGTACAAATGACTCACAAAGGAAAATGCTGTCCACATCCAGATAAAGAACTGATGGACTCTGAATGCAGATTGAAATATATTTTTTCACTTACTTTATCCTTTTTTGTGTTTTTTTCCCTTTTGATCTGTTTCTTCTCTCACAACTGTGACTAATATTGAAATATGTTTTGTGTGATAGCACATGAATGACCTACATCAAATTACCTAACCGGTTTTGGAAGAGTGGAGTGGAGGGAGGTAGAAAAAAATTTGCAACTCAAAATCTTGTAAAAATGAATGTTAAAAATTGTCTTGACATGTACTTGGGAAAAAATAAAATATAAAAAAAAAGCAGAGACATCACCTCACTAACAAAAAGTCTGTATAGTTAAAGCTATGCTTTTTCTAGGAGGAATGTATGAATGTGAGAGTTGGACTATGAGGAAAGCCGAGCACCACAGAATCAACATTTTCAAATTGTGGTACTGGGGAAGATTTTTAAGAGTCCCTTAGACAGCAAGAATATCAAATCAGTCGATACTTAAAGAAATTAATTTATGCTATTCACTGGAACATCAAATGCTGAAGCTGAAGCTTAAATAGTTTGGCCACGTAATGAGAAGATGGGATGCACTGGAAAAGCCCCTGACGTTTGGAAAGATTGAAAACAAAGAGAAAAGGAGACAGCAGAGGATGAGAAGAATAGAGGGTGTCATGTCACAATGAACATGAACTTGGACAGACTTCACTTGATAGTAGAGGATACAAGTGCTTGGCATCTATGTAGATGTGAAGAGTCGGACACAACTGAATGCCTGAACAACAACAAATACAAGTTCTGTGTAAGTAAGACTTATACAAGAAGAATGAGGTTTGGCTTATTGACTCTTTCCTTGAAACGTAATTATAGGATATAACTGGGCAGCTAGATGGTTCAGTGGATAGAGCACTGGGTCTGGGGTCAAGAAAACCCGAGTTCAAACAGCCTTGGGTACTTACTAGCTGTGTGACTTTGGGCAAGTCACTTAACCTCTGTTTGCCTAGGAGACAGCGAGGTGGTTAAGTGGATAGAGTGTTGGGCTTGGAGTCAAGGAGACCTGAGTCCAAATCTGGCTTCAGACACTTACTAGCTGTGTGACCTGGGCAAATCACTCAATCTGTTTGCCTTAATTCTCTGGAGAAGGAAATGGCAAACCACTGCAGTATCTTTGCCAAGAAAACCCCAATGGGTCGTATGGTCTGTGAGGTCACAAAGCATCCGATATGACTGAATTGAGTTAAAAACAACAACAAAATAATTGTTCAGGCTTTATTAGTTGTAGGACTGACTGAATTTGTATTGAGACCTTGGGAACTGTAGCTTTACATAAAAATAAAATCTCTAAAATGCCAATTATCCAAGCAATCGAAATACAGATAGTCATCAGGAGAATGATTTCCAAGACTGAAGCCATAATAATTTCAATATTTCTAAGGAAAGAATGCTTCAAGTACATATTTCTCAAGATGTTCTTACAAATCCCATGTTACAATTTTTTCCCAATTTTCTCATCCTGTCAGAGATACTCCCAGGAATTCAGTCAACTAAATGTAGTTGACTAAAATAAGTGGAATTTTTCTGTATAAAAAATAATTTCTTGGTTTTCAACTTTTTTTATTTAGAGAAATCTTATTAAGATGCTAGAATTTGCACTAGTAATAACAATTATTTCCTAATCTTAAATCCCTGCTCTCCTGACCCTAAACCAAAGTTTAGCCAAACAGAACCAGAATCAGAAAACATCCCCAGCAAAGAAATTTCCTTTCCCGAAATGAGAGGTTTAACACAAACTCCTTGTCCTTGGATCTGGAACAGGTACTAGAGATGGGGAGAAGATGATAATACAAAGCAGCAGATCCCATTGATCATGGGTTTGGGTTTTTAAAAATAAGTTGCAAAAATAAATGGGTGGTGAGTCTGTCATGTAAATTTGCAAGATTTCTTCGCAGTGAGATTCCTTAGTGGAAAGTGGAAAACAACCCACTTTCACTTCTATGGCTTTAGTACATATTTGCTATTTCCTATTTGGATCTCTGCATATTGAATGGGACACACCTAATAACCACAAAGCCCCTCTTTCCACACTTGCAAACTCTGAAAAATTATCTTTGGTAAAACTAGGGTGAGATCACGGCAGAAATAGTTTACCATATATGGATGAAAGGAGACCTATACTTTCTTGCCATCTATCTGCAAGGCCATGACAGAATAAAATACATGATGGCTTTAAACCTGCAGAGAAGCTATGCATGCTAGTAGAAAAGTCCCTCCTAAGGAATATACTTTACATGCAATGACAGTAGTGTCTTGGCTGTTTCTTTCTGTAGCCTGGTTCCATTGAGAGGTAGATAGCCAATCTTCTGGCCCTGGGCATACAGAAGGAATGTGCCCACAGATGGTGGTATTACATCAGGACGGGGGGATGGCAGAATGGTGGGAGGAGCAATGCTTGGTATACCTGCCACAGGAGGAAGGAAAAAGAGACAAAGACAAGAAAAAAGAAAAATTAGCTAAATTAGGTTTCCCCTAGATCACAGTCTCTAAAACCTAAGACTCTCCACCCAACAGATGTGTTCCAGATGTTCTTTTAAATGAAATTTGGATTTCTAGGAGATTTTTTAAAAATTTAAGTTTTGGAAATCTGCCCATTATTCATACTAAGAAAAACAAAGATGTTTTAAGAAAAACAAAGATATTTTACAATTTAAAAAAAACCCCAAGCTTTGGGTTAGTGCCCAGTTTGACAGGCAAATTTCTTTCATACTGAGCTACTTGGGAGGACAAAGAGAAGAGGAAGAAAGTAATGGTAATGGAAAGGAACATATGGTTTCATAAATCCCAGATACTCTAATCACAAAAACTAAAAATGAGACCAAACATTCAATCTTGGCAGGGGGATGAGGGGGCTGGGTAGTAGGGTCTCAACTTGTGATTTCATTGGTATAGGGAATCCCCAGTGAGGAAACTCCTGCTGCCAATTCATATCAGAATTGCGTTGCGTCTTATAACCTTAGAGAGTTGCCTGGGAAATTGAAAATTTAATTTTTTATAATATATTATATATTATATAATAATATAACATATTATATATAATATATATTATATAATATAATATGTAATATAATAAAAATATATAAAAATCAAAATTATATATGCTCAGTCATACAATCAGTATCTACGGGAGGCAAGTGTTCCTGACTCTGAGGATGGTTCTCTATTCACTGTCAACATGCCTCCCAAATGTTCCCCTGAATATACTGTGGACCAGATTATAAATCATTATACCAAATTTATGGATTTTTCCTTTCAATTTTTCCTCCCTCAATCTCAGGCACTCCCCAGAGAACAAATGGCCTAGGATTTGGTGTAACATTTAATCAGTATCATGGCTTTTCCTCATGTTTCCAAGTATTTGTCTGCCACACAGTGAATCCTTAAGGGGTTCTTACATGAGGGAGTGATTCCTGGTTGGGATCTAGTTCCTTCAAGCTCTCTGCCATCCTTATCCACACACCAACAATAGTTGCTGTTTCCATGACACTGCAAAGGGTTAAAATTGCCAAACTCATCACACTGCGGAATATACTGATCTTCCCGAGGTCTGCTACCATAGTGCTCCAGAAGACTTTCCCTCCAGTGCTCACAAACTGTCTTTGGTCCCTGTGTAGGTTCTAAAGAAAGAAAGAAAAGTCTTTTATTAAGGATCAACTACAGAAATCAGCACACATGCTGCTGACCCTGAGCTCTACTTCTTGTATCTTCCAAATGCTCAATTAACAAAGAAAAGCAGGTTCCAAATCTCCATTTCTGGGCCAGAGTTCACGATAAGAGCTTCCAAAGTTACCACGGAAAGTACCATATCAACGGGAAGCAAAAGAGAACCATTTTCCCTTAAGGATTTTTTTTAATCAAGTCTCAACAATAAGAAAACAAATATGCTTAAACCAGGATAAAGGAGCTTAGCCTAAGAAGACTTGACCATGCTCTAAAGCTGAAAGAAATTTAGAAATCTCTCCACTGAGGCATCATACAGCCACTCTTCCCTTTCCGATTCATCCACTGTTCCCTCTGATGAAGCATCAGTGTGGATTGTCACTCAGGAAATGGATTCAGTCTCTATGGTTCCAGAGAACCACCAAATTAATTTTGTCCTGTTCAAGTTCTAGTATCTAAAAGGGCAGAGGGAATAAGCACTTACAGGACAGGACTTGTGCTAAGCACTTTGCAAATATCTCATTTGATTCACAAGGCTGATTTATATATATTTGTATAATTAAATTCAATAACGCGTTAAATCATTGAAATATACACATTGTTCTGTGTGCTGGGGTGATAAAAAGATTAAATGAGGCATGGTTTTTGCCTTCATGGACCTTACTATCTACAATATATGGAAATAATTATAACACCAAATATTCCATTCATATATGAAATTATTAGATTACATAGACACGTTATGTTTTTATAATATGTTATATACCTATATATAGATTTGCCTACATATACCTATACTTTGTAATGAAACTATATACATACATATATAAGTCAATCAATCAATATTTATTAAGTACCTAATTGTACTAAGTATTGGGGACATAAACATAGGTAAAAGCCCCTCCCCTCAAGGAGCTTACACTCTAACGGGGGAGACAAGATGCAATATGCAGGATAAATAAGAAATAATTAAGAGAAGTAATTAAGAGGGGCTGAGAAAGGGTTAGTTTAAAAGATAGAATTTTAGCAGGGATTTAAAGGAAGGCAGGCAAGTCAGTAGTAGGAGTGGAAGAGCGAGAACATTCCAGGCTTGGGGGATAGCCAGAGAGAATGCCTGGAGCCAAGAAATAGTGTCTTGTTCGTAGAACAGCCAGGAGATCAGGGTCACTGGATCAAAGAACACTTGTCAGGGAGTAACGTGTAAGAAGACTGGAAAGGGAGGAAGAAGCTAAGTTATGAAGGGCTTCGAGTGCCGAACAAAGCGTTTTGTATTTGATCCTGGAGGCAACAGGAAACTACAAGAGTTTTTTGGGTGGGGGCATGAAATGATTAGACCTGCCTTTTGGGAAAATCTGTTTAGTGGATGAATAGAGGATGGAGAGACTTGAGGAGACACTTGAGAAAGGCAGACCCACCAGCAAGCTAATTGAGGCGTGATGTGTTGAGGGCCTGAACTAGCATGGTAGCAAGGTCAGAGAAGAGAAGGAAGTGGGGCAAAGGTGAAATCAACAGCCCTTGGTAACAGCTTGGATATGGGGGTGGTGGTGAATGAAAGAGAGTGAGGAAGCTAGGAAGACTCCTAGGTTGTGAGCCTGAGGGATTGTGATGTTGGTGTTACCCTCTACTGAAATAGGGAATGTAGATGAGTTCTGTTTTGGACATGTTGAGTTTGAAATGTCTACTGAGAATCCAGTGAGAGATGTCTGAAAGGCATTTGGAGAATTCAGATCGGAGGTCATGAGCAGAGAGATTGGGGGAAGAAGGGCAGATCTGAGAATCATAGAGATGTTAGTTATATAGAGATGTTAGTTAAATCCATGAGAGCTGATGAAATCACTAAGTGAAGGAGTATAAAGGGAAAAGAGAAGACGATCCAGGTAAGAACTGTGAGAGACACTTACAGAGAGAGGGTGGATCTGGGAGAGCATTCAGCAAAGGAAACAGAGGAGTGGTCCAGTAGGTAGGAAGAAAACCAAGAAATAGTGGCATCCTAAAAATCTAGAGAGAAGAGAGTATCAAGGAGGGGTGATCAAGAGAGTCAAAACTGCAGAGAAGTCATGGAGGAAAGATCATTGGATCTGGCAACTATGAGATCATTAGTAACTTTGAAGAAAGCAGTTTTAGAATGATAAGCACAGATGCTGGATTATAAGGGGATAAGAAGAAAGTGAGAAGAGAGAAATTAGAGGCATCTATTGTAGACAGTCTGAGTTTAGCTACAATGAGCAGAAAAGATATAGAAAAATGGTTAGCAGGGATGGAAGGATCAATTGAGAGTTTTTCAGGATAAGGGAGACATGAGCATTTTGTAGGCAGGAGGAAATAAGCCACCAGAGAGGGAGAGGTTGAAAATAAATGGAAGAGATGGGATGACAGAGGAGGCAATCTGTTGGAAGAGATGGAAGGGAATAGAATCACTTGAAGGGGTAGAGGAATCAGTCTTGGTAAAGACAATGGCCACTTCATCATGTGAGACAGGAGTGAAACAGGAGCCACTTGAGTAATAGGAGACAAGGAAAAGGGGAGAAAGGGAGTTCAAGGTGAATGGACTAATTTTCTAAAATTGTAAAATATGAGGCAAGGTTCTCAGCTAAGAGAATGGGAAAGGGGGGAGGTTTAAAGAGGCATGAAAAGGTTTGCAAGAGCCACTGTAAAGAATGAGATAGTGAGGTGATAAGGGAGTTATAGTGGAATTGCTTTGTAGCTGTGAGGACCCAGTTAAGATTATGTAACATAAATTTGTAGTGTCCCGAGGAACAGCTGTGTTTTTCTCCATCTTTATTCAGTAGCATGTGTGTAGAACCAAAGGTGACAAATGGTTAGGGTGATCCAATTCTGAACTTGGTTGGGCATAATTGATCATGTGAGGGGGTGAGGGATTCAAGAAAGTGAGTCAGCTGTTCTGAGTGGAGTTGTACTGATTCACCAAGGAGTCAGGATGGAAAGAAAAGGGCAGGGAGATATACTGGGAGAGAACTGAGGGGTCAAGGGATTGGAGATCATGGTGTTGATGAAGAGGGATTATGTAAAGGAAAGCAGGACAGATGAAAATGGTCAGATAAGGGTATTTCAGAATTCTTGAACACTTGTAATGACAAGATCAAGGGTATGACCATCTTCATTTGTAGTTGGGGCAGTACACTTATTGCTGATAAGGAAGTTGAGGAAATGAGTAGTTAGGATTAGGTTTGTTGAAGTCCCCTAGCAGAAGGGAAGAAGTAGAGGAGGAGAGGAAAATTGTAAACCATTTATCACACTCATTGAGGAAGGAAGGGAAAATGGCTACCAGTATTTTTGATTGGGTGGTAGCTATTAATAGCATGAACCTCAAAGGAAAAGAGGTTACTTAGTAATAGAGGAATGGGGAGAAGCTGAAAGTGGCAGTGGGGAGGAAGAATATTCCATATCCCTTGTGTTGGACAATGAGCCAAGGAGAATGGTTGAAGGTGCAGTCAGTACTAGAAAGACAGCCAGGGATGCTGTTTCATCAGGGAAAAGGCAGCTTTCAATAAGAACTAGTAGATGGAGGGAGTAGAGAAGGAATATATTTATAGATGAAGAGAAGTCTGCTGCCTATGAAACAGGTATTTTAAAGAGGGCACAGTGGAAGGGCTGGTTAGACTAGAAGGACTGACAGGAAAGGGAATGAGGAATCAGGTAATAGGATGAGGAATGGGGTATTTTATATCATGTATATGTATTATGTATATGTATTATATATGTATAATATATATTATATATATGCAAATGTTTTATATATATGTATCTATATTATATATGTTTACATACATAAGTATGTTGGTTCAGCTTCCCCCCCCCCCCAGTTTTTCAGACTCTTCATGACCCGTTTGGGGTTCTTGGTAAAGATACTAGAATGGTTTTGCCATTTTCTTCTCCAACTCATTTTATAGATGAGGAAACTGAGGCAAACAGGGTTGTTCAGTGACTTGCTCAGGGTCACACAGCTAGTGTCTGAGGCTGGATTTGAACTCGGGGAGATGAGTCAAGGATGTCTACTCCGAGCCCTTTATCTACCGTGCCACCTAGCTCCCCCTGCATACATGAGTATGTATGTCTTATTCTACCCACTGAATCTATCACCTCTCTGTAATGGATAACATGGTTCATCATTGGTACTCATGGCAATCATGGAGAGTCTTTTTATTAATTGTAGTTTTTATAGCTTTTGAAGTTGTTTCATTTTCATGGTATTGTGTCTTGGGTTCTGCTAACTGCATTACTCATTAGTTTATTAAAAATCCTTGAAATTGTTAATTTATACTCTGAATTATTCTTCTTATATCTGTTTCTTTCCCTCTGTATCAGTTCATACAAGTTTTTCTACTTCTTTTGGAAATCACCTATTTCCTCATATCATATAATATTTCATCATATTCATATGGCAAGATTAAAGGACTTTTTCTTTTCTTTGATCTCTTTTGATTATAGGACTAGCAGTGTTATAACTGGGAAAACACATGTTCTGTTCAGTAATTTTTACTCTATTACTTAATATGTCACTTTATACAATAAAGTTAATAAAATATGTAGGAAAAATGTCAAAAATCTGAAAAGATAAAATGAAAAGAGACATACACATAATATACATGTGACACACAACACATATGATAAAGGTATTCTATATTATGATATATATTTGTACATACATATTTATAAAAGCCATGAAGGGAACTTTCTGAATGACTACGCATATTTGTTAAAATAAATTTGTTTTTCCTTTTTCCCAGTGGCATGGGGAGTGAGGGGAGAAAACAGATTTCTGCTCATTTTTTAAAATAGAGAGATGGAGGGAGGGTGCTACAGATGTGAAATAATTGCATGCAGCTCAGATGGGATCGCTATATTATTAATCTGACAGGCAAATGTTTACTTTATTACAAGAGACCTCCCAGGAAGTAGGAGTAAAACCAAACATATCAAACAACAGCGAAAAGGAACAATGTTTGGAACATAAATAAATAATCAATGTTTGTTGCCTAAAAAATGATACAAGAATCTGAGTTCAGTGCATAATTTTCATGGTTTCCTTTTCTGGATCATAATTCACATATTCCTTCTTTCTAACCCTGGCCTTTATTTTGTCTTCTCTAGCAGCACTTCATCTTGCTGATTGCATCAGCTTCCATGGATTCAATGATCATTATTGTGAAGATGAGTCTTACATCTACCCACCAACTTATTGTTGAACAACTCTAAGTGGGTGTTCTTAACTCAACGTGTCCAAAACAGAACACATTATCTTTTCCCCAAAACCTGATCCTCTTCCTAATTCCCCTATTTCTCTTAAGGGTTATCCAATTCTTGTAGTCATACAGGTTTACAATCTTGTAGTTATACTGAACGCAGCTTCATTGACCACACATATCCAATCAGTTACTAAGTATTTTTGGTCCTACTACAATAACATCTCTCATGTCCGTACCCTTCTCTCCACTCACACGGCCATCCCCCTACTTCAGACCGTCATGACCTCTTATCTGAACCAAAGCAGTCGTTTCATGTGAGTCAGTCAACAAGCATTTATTCAACTCTACCTTGTTCCCTTCTTTTGAATTCTCAGGCCCCTTATAATTTCACCAATAATAACTACCCTGCTAAACCTCAGACTTGGATCACTCCCAACATTTACCACCTTCATTCCTATATATATGCTGCTGAATGATGGTGATGAAAATCACCCAACAATTCTGACTGGGCTCATTACAAATTTATGTTACACAGCCTCAACTGGGGACTCACTTCTGCTAAGCAATCCCACCACATGTGCCTTCTCAGCTCACCATCTCACTTTCTACAGCTGCTGTTCAAAACATTGCTATCCCTCTTCAAATTTCCTGTGCCTCCCCCTCAAGCCACCTTCTCTGATAAGAAACTTGCTCCCGATTTAACAGAAAAAGATAAAAAACAAAACAGAAAATTGAGGCCATTTGCTGTGAATCCCTTTTTGTTCCCTGTTCCTTATCTCGTATTCATATGGCCATCTGCCACTATTTCCTGCTTCACTCCTGTGCCACATGATGAGGTGGCTTTACTCCTTACTAGGTCAAACCTCTTTACCTGCTTTGTCTATCCTTCTCTATCTCTTCTCCTCCGAAAGACTGCCTCCTCTGCCATCCCTGCCTTCTCACTCCTTTTCTTTTTAAATTTAATTTTAATTACTAGTCTTCAACATTTATTCTTATAATATTTTGAGTTCTAAAATTTCTCCCCTCCCCAAGATGGCATGAAATCTGATATAGGCTATCCATGTATAATCATATTATAAACATATTTCCTACATTAGTGATGTTGTGAAAAAAGAATCAGAACAAAAAGTGAAAACCAGAAGAAAGAAAAAAACAAAAAACCCCAGCAGCATAGTCTGCTTCAATCTGCATTCAGACTCTACAGTTCTTTGGATGTGGACAGCATTTTCCATCATGAGTCTTTTGGAATGGTCATAGATCATTATATTGCTGAGAAGAGCTAAGTCTAACACAATTGGTCATCGCACAATGTTGCTGTTACTGTGTACAATGTTCTTCTGGTTCTGCTCACTTCACTCAGCATCAGTTCGTGCAAGTCTTTCCAGGTTTTTCTGATATCTGCCTGCTCACCATTTCTTATAGAACAATAATATTCCATTACATTTATATACTACAACTTGTTCAGTCATTTCCCAATAGATGGCATCCACTCAATTTCCAATTCTTGGCCACCACAAAAAGAGTTGCTATAAAGATTTTTGTACATGTGGGTCCTTTTTCCTTTTAAAATGATCTCTTTGAGATACAGATCTAGTAATGGTATTGCTGGTCTAACACTTTTCAGTCTCTCTTTGTCTACTGGCTCAATCCCCACTACATACAAGCCTGTAATATTCAGTGCATCCTTCCATTCCCACTTACAATCATCCTATGTCTCTTGTGCCCTTCGTGGCTAACCTCCTAGAAATGGCCATCTGTAATATGTGTCTCTGGTTTCTTTCCTCTCTCTTCTGAACCTCTTATAACCCAGTTTCTGACCTTATCATTCCATTGAAAAACTGCTCTCTCCAAAGTTACAAATGATCTCTTAGTTACCAATATGATGACAATTTGCCAATGTGCTACTTATCTTCTCTACTGATCTTGCATCTCCAACTACCTCTTGAACTGGATGTCCAGTAAACATCTTAAAGTGAACATGTTCAAAACCAAACTGTTTTCCATAAACCTTAATTTCCTTCTAAATTCTCTAATCCCTAACTTGTTGTCTAGGATAGGACCATCCTCCCAGTCCATAAGGCTCTTAACCTAGATGTTGTCTTTGACCCCTCACTGTCTCTCCACTCCCCATCCCCATCCAAATCCAATCTGTTTCCAATGCCTGTTGATTTCACCTTTGCAATGACTCTTGAATGTGCCCCTTTCTCTCTTCTCACAGTGTCACCACTCTGGGGCAAGTCCTCATCATCTCACACCTGAGCTATTGAATTAGCCCGCATCACATCTTTCTCTGCTCCAATCCATCCTCCACTCAGCTATCAAAATCATTTTCCTTCAGCTCATGTCTGACCATATCACTCTCCCTACTCATTAAACTCTAATGACTCTCTATTTCCTCCAGGACCAAATTCAAAATATTTTATTTGGAATTCAAAGTTCTTCATAACCTCACCCCTCCTAGCTTTGCAGTCTCATATATCTCACGCCTCTCCAGTGACATTAGCTTCCTGGTTGTTTCATGACCAAGACACATCATCTCGTTGTTGTTTTCAGGCATGTCCAACTCCTTATGATCCCTTTTGTGATTTTACTGGCAAAGAACTGGAGTAGCTTGCCCTGATAGAATATAAGTTCCTTGAGGGCAGAGATGGTTTCGTCTTTCCTTGTATCCTTAGACAGCACATGGAACATAGTTGACATACAGTAAATGCTTGTTGATGACAAAATGACATTTTGCTTACATGATATATAATATGGCATATTAAATGTCATGTCACTAAAGATTATTTGACAGTGTAGCTAAATTACAAGTTAATTTGAGGAGGATAAAGGAAGCAGTCTATAAAATCACAAAATTATAGTAATAGAATATATACCATTTCAATTCAATAACACAAACATTTGTAAAGAATCTAAGGGTTTGTATACTCCTCAATGTAAGGCATCAGATCTTTATTAATTAAAAGTGTCTATAACATCATAAAAGAAACTGTAAGCTTAATACTCCAAAACTCCTCCAGTCCCAGATGTCTTACCAGGAGAACAATGAAGTCCATCTCCATGATAGCCAGGTTGGCAGTGACAAGAGAAGGAGCCAGGGGTATTATGGCAGACAGCAGCAGGGTGACATCTTTCTTCTATACATTCATTGACATCTGTAGACGTCAGGAATGGGAAGGAGCAAAGAGAGAAGGAAAAGAAAATCATGACTTCATTGTACATTGTTTGCATGATCCTTCTAGTACTGGAAAGGACCTTAAAGACCATCTTCAACTACTTTATCATATAGTTGGGGAAAGTGAGACCCAGGTTTTTGCCCAAGGTCACACAAGTAGTAAACTGATCTGCGTGACCTTAATGTATATGGACCTGGTTTGGAAGGGAAGCAAAGAAGCTTTTATACAGCACCTTCTATGAGCCAGGCACTATGTGTGCGAAGTGCTTTACAAATATTATTTTATTTGAACTTTTTTATTTGAACTAAATAAAATATTATTTTATTTGAACAAGCCTCCAAGATAGGTGCTGTAATTATCCCCATTTTATAGTTGAGGAAACTGAGGCAGACAGAGGTTAAGTGACTTGCCTGGGGTCCCATAGTTGGAAATGTCTGCAGCTGGATTTTTCATGGCTTCTTGACAACAGGCCCTTACTCTATCCACTGCACCTCATTGGAACCATTTAATTTCAGAGTTCCTTAAGAAATAGGATTTTTAAAGATTCTAAAGTACCTGGCAGGAGCTATTTTAAGGTAGACTTACTACACTGTTCCTAGAGTCAGAAAAGTTGTCACATGCTACATCAGAAATTTTAACTCATAAGAAATCAGAGGTTAGAATTATGAGGATGCTGTAGTTATGAGGACCACATTGTACTGTTGGTGGAGTTGTGAACCACTCCAACCATTCTTTGATCCAGCAATACCACTGCTAGGTTTATATCCCAAAGACATCCCCAAAAGGGAAAAGGACCTAATTATGCAAAAATATTTACAGCAGTTCTTTTTGTGGCTAAGAACCGGAAATTGAAGGGCATTGGGGAATGACTAATCGAGCTGTGGTATATGATTGTAAGGGACTGTTACTGTGCTATGAAAATGATAAACAGGCTGATTTCAGAAAAACCTGGATAAAGACCTACATGAACTGAGCTGTAACAAATCCAGAAGAATGTTGTAAAAAGTAACAGCAATATTATCCAAGGAAGAACTCTGAATGCTTCTAACTCTTCTCAGCAATACAATGACCCAAGACAATTCCTAAGGACTGACGATGACGCGCACTATCCACTTCCAGAGAAGGATGTTACTGTTTGAAAACAGACTGATGTCATTTTTTACCTTTCTTTCATTTTTTTCTTTTTATTCAAGTCTTCTTGTACAAAATTACTAATATGGAAATATTTTACACAATTTCGCATGTATAGCCTATACTCGATTGCTTACCATCTCAGGGAAATAGGGGAAGCAGGGAGGGAAGGATAGAATTTGGAACTCAAAACTTTAAATAAAAATGTTAAAAATGGAAAACAATATTCATTAGAGAAACTGGACCATAGTTTTCTTTCTATTTTTTTGTCTCACTGGTTTAGGTATCAAAAACATATTTGTTTCATAAAGGAAATTTGGTAAGACTCTTTCTTTGCCTATTTTTCAAAAGAGTTTATAAAGTATTGGGATTAATTGTGCCTTAAATGCTTGACAGAGAAACATAGTTCAGTGCACAGCCCCAGTCACAGCCAGCCAGGAGCAGACCTTTGCAGTGACAGAATCACTTGTAAATCCATCTGGTCCTGGGAATTTTTCTTCAGGAGCTCATGTATTCCTGTTCAATTTCTTTTCCTAAGACAGGTTTATTTAAGTATTCTATTTTTCTCTTCTCTTATTTTGGGCAATTTATAATTTTGTAAATATCCCTTTCACTTACATTGTCAGATTTATTTGCATACGATTGGGTAAACTACTGGTAATAACTGATTTCATTTTATCTTCATTGGTGATGCATTCACTCTTTTCATTTTTGATACTGTTTACAGTTTTCTTCTTTCTTTTTTGAAAATCAAATTAAGTAATGGTTTATTTACTTTGTTATTATTTTTTTATAGAACCAGCTCTCATTTTTTATTAGTTCAATGTTTTTTTAACTTTCGATTTTACTAATCTCTCTTTTGATTTTTAGGATTTCCATTTTGTTCTTTAATTGGGGATTTTAAAAAAGTTCTTTTTCCTATTTGTTTTACTTGCGTGCCCAATTCATTGATCTGATCCTTCTTTCTTTTACTCTGTATCTCATAAATTTTAGTATATTCTCTCATTGTCTTTATCTTTGATAAAATTATTTTTGTTTCCATGATTTGTTTTTTGATTCATTCATTCTTCAGGATTAGTTTACCAATTAGCAATTACTTCTTAATCTATGCTTCCACAGTCCTTTAATGAATATAATTTTTATTGCCTTATTGTCTAAGGGTACATTTAAGATATCTATTTTTCTGTATTTTATTGTGAGGTTTTTATGCCCTAATATGGTCAATTTTTATGAAAGTGGTATGCACAGCTGAGAAAAAAGTATAGTTTTTTCTATTCCTATTAAATTTTCTACAGCGGTATATCATATCTACTTTTAAAAAATTTCTTTTCATTAGGAGTAGAGCCAAGATGGTGGAGTAAAGGCAGGGACTCACCTGAGCTGTCCCCTAAACTGCTCCAAATACATTTAAAAATTACTCCACACAAATTCTAGAGCAGCAGAACCCACAAAATGACATAGTTGAAACAAATTCCTGACCCAAAACAACGTGGAAGGTTGGCATGAAAGGTTTGTTGCAACAGGGTGATAGAGGAGCACAGTCCAGTGCATAGCCCCTGCCCCAACAAACCAGGAGCAAGCCTTTGGAGTCACTGAATCAGCAGCAGCAGTGGCAGCAGCCACAACTGGCCACAAACTGATAATGGAAAAAACGATTGGTTAGAAGGAGACAACAGGAGTCTTTTTGTTAGCACTAAGGCAGGACTCTGTTGCTTTGGCAACATTTAGATCTGAGTGGCAGTCCTGGGGTGTGGATGAAAGCTGGCACACCAGAGCTTGTGGCAGTAGGGCAGCAGGGACCATTGTCACAGTTCCAGGGTAGAAAAGAGTGCTTGTGCTTACCCTACATTAAAGTAAGAGGGGAAGGAGAAAACAGGCCAAGGGAGTAGTAAACACCACTCCTTAGATAATAACACCTTGGAAGAACTGAAAACTGACAGGTCCCTTGAAGTATCTCTGAAAACAACTGCACAAAACCCTTGAAGCTTGAGACAATGCACTCTTCACCCTCAAAACGGAGTCCTAATTTAACACAATAGTTAAAAGTCAAGTAACAGGCTGGGAAAATGAACAAAAAATAGAAAAAACTCTAATTACAGAAAGTGACTATTGTGACAAGATAAAAATACACACTCAGAAAAAGATAACAAAATCAAAACTCCTACATCTAAAGCCTCCAAGAAAAATATGAATTTGTCTGAGACCATGGACAAGCTCAAAAAGGATTCTGAAGATCAAGTAAGAGAGGTAGAGGAAAAATTTGGAAGAGAAATGAGAGAGATACAAGAGAATAATGAAAAATGAGTCAAGAGCTTAGTAAAGGAGGCATTAAAAATACTGAAGAAAATATAAACAAGGCCAAATGGCAAAAGAGGTACAAAAAGTGAATGAGGAGAAGAATGCTTTAAGAAGCCAAATTTGCCAAATGGAAAAGGAGGTCCAGAAGTTCAGTGAAGAAAATAATTCCTTAAAAATTAGAATAGAGCAAATGAAAGCTAATCACTTTATGAGAAATAAAGAAACAACCAAACAAAACCAAAAGAATGAAAAAATAGAAGAAAATGTAAAATATCTCACTGGAAAAACAATTAACATGAAAAATAAATCCAGGAGACATCATTTAAAAATTACTGGACTACTTGAAAGTCATGATAAAAAAAAGAGCCTAGACATCATCTTTCAAGAAATTATCAAGGAAAGCTGTCATGATATTCTAGAATCAGTGGGTAAAATGGAAATCGAAAGAATACACTAATTACCTCCTGAGATTCCAAAATGAAAGCTTCCAGCAATATTATAGCCAAATTCCAAAGCACCCAGGTCAAAGAAAAAATATTGCAAGCAGTCAGAAATAAACAGTTCAAGTATGGTGGAATCACAGTCAAGATGACACAAGATTTAGCAGCTTCTACCTTAAAGGATCAGAGGGCTTGGAATATGATATTCTGGAGGGCAAAGAAGCTAGGATTACAACCAAGAATCAATCACCTACCCAGTAAAATTGAATATAATCCTTCAGGGGGCAAAAGTAGATATTCAATGAAATAGAGCACTTTCAAGCATTCTTGACAAAAAGAAGAGTTGAATAGGAAATTTGGCTTTGAAATAAGACTCAAGAAAAGCATAAAAAGGGAAACAGAAAAGGGAAATCATAAAGTTAAAGTGTGTACATTCTTACAAGGGAAGATGATGTTCATGACTCATAAGACCTTTCTCATTACTAGGACAGTTAGAAGGAGTATATATAGATGGAGGGCACAGGTGTGACTTGAATATGAAGGGATAATATTTAAAAAAGTAAAATTAAGGAGTGAGAGAGGAATATACTGGGAGAAAAAGAAAATGGGAGGTAGAATGGGGTAAATTATCTTACATAAAAGAGGCAAGAAAAAGCTTATACAGTGGAGGGTAAATGTGGGGGGGGGGAGGTAAGGGAATGTGAACAAACCTTACTCTCATCAGAATTGGCTCAAAGAGGGAATGGCATACACACTCAATTGGGTATAGAAATCTATCTTACCCTACATTAAAGTAAGAGGGGAAGGAGATAAGAAAAGGAAGGGGTGACAGAATAGAGGGCAAATTGAGGGAGGGGGTAGTCAGAAGCAAAATATTTTTAAGGAGTGACAGGGTTAAAGGAGAGAGCATAGAATGAACTGGTGGGGGGAGAATAGGATGGAGGTAAATACAGTTAGCAAGTAGTTGTGTAAAAATTTTGAAGCAGATTTCTCTGATGGTGTCATTTCTCAAACGTATAGAGAACTGAGTCAAATTTATAAAAGTAAGAGCCATCCTGCAACTGATAAATGATCAAAAGTATGTTTTCAGATGAAGTAGTCAAAACTATTTATAGTCATATGAAACACCTTAACTCACTATTGATTGGAGAAATGCAAATTGAAACAATTCTGAGGTAGTACCTCATACCTATCAGATTGACTGGGATAGAAAAGGTAAATAACAAATGTTGGAGGGCATTTGGTGAAAATGAAACATTAATACACTGTTTGTGGAGTTGTAAACTGATTCAATCATTCTGTAGAGCAATTTGGAACAATGCCCAAAGGGGCTATAAAACCATGCATCCCCTTTGACCTAACAATACCACTACTCGGTCTGTATCCCAAAAGAAATAACAACAACAAAAAAAAAACAAAAAGGAAAAGGACCTATATGTACAAAAATGTTTATAGTAGCTCTTTTCTGGAAGCAAAGAATTAGAAACTGAGGCGATGTTCATCAACTGGCAAGTGGTTGAACAAACTGTGATATGTAATTGTGATGGAATACTATTGTGATATAAGAAATGATGAGCAGGATGCTCTCAGAAAAATCTGGAAAGATTTGCATGGGTTGATGCAAAGTGAAATGTTTTGTTTACAAAGTAACAGCAGTATTGTAAGATAATTAGTCAGGAATGACTTAGCTATTCTTAGCAATACAATTCTCTAAGACAACTCTGCAGGACTTATGATGAAAAATGGTTATCTATCCCCAGAGAAAGAACGGATGGTGTCTGAATACAGACCGAAACACACTTTTTTTAAACTTCATTTTTCTTGAGTTTTTTTGTCTGTCTTCTTCCACAACATGACTATTATGGTTAGGTTTTGCAAGACGACACATATATAACCTATGCTGAATTTCTTACCTTCTCAATGAGGGAAGAGTAGGGAGGGAGGAAGGGGGAGAATTTGGAACTCAAGGTTTTAAAAAAATGAATGTTAAAAATTGTTTTTACATGTAACTGGGGAACAATAAAGCACTAAAGAAAAATGAATTTATTTTCATCTCCTTAATGTCTTTCTTTTTTGTTTTACAGTTCAATTTATCTAGCTCTGGCAGGGGTGTAAGTTGAGGTCCCCATTAGCATGGTTTTACTCCTATTTTGTCCTGCAACTCATTTAAAGTTTCCTTTAAAAATTTGGATGTACGCCGTTTGCTCATTTTTCCAGACTGTTTCTTGGCTTTGTACTTTATATTAACTTTCTGCTCTCTTACCAGGGTCTTCACGCTTTTTTTACACTGCTGTTTTCAGAGCTAGTCTAGAGATTTTGAAGTTTTTGGTGCTTCTAAGGTGGTGTGATTCAAGGAGAGGTATGGTCACTGCTCCCTCAGAACCATAACGCTCTACAGGGCCCCTGCTCCTTTGCTACCAAAAGTTAAGCTGCTCTTCTCGGCTCCTGCTCCCTTGAAACAGCAAGTGATCTTTTCTGCCCTGGAAGTGTGACCCAGAAACAGAGATAGGCCATGGAGCTGCCAAACTCCAAACATCCAGTGGTAGCACAGAGGTCCTCTGTAGTCTATTTCTAACCAGCTGCCTAGACCCCTTACCATCTCTGATTTGAGAGTGCCCAGAGCTGCTGCTGCTGCCACTTCCAAGGCCCATAGCTTCTCTTGCTGCTGCTGTTATATGTGCTCTAAGCCAGCCCCCACCCCAGTGTCACCTCCTGACTTCCTAAGTTCTCTTAGGCGAGAAAAATGTCTGTCTCTTATGTTTTGTTGGCTTTTCCAATTTGAGGCATCATCTTAAAATTGCTTGTACAGGAATGTTGGGTAAGTTCAACATGGGGTGCTGTAGCACTGTTGTCCAATCTAGAGAAAGCTTCTGCCTTTGATTTTTTTCCATGGCATGGTTACGAGGAGTGGGCAGAACTGAATTCTGTTGCAAGCCCTGGGGTTGGTTTCTGCAGACCTACCAGAGTGTGGTAACAGGTGGGTCAGGGGCTGCTGAGTGAGAAGCCTTCTCTGTGGTTAGTTCATTAGGAATACTGGTGTCTTAGACTATGAAGATAGCTGAAATTTCTTTATCTCTTTCACATAGTTCTATTTTGGAGAAGCTTAAGAAGTTAGGAAAATATGAGAAAACATTTAGTCCTAAATTCATGTGAAATGCAATGGTGACTCCGAGAGCTTTTTAAAGAATCTTTTTTTTTAACCTTCTTATTGTTTATAGGATAAAGACCAAAATCCTCTCCTGGCATTTTAACACCCTTTACAATCTTGCATCTCCTTACCTTTCCAGCCCTATTTCATAATATTTATTTTAACGAACTCTAGGCTCCAGGCAAACTGGATCGTTCTCTGTCTTCCTCCCCAACACACATTCTCTTCTTTTGCTCACACTGTTCAACAAGAAGTTGAAATGTCAACTTCTCTCACCCCTTTATTTTGCCTGTTCATCCTTCAAAGTTCATCTCAAATTCTATTCCTTCTTCCCTGATTCTCTCTGTATCTGATAGGCTTTCTTCTTAAGATATCATATAGCAATTTATTTCCTACCTTTCTAATGCATTTATCTTATCATACTGTATATGTGTTAGTGCCATTTCCTTATATCTATCATATATATAAGCTCTATGAGGGCAGGGACCATGTTTTATCTAAACTTTGCTTCATCATTCAGTGTTTGACATAATGCTTTGCATACACTAGGGTTTAACAAATATATATTGAATTGAATTGTTGAATCAAATAGGGGAGAAAGAGGCAAAAAAACAAGCAAGTTCCCATTTGATTTTTCATGCAATGGCATTAACAAAATATCTTTCAGTTACCGGTACAAACCAACTTCCTACACCTTCTAAATCAATTATGTTCATAATGCTGATTTATGGTTGTACTACAGGGTCCAAGATAAACTCTCTTCTATTTAGTAAGTTTGGAAAGTACAGTACTGTATTTCAGAAAAAAACTTGGAACAAGAATTGAAACAAACAAAATGTTCTTTTGGCATATAACAAATCTTAAATTATTAACCCAGAATTATGGAATTATGAGGGCCATAAGAAATGTCAGATGTCATCCCTAGTCTAATTCAGTATTTTAATAAGAATATCAACACTAAAAGCAAATAGTCATCTATTCTTTAAAATCTCCAAATGATGGGGAACCCATTACACCCTAAGGCAGTAGTTCTCAACCTTCCCTAATGCTGTGACCCTTTAATACAGTTCCTCATATTGTGGTGACCCCCAACCATAAAATTATTTTCTTTGCTACTTCGTAACTGTAATTTTGCTACTGTTATGAATCGTAATGTAAATACCTGATATGCAGGATGTATTTTCATTGTTACAAACTGAACATAATCCACAGGTTGAGAACCGCTGCCCTAAGGCAATACATTACAATGTCTTAGAATGTTTCAAATAATAAAAATCATACATACAATAATTATTGGTAATTAATGACAATGAGATACTACTAGAATGGGAGGAAACCCCTGGAATTATGAGCTTTCTCAAAAAACATCTCAAAATGGCTATGTTGGGTCGTTTTGTGGAACTGCTTGTTTCTCTTTCTCTCCCTCTCCTCTTCCCCTTCCCCAGCCCTTCTCTCTCTCATTTTCATTGTAAGAGAAGGCTCTTTAGGTAAGAGAGATCGCTATATTTGGAAATGAAGTTGACACAAAAGCAAGATGTAAATAAAAATTTTAAAACAAAATAAAGTAAGAAAGCTCTCAAACCTTTATTAACTAGTTGCATGCTTTTTACCACAAAGTCTCCCCCCATCATACCCCACAAACCCTGGAAATAATTATTTCTAGACCTGAAAAGCTGAGATAATAAAATCCAGGTTTCAGTTAATGAGAAGGAACTTAAAGGTATTCCCAGTACAGTTGCTGGGAGCAAGGCAAAGACAGGAAGTAAGATGTTCTGTGAAAAGACATACATTCATTTTGCTTTGGAAAAGCATTTTTTGTAGCTTATTTTTAGCCATGGAGGCCCCTACAGCTCACAGTGTGAAGAATTCTGATACCAGTGAACTATTTTCCTCTTAGGAGTTGCTGTACTCAAAGTCTGAAGGGAATTATGTCATGGGTCATGGGAAAAATGGATAAAAGGTCATGGAGAGGCAGATTTGTGCTTTCCAGCACTTTGTTCTTACTAGAAGACTTCATGCAAAGATTAAATGAACAGTTGTCTGGTATGTGTTGAGGGAGTTATTGACCAGGTGCTTGGTTTTTTTTTTGATTACTGAAGTTACTTCTAACTCTGAGATTCTGTGCTAAACAGAAATTTTTTAAATATGATTTAGAAACAGAAATTCTCCCAGAGAAGCAATTGAGGACACTACAGATATGTTCTAGTTATACACATCCAGTGAATAATCACGGTCCTGGCTCGTTAGATAGATTGCTAAGTCTAGTCCTATAGGATAGACTAGAGCGAAGCTTTTTAACTCTTTCCTCCCCTTATGAATTCATGTCTTTTAAATTTCTCCCCTCTGTTCCACTGTCATTGCTATAATTTGGCAAATTTTACAATCAATTTTACAATCTATCATCCAACATTTATTAAGCATCTTCCTTTTCTGTCTAACTGCCTGATATGATAGGGGCAGGTGGTATCTTTGAGTTGTTTTAATTTGCATTTCATCTAATCAACAATGATTTAAAGTATTTTTTTTCTTTTTGGAGGGGGGAAGGTAGGGCAATTGGGGTTAAGTGACTTGCTTGAGGTCACACCGCTAGCTTTTTGTGTTACGTGTCTGAGGCTGGATTTGAATTCAGGTCCTCCTGACTCCAGGGCCGGTGCTCTATTCACTGCGCCACCTAGCCACCCCCAAAATGACAAATTTCTGAACATCTAATGGGTCTGTGTTTTATTTATCTCTTGCCAATTGTAACAAAAATAAATGAAGTCCATGTAAAATGTAAAATACAACTTTTAAACATCATGCACCAAGAACTTTTAAGGTGTATAAACAGCTGAATTAAAAAAAAAAACTCAGTCTGTGCCAACTAACCTTATTTTCACTTTTATTCTGCTTATGGCAATTACGGTTATTGCTGTTTCTTAAACTATAGTAATGTGGGATCCCTGTCTATGCAAAAATTTGTACCAGCAAACAAAATCATCTAGCCATTACAAATATGGTTTGTGTAGAAAAAGGCACAAAATCAAAACATCCCTTTCTTATAGGGGTTTTGCTTACCAGTACACTCATGCCCATCGCCAACATAACCAGAAAGGCAAATACAGCTGTAAGAACTGCCTCCATGGTAAATACACTGGGCTCTTTCCACAGGAGCGCAATTGTGGCTGCCTTCTTCACAAGGATTAGATGGTGGAGCAATTGCTGAGAAAAGAAAAGGGAAGAATATCAAATTACATTAGGGAGTTATGGTCTAATTCTGAAGATTAGTTTTTCTTGGTTCAAGTTTATTAGTCTACAAAGCACTTCTGACTCCTAGAGAGAAAGTGTGATGCATAATCCTATTATTAGTGTATCAAATATGGTACACAGTATTTTGATTTTGGATCCTCATATGCTCCTTTCTCATGCCTGTGAAAGTTCACTTTCAGGGGAAGAACAGGGAAGGACGCAATAATTTATTAAGTACTTATCATGTGCCAGGCACTGTGCACTTTATGAGTATTTTGTGATCCTCACAAAACTCTGAGAAATAGGTAGTATTGTTATCCTTATTTTACAGATGGAGAAACTGAGGCAGATAGAAATTAAATTATTTACCCCAGGGTCACACAGTTAACGACTGTTTAAGGCCTGATCTGAATTCATTTCTTCCTCATTCCAAGCCTAGTGCTCTATCTACTTCACCACCTAGATACCTGCGGCTTATGTCTTCAGACATAATTAAGGTCTAATTGAGGTTGTAATTAATTCTTAAAAATAAGAATATTTTGCACCTGTGCCACAAAACTCTGCTAACATTAATACTGCCCCACAAACTCACTAGATCAAAATGTTTCTCTTCTTATTTTCTCTAATGTAATTTGACTTCATAAACAAGTTAAGTTTTGAACTTTAGAAATGAATTTGTTTCTATTTTAACGCTATTTTTCCTCAATGGAACTTTGTTCTTGGAACCACAGCAAGGGTATATCTACAACAAATTGAGATCCTTAGACAGATAAATGGGACGATATTTTTAAGTTATGGCCTCAACTTCATTTTCATTTGAGGATATTTTAATGTTGGTCTATTGAGGTGGCTATTGCAAAGAAGTTACTGTAGATTCAGGTAATATGGTTATGTTAAATGACCAAAACACTGAGACTTCTGGTTAGATAAATGGTCTTTCTTCAGTAATTCGGTTTCTAAAGCAAGTAGTTAGAAAAATTATAATATTGGAGCATAATCACAATTTTCAATCATTTCAATGTCAATTGCACATGTGTATTTCACAGGATTCAGCAGAGCTCTGTAGAGTTAACTGCTAGAGAGAAAATAAAAAACCGAGGCCAATCATTATTTTTGGTTGAAAGTAAGCAAAAATTTAAAAATTATTATGGACTTACAAACACAAGTGCGTTTATCTTCTGCAAAACCATAACCACTCTGGCACTCACACTTGTAGCTCCCTGGCAAGTTGAGACACACAGAATTGTGGCCACATAGGTGGGAACCTGTTGCACATTCATTTACATCTAAATAAAAGGAAGCGAGAAAATTTTCAATTAAATTTTAAAAACTGCTTTAAACCTTAATGTGATTTTATCAAGAGGATCCCGAGCATATAATTAATATTTTTAATTGAATTGAACAATCTCAGGAAAGATAAATTATTTATAAAAGTTGGAAAGGGTGAATTTTCTTTTCTTTTCTTTTTTTTTTTTGGGCAAGGCAGTTGGGGTCAAGTGACCTGCCCAAGGTCCCATGGCTACTAAGTATTAAGTGTCTGAAGTCGAATTTGAACTAACGTCTTCCTGACTCCAGGGCTGGTACTCTATTCACTGTACCACCTAGCCACCCCAAAAGGGTGAATTTTCAAGAATAATATAATTGGAAAGAAATGTATTTTAAAATAAATTAAATATTTGAATTTATTTTATGAAGAATTTCTCTCTCCTGTTCTTCACTTTCTCAACTATCATTATATTGGAAATTCTTTTATAGTTTTAACATTTTTCAAATACTGTGCAGCATATCAGAAATACATGGTACATATGTAAAGATTTTAATTTTTAAAATGAATAGGACTTGGACTATAGCTGTTGGAATATAACAGGTGGACATAAAAGTATGTGAATGTTAAGAGACACTGAAAACTCTCTTTGTTGATCAGTCTAAAAGGTCCATAAAATAGTTTTTAAAAATACAGCACTTTAAACTCAAATAATTCAAGAATCTCAATGAATAGCAGATGTTCCATTTTCACAGCATCTAGCCAAAAATAATCTCCCAAAACTTTTCACTTAAATACTTTGCACAGAATATTTTGTCCTTAAAAGAATAGTTCTTGGCATCAACAACACAGGACCACACAGCACTGTTGCTTTTGTTGAGCAAAGGTAAATACAAAGAAAAAAAAAATCATGTTTGCATCTACAAAACACAAAACCAAATGAACAAATAAAGAATTCCTCACCAAGGGGAAGCACAGTGAATAGAGCACCAGCCCTGAAGTCTGGAGGAGCCGAGTTCAAATCCAGCTTCAGACACTTCTTGGACAAGTCACTTAATCCCAATTGCCCTGCCATCCCCCCTCCAAAAAGACAAAAATTAAATTAAATTTAAAAAAGAATCCCTTACCAAAACAATTTCTTCCATCTCCTTGGTAGCCAGGTGCACATTCACATGAATAGGCTAGTCCTGTTCCCACCAGACACCGAGCTGTGATATCACATGCATGGCTTCCATCATAGCAAGGATTTATCACCAAGGGATCTATATCCTCTAAATAGTAGATGGAGAAAAAAACCAACAACTGTAGCTTGACTATAATCCCAGTTCAATTACTGCATTCATTATGAAGCCATTTTTGGTCTTCCTCATTCAGGGCTTTACTTTTTCCCACCTCCAAATAATAATTTGTTTCCTCGGTACTTTGAATAAAGGTAGTATTTTGTAATACTACTATGTTTATTGTGCAGTTAGGACAAATGAATAATAGAGAAATAACCTGAATACTATTCATAAAATGTTAAAAAACAAACAAACAAACCTAGGGCAAGGTCTTTATAGTAGATCGATGATCAGTTTACAACGATCCGGGAATCGTACACGATGAAAATTTTTGTACAGTTTGTAATCTGGATTCACGTTAAATGAGATGGATTCGTTGAAGTATCCAAACAAGTGCCATGTATATCTCTATTAGACTGGAAGCTCCATGAATTAAGGCATTATATCTTATTAAATGTGTTTATCTTTTTTCAGTGTCTAGAACACTGGTCTACACATAATAGTACGTTAAGTAAATGTTTCTTAAATAGATGATAATGCAGATTAAAAGGCTAAAAGAGGTAAGGATGGAGTTGAAGGAATGAAATCTACACATCTTTAGAAAGAAATGCTTCTAATTCCAAGTTCCAGAGTATACAAGGGACACTATTAGCACATGTCCATAATGTGACATTAACTCTATGTGGGTCTTACTCGATTAATCTTAATACCACACGAGTTACCTCCTCTTCCCCACCTCCCGTGAATGGTCTTTCTCTTCTATCAGGTATATATTTAGGGAACATGAACTCACTTTAGTGTTCAGAACTAATGAAGAATATCTACTTCAAAGTCAAACATCAATGACTTTGGAGATATTTATAATGAAAAGTGATGTTTTCTTAAGAGAACCTTATTTCTAGATATAACATCATCGGCAACAAGAAAAAAAACAGCTATTTTTAGTTAAATTTGCTTTTTTAATCAATAAAAATGTGTCTTCTCTCTCTCCCACTTCCCAACCCCTAAGAAAGAACAATATCCCACGGATGGTCAAGCAAAACAAATTCCCTCACTGACTGTATTAAAAAAATACTTCTCCATACGCACTCTGAGTCCATCAGGTCTCTATCAGGATATGGGTAATATGTTCCATTGTGAGTCATCTGGAATTGCAGTTGGTTATTGCCTTAACCAAAGGTCCCAAGTCTTTCAAAGTGGTCTGCCTTCGCAATATTGTTCTCACAAAAATAATTTTCTTGGTTTTGCTTATTTCATTCCGCATTAGTTCATGTAAGTCTCCTTAGTTTTTTTGGGAACCAGTAGTATTACATTACATTTATAGGCTACATCTTTTTGATTCACACAGTCTTATAACAGTTTTCCCTCCCTTTTTAAAGGGATGAGTACCCCTTTATGATACCCTGGTTTGGATATTAGGACTACATTTGTTTTATAAAAAGATTCTAGTAGGGTGCTTTCTTTCTCAGTTCTAAAAAATAACTTGTGAAGAATGGGTATTTACTGTTTTTTTTACCTTTTGGAGGGCGATTGGGGTTAAGTGACTTGCCCAAGGTCACATGGATAGTAAGTGTTAAGTGTCCCAGGCCAGATTTGAATTCATCTCCTTCTGACTCCAGGGTCGGTGCTCTATTCCCTGCACCACCTCGTTGCCCCTCTACTATTCTTTAAAAGTTTTATAGGAGCCTATGAATCCATTAGAACCAGGAGGATTTTTCCTTCTACTTTTCCCCCCTTCTTAGCTCTGTTTACTTTTCCGAGATTGGGTTATTTAAGCTTTCTCTACGTTTTTAAGGCACTTATTCCTTTTGTATTTTCAGTTTTGCTGGAATATAACTACATGCAATAAATTCTTATTTTTATTATTTAATTTCTTCTAGTTTTGCTGAGGTTTTAGTTTGCTCATTTTCTATTTTATTGATTTTATTTTTTGTTCTTTTCTTTTTAAGCAGATCAGCTAAGGGTTTATTCATTTTATTAATGTTTTCAAAGAACTAGGTTGTCGTTTTATATCTATCTTTTTTCATTTCCAACTTATCTATTTTCCCTTTACATTTTAATGTCTTCTCTTTTGTGCTTATTTTAGTTTTGTTTGTTTTCTATTTTTAATGCATATTCAGTTCATTAATCATCTTTTTTCCATTTTGCTAATGTATGTTTGTAAGGAAATAATTTTCCCTCTGAGAACTGCTTTAGCCACATCCCAGGAATTTTGGTAAGTTGTTTCATCATTATCATTTTTTAAGCATAACAATTAATTATTTCTGTGGTTTCTTCTTTGACCCACTCATTATTTAGGATTTGGTTCAGTCTCCATTTGGGTTTGTAACTCTTATTCACTAGAATGATTGCAACTCCTGCTTTTTGGATTCACTTGATGCAGTCATTTTTTTCCCCATTTCCACAGTTTTATTTTGTGTATATCTGTTTTGTGAATGTGTTTTTTGCAAGCTATTGATTTTGGGGTTCCACTACACTATATATTACTCTTATTGGATCACTTAATCTATTGATCTTTTAGATTGTTTTTGCTTCCCTTTTTCTAGGCTGTACTTCACTTTTATGTATTACATTCCCATTCTGTTGTTCTCTCATTATATCTTTGATGAGGTTGCCCTTGTACATTCAGGTTTTTCTATTTTCCCCATTATTTTTGCTGTGTAAACCATAATTTCTGCCCTCGTAATTCTCATTTATCTTTTAAACTACTTAGGAACAGCACGTTGTGGTTCTGTATTCTCAAATTTCACAGATTCCTAAAATGTTGAATTATTTTCCAATTGTTTTGCAGTATTTATTTACAGATGTCTAAATTCCTTTGCCATATCTGAAGCCCTTCAGTTTGTTTTCCCTCTTCATTTATCTATGTTTACAGTCTTTGAGTTTTCTCCTTCCTAAAATCATTGATGCTTTGTCTTTTTTTACCCTTTAATTGTTCTCTTCTTATCCATAAGTCTGATAGGTAATATATTTCATGTTCTTATTTTCCTTGTCACTTTCTGACTCCCTCTCCTTTGACCATGGTTTCCTTGAGAGAGGAAGCTCAAAACATCTCAGCTTCTTCTCACATTGAGTAATTCATGGTTCACCACCCTAGGTCTTTGCCCAAGTGACTTTTGGGTCGTATGAACTAGTCTCAGCTGGATGCTGTGCTCTTTGCCCCAGGTCTAGTGTGCTGCACAGCTTCCCACATACTTGGTGTCCTGTTCTGGTGACCTGTCCCACTTCCTCTGTTCTCTGGTGAGAGGACAGTTTCGTGCCTGTTTTCCCTGGCATTGCAAGGACATTGCTTTGCATGATAGGAGCTTGCAGTTATAGCTCCTGGTGGATTTCTGCTTTTGTAGCCAAGCTATATGTTGACCCTTGAGCAAACTTCTACAGCCCAGAGCCAGTCTTCATTTCACTGGAAAGAGGGAGTGGGGGGCTGGGGTATAGCGGTGCTCTTTCCTTCAACCGTGGTTAAGTGTTATATCCCCATACCCTCAATATATCACTTACACACAATGTCTTGTACTGTTGCCCTGTCCTGCTCCCTTTCTTCCTTAGTTCTTTTATTTGATATCAGTAGTTTGGGGCTTTGTAGTGCTGATGCTATAGGTTTGTGGTCCCTAAAAGGCTTTTGTTCCTGAGAGGCTAAAGTTACCTGCCGGTGCTAGCCAGGACAAATTTCCATAGCCTAGGGCTAAGGTATCCATGGGGTTTTCATCCCTTTAAAGAGGGAGGGGAAACTGTTATAAGACTGTGTTACGTTCTTCAGTCCACTAGCGTAGACCGGTACACTGTCAGTAGCATGAAAGGTAAGGGAGGGTTGCTGAGTGAGCTCAGGGTCAGTGAGAATCAGTTCATGAGTTTTGGACGGTTTTTTTTCTTTTGAATTCTGGGTGTCCTAAACCATGGAGATAGCTGATCTTGCTTTATCTTTTGTGCACAGTAAATTGAGGGCATGCCCATAAATGATTTTAAGTTCTGCATCCTATGACCTGGACTTTTCCATGATCACAAAACTAGTAATTGTCAGAGGATGTTAGTTTAGGTCTCTTGACTCTAAGTTTAATGCTTAAAATGATGTTAGTATTCTAATGTCCCTTATCTCCTACCTATGTTTAAAAAAACAGCTAAGGTTATCTATTATATTCTAGAATAGATATTCTACCTTGGTTCAATAATGCATGAAATAACTATATTGGTGGATAAAATAAATTATAATCAGCTAACTGTTAAATTACCCAAGGAATCCAGAAGAGAGTAATGCATATGAAAGTAGAAATGAAATTTTTCATTACCGTTTTAAAATTTTAGGCTATTTCTTAGAAATTGGGTATGATTATGAACCACTCACTTCTTGCCCATCTTTATTTTCTGAAAGAATTAACTTCTTGAGATCAGGTAAAAGGTAAGGAATACAGATTAAATTCAACCCTTGCCAATAAAATCTTTTCTTACCTTCCATTGGGCCAATCTGATTGGTCATAGCATATCTAAGCACTTTTTCTTCCTCATCATATAAAGCAAAAACACGATCCACATTTAGCTGCTGAATTCTAGGAACAATCCTGGGGTTAGAAGTATGATTACAGTCCTGGTAAGTAATATTCTGGTGTAGACGATAAGAGAAGGTTTGGTTGGTTTCACCAAATGAAAGATAATATTCTCTGGAGGTTGTAGAAGTCACAGCTGCAAAGTAAATGTTAAAACTGTTCAAGAAAAAAACATTCTTTTATAAGTAGCTGTTTGAATCTGGTACAAGTTTTTCTAATTTTTAAAATGTGGTTACTTAGGAGACATGCAACCCAACATAAAGGATACAGAAATTACGTCTAACCAGCATACGGAAACTCTTAAACTGTAAAAGAAAGCAAGGCGCTGCAGAGTACAGTGTTTTGAAATCAACACTTTTCCCAGCATTATAGAGATTTAAGCAAGTCTGAATAATAAGTAATGAAGAGAAGAAAAATTATTCTTTTCTGGTTCGAGCAGTGTTTTTTTGGTTTTGTTTTGTTTTGTTTTAGCAAGAACCTATCTCTGAAGAGGCAATTCATAGTTATTTTGCCTTTTAATTATTTTAAGGATTAACCAGTTAGTGACTGATTCATGCCCTCTACTTCTCACTCTCTTCTCTCAGGGTGAAGCTAATCTTCTCTATATACCAGGAGGAAAGGGCAAAAAGAAAAGGTAAAATGTAAAGAGGGTTACCTATTACAGCTCTGGTCAAAGGTTTCTGTAATTATTAGCTTAAAGCAAATTTTCAGCATTACCTGTGAACTTCAATGATCCTTATATTCCAAAGCCCAAAGAAATATAAAATTAAGTGATTATATTTTCTATTTAAAACAGAGGCTATCATACAGGGAGCATTACTGTTCTTAAATCATAGCATCTAAGATTTTGTCTGACATGCAAGATATGTACAATGATAGCAAAAACCCCAAAAGTTATATATACCCAAATCAGAGTAGTGGTAAATCTCCTTGTATGGTTCAACATGAGCTGTAAAATTTGCTGGGAGGAAAGGCACCTGGCCTTGAATGTTTGTCTTAACACTTAGGTAGTTTTCTGGATCAAGTCCTTCAGCAATGTGAGTAATATGAACTCTCTCTTCTCCTGGGTAGAAGGTGATATCCATGTGATGAGTGAAGGCAGCACCTTTTAAGAGATAGAAGAAAAAAAGAGACAGCAAAAGAGAGAAAAAGAAATAACTCTTGCTCAGTTCTTTCTTCTTTTCATTTCTTTTACATTTCACAAATAACTAAGATAATCAGAGAGTTAATATCAAAAAACAACAGTTGTTAGAGAGGGTGTCAAAATGGTGAAGTGGTAAGCAGTATAGAGCGCTCCCCTCTGCATAACTTCTCTAAACAGATCAAGAAAATGTACCAGATCAAATCCTGATAGAGAAATCTAGAAAAAGTCACAATTAGCTATTTGTTTAGCCAAGCTTAGCATAGGGAGACAGACACTGGGAATGTAAAAAAAAAATAGGTTCCTGCCATCAAGGAGCTTTCTTTTTCTAGGGGGAAACAACACATACACATACAAGAAAATCATTAAGACAGTGGTTCTCAACCTTCCTAATGCTGCAACCCTTTAATACTCATATGTGGGCGTATCTGCATGTGGGCAGACCCGCCTGGAAATGGATAGAGGAGCGGTGTCTCAGTTCCTAAGACCATTGGAAATATGTGTTTTCTGATGGTCTTAGGTGACCCCGTTCAACTCCCAAAAGGAGTCGTCACCCACAGGTTGAGAAACGCTGATTTAGAAGGTAAGAGTGAGAATTAGCATCTGCCTCATGGAAGACTTTTGGGTTACATAACCCAAAGATTGAAGACTAGACATTTTCTCTGATCTTCATGATCACTCACTAAAATAATAATTGTGCTTATGAAATAAACTTGTTGCAACTGTCTCTACAAATTAAGACACCAAGAACTCTTATGAGTAACAAATTGATGAATGAACAGAAGAGATGGTTATCCTTGTTTTCTAATATACTCATTCAACCTCCTTTCTCAGCAGCCCCATAAGCTGTCAGGGCAGCACAATAGGACCCGTTGGGCTTGTGCTTAGTTACTCACTTCGTAATTCCGTTGTTTCTTCTGTAGTTTCTGCCAGTAAATATACTTCACTGCCTGTTGCTCTCATCCCCCTATTCTGTAGTAGTAAGCAACAAAAATCAAATTTCCCCCATCTTCCACCTGTGCTGAAGATACGGAGGCAGAGAAAAGCTTTTGTGCTCCATATGTTTTGTCAGTTGGCTATACTAAGCCAATATTCAACAACAACAAGCACAAAAACCCTAAAGAATAGAATTAATTGGGACAGGGTAGCACCAGGTACCTCCACCAGGTTCAAAGGAAATGAAAGTGGCATCCACATCTATACTTTACTGCCTCCAACAAAAAAGTTAATTACCCAGTGTGGAATCTGAAACAGTTTTGAGGTCCAGACTCCCAGAAATGACCATCAAAGGGAAAGGAGAAGAAAAGACTGAAAATATGAAAGATTTCAGGGATAATAATGAGCACAAGCAGATGAGCCAACATGGAAGATATTAATAAAAGAAGGGAAAGTGATGTGACCTCCATGAAGTGAAATAACAGGTGAATGTAGTGAAATCCATGGTGGTAAATCTTTTCAAAGAAACAAAAGCAGAAACAGCCGATTAGCAATAGAAATATACACAAGTCAAGGACAATATGGAAGAAGAGAAACATAAAGGAATAATGTTAAAAGAAATTTGGGAGGTAGAGTTACAGTGAGCAACTCTCCTCCCCTCTTCCCCCAATCATCCAAAGAGATCTAGAAAATTAGGAATTTCAAGGAAAAGTCACAGTGAGTCATTTTTACAGCCCAGGTCTTTATAGATAGAAAGATAAAGGTCTTTAAACACTGAAGATGGGGTCTGGCCTGAAATATGGCATGCAGTCATTCCAGTGCCCAGGAATTGAGGCTGTGCACCAGGGCAAGCCTAGGTCTTAGACAAGTGGTTCTCAACCTTCCTAATGCCGTGACCCTTTAATACTCGTATGTGGGCATATCTGCATGTGGGCAGACCCGCCTGGAGATGGATAGAGGAGCGGTGTCTTGGTTCCTAAGACCATTGGAAATATATGTTTTCCGATGGTCTTAGGCAACCCCTGTGAAAAGGTTGTTCGATCCCCAAACGGGTCACGACCCACAGGTTGAGAACCACTGTCTTAGACCCATATCAAGAAAATGTGTGATATTATACAGGAAGAACAGTGCCACTTAGCAGTTTTTCCACTCATCACCCAGTGGTGGTGTTCCAGGTAAAGAGTGACCATAGGTCTTAGCTAACATACTGAGCAAAGAACAAGTTTAGAAGCAAGCAGCAGCTATGTGACCACAACCCCAGGGGCAGCAGAGTCTCAGTTTTAGCCCCTAGCCTAGGCTACGAAAGCCTACAGAGAAATAACCATGGAAAGAATCTCAGACCAAAAGGCAATGTGAAGTTCTGAAATAGCAGACTTTTCGAGCTGATAGTTGAGCAGCACTCCACTGAAACTCTAAATGGGACAAGCCCCAAATGCACATGTGGAACTTGCAGAGCTCAGACAAGGAGAAAAGCAATTAAACATTGCCTTTTATTACACCACTTAGGGAGAAATGAAAACTTTCAGTTCTCTCGCCTGAGCTATCCTCAGTACCACAAGAAAGCAACAGCAGGACCAGTCTATTCATTTCACACCGAAATGTTACAAGCCTGTCTCTAACATACAGTCTTGAGTTAGAAAGCAGGCTTGGAATATGATATTCCAGAAAACAAAGGTTATAGACTTAACCCCAATAATAACTTACCCATCAAAACTAAGTATAAATCCCACAGAGTGGACAAAAACCCATGTATCTAATGAAATACAGGACTTCCAAGAATCTCTAAAGTTCAAACATAGGAATTTACAAATAAGAAGGTAAACATGAATGAACAATCATAAGGGACTAAACAAGGATAAATGACATATTCAAATATAAGGAGATGAGATATGTTTCCTCCCAGAACTCTATCATCATCTGGGGTGACAGAATGAGTCTAATTAGACAGAAAGGTGTAAGGTAATATGTTCCGAGAAGACTAGTATTTCTGGTGTGAGGGCTACTTTTCACCTGATTCCAAATTCCACCTGTAGCTCCAAGAAACTATAGCATATGCAGCAGCCATAACCCATTTCAGCAGGCAGGTTAAACCAGACTGAGGGTAACTATGGGGTCTCAAACCCTCTGGTGCATTAGGGAAGCATCTACCTTAAAGAATGTAAAGACTTCCCCCAGCAAAATGGGAGGATGAGAACAATTTGTTCCAGTGGCAATGAAGGCAACTGAAACAAGAGCTATGGAGCATTTAGAGCTTGGTTAGACATCAGATTCCAAAGTCATCCACTGCATTCCAAGCCATCACCAGTCATCTTGACTTTGTCAGGGGACTGCCCCCTTAAAAAGCCAAGGGGGACCATCTCCAGTATCTTCAGGAGGGAACTTCTCTGATGGAAGAAGCCAAAAGGCAGGTACCTTGGGAATTCAGTTCTCTCAGGAGAAATTCCTCTAAGGAGTGCCACTTCTGGTTGGGGACACACCCCCAACGCCCCCAGAGGAGAAGGAGTCAGGTGTAAGAGGATAGTGTACATCCTGCAGCATCCTTATTAGGACTAGGGTGGACTCTTTGTCCAGGGAAGACTAAAAAAGGAGCTATTAAGCTGTGCAAAGTTTAGTTTGAGAATACACAGAGTTTAGGAGATTGTTTTGGCCAAAGCGTGTAATGTTTGATTACTTAGAAAACCATGGAATTTTATTGAACAATCTTCCAAAGCCAGTTTAGAAAAGATGAACTACTGATATCATCAAATCCTTCACCAGTCTCCATTTTTCTTCCTGTGATTATACTCTAGCAAAAAGTCTAGAGAAATGGAACTTTAACAAGTCCCCATTAGGGACTTGTTCTAAATGGATGAACCCAACTGGCAAATTAGACTAAAGCAAGTCTGTATTGTTATTAAGTTACATTCTTAATTGATCAGATTCTAAAAATATTAATGTAATTGGGAAAGAAAAGTTATCTTAGGCTGACAAGAGGACCCCAGGGACAAGATGGTCTTAAATTCTCTACTTAATAGAAGAGACAGGTAGGATCCTGACTTAAAATCTCCTAGAGAAAAACCTAAGAGAAGTTCAGGCCTCATTTAATGTTGTTCTATGTGTGTTCATCTTTTTTGGTCTTTTTGGAGAGGGGAAGCCAGGGCAATTGGGATTAAGTAACTTGCCTAAGGTCAAACAGTTATTGTTAAGTGTCTGTGGCTGGATTTGAACTCAGGTCCTCCTGACTCCAGGGCCTGTGCTCTATTCTCACTGCACCACCCAACTGCCCCTATACATGTCCATTTTGTAAACGACAAAACTAAATTTAAGAATGATGGGTTCTGGCTGGCTAGGTGGTGCATTGAATAGAGCACCGGCCCTGGAATCAGGAGGACCTGAGTTCAAATCTGGCCTCAGACACTTAACACAAAAACTAGCCATGTGACCTTGGGCAAGTCACTTAACCCCAATTGCCCTCCAAAAAATGAAACAAACCAAAAAAAAGAATGATGGATTCTAGAAAGGGCACTTATGCAATTAGGAAAATCTTTAACAGAATGGGAAATGAGTGTCTGTTTTATCTGTTATGCTATTCTTGCTTTATGCTAACCTATAGCTAACAGGTTTACCTATGCCTTTTCTTTTGGCATGATCAACCAAAAGAAACAGGCTGTAAAAAAGCAAACTTTCGTAAAAGCCAAAAGAGGACAAATCTCTCTTTTTTCTGTTTCCAACATTGGTCATGTTGGATACTGATGAGCTGAAAGACGGATACAAAAATTAATTGAAAATTAGGATACAAAAAAATGGACTGGAAACCAAATTTGTGAAAAATAATCAGATTTCTTTCATTTCCAAATTATAATTTAAATAGCTTTATAAAGTGTTTTGATGAGCTTGAGCCAACTCCATAGAGTTTAATGAAAAACAACAAAGGCATGTTGTATGCATAGCAGAACATAAGAGAGGACTCAAAATATGTAACAATAAATTTTCATTTCAAGAAAGCCTGTATGATAAATAATACACATTGTGTTAAGAACTATCTCTTTTCTTTGCTTCCTTATAAGTTTTCTTTTGTTCTCTGCTGTTCACTTTTTTACTTTGTTCTTTTTTTCCATCCCACCACCCCGCTCCCAGAAGGGTACAAAAAAGTTTAGATATGTTTCTCTATAGCAGTGGTTCTCAACCTTCCTAATGCCGTGACCCTTTAATACTCATATGTGGGCTTATCTGCATGTGGGAGGACCTGGCTGGAGATGGATAGAGGAGCGGTGTCTTGGTTCCTAAGACCATCAGAAATATGTGTTTTCTGATGGTCTTGGGTGACCCCTGTGACCTCTGCGAAAGGGTTGTTTGACCACCAAAGGGGTCACGACCCACAGGTTGAGAATCGCTGTTCTAGAGCTATAGATATATAGATAGCTATATACATATACATACATACATATATATACATACATATACATATATACATACATATGTAGACATGTACTTTTCCAAACATACTCTACTCCTGATCTTTGTTTTTATGTTTGTGCAGATCCCTTGTTTCCTATCCCTTCTGCCTTTTCTACTTTACTTCTACCCACTACCTTGCCCTCTTCCTTACTTCCTTACCCTCTTCCAAGGATGCCTCCACTATTGTCCCATTCCCATAAATTTAAAGACCCTTCTATACCCCCTCTTTTTACCTGTGCCCTCATCTTCCCCTCTAAAGATCCCTTCCTTGTCCTCTCCCCCTCCCTATGCAGCTACTATTTTATTTCTTCTGAATTTATAAGACTTCTATACTCTTCTAAATATATATTTATTATTCCCTCTTAAACCCATTTCTGATGAAAGTAGGTTACCAGAACTACCAGTTTTCCTCCCCCATCTAATTCTTCTGTATCAATTCTTTCTCTTGTGCTTCATTTGTATAAAATAATTACTCTTTTTAGTTGTTCCTAAATGGTCTTATTTTTAAAATTCATAAAATACTCAGGTTTACACCAATCTTTCTTATGAGCTGCCCAATTATTAATAAGAATCTTAGACTTACTATCAGTCTTTGTTATGTGCCTTATAGTTCTCTTAGTTCTTGTAGGTTGACTCTTCTATTAAGTTTAGGATTTTTTTTTTTGACCAAGTCTTGAAACTCTGAGAGTCTATCAATTGTCCATTTTTTAAAAATTCAAGATAATACTTGACTTTGTAGGGCATGATATTTTTGGGTGGAGCCCCAATTTTTTTGCTCTTTCATATGTTGTATTTCAAGACCTGATGTCCTTTAATGTCTCTGCTGCTAAGTCTTATGTAATTCTAATTGTGGCACCATCATATTTAAATTGTTTTAATCTTGATGCTTTTAGTATTTTATCCTTGAGCTGGGGGTTTCAAAATTTGACTATGATATTCCTATGAGTTTTCCTTATAGGATCTCTTTTAAGTGGTGATTGATGATTACTTTTCTATTTCTACTTTCCCCCCGTGTTTTAAAGCTTCAGGAAAATTTTCTTTAATTATTTCTTGTATTATTGTATCAAGATTCTTTTTCTATTGTAACTTTCAGTTAGTCCAATTATTTTATATTTTCTCTTCTTGATCTATTCTACAAATCTGTTGTTTTTCTTAGAAGATGCTTCACTTTCTCTTCTATTTTTTTGTTATTCATATTTTGTTTAATTATTTCTCGATCTCTTATGATTTCAGTGGCTTCACTTTGCCCAATTCTAGTTTTCAAGGTGTCATTTTCTTCTTTGAGATTCTGGATCTCCTTTTCTAATTGGTTGACTTTCCTTTCATACCCTTCTTGTTTTTCTTGGATTATTCTTATTTTCTTTTTTAGTTTTTCCTACATCTCTGCCATTTGATTTTAAAAGTCTTTTTAAGATCTTTTATAAATTCTTTTTGGGCAGGTGACCATTTGACATCACTCTTTGGGGTTTATTATCTTTCTCTGAAGATGAACTCTGGTCGTTTCTATTCCCATAATAGCTTTTTATGATTGGATTCTTTCTCCTTTGCCTGTGAATTTTTTGTGGTAATAACTTAATTTTTGTAATCACCTCTAGCCCTGGGGTATGGGAAATGGTGCCTCTTGCTCTAGATCTTCAGTTCTCCCCTCTAGCCTGGAACCAAAACCAAACCTCCAACCTCCTGTAGGTGCCCAGAGTCAGGGGCTTTCTGCCCCACTGTTTCTGCACTTACCAGGCATGTGCTGGTTCCTTCTCACCCCTGCTGTTCTTTGCAGCATAGCTGGGTCTGGTATTCCTGGTCAGCAGACATTCCCTCCATCTTTCCAGGCTCAGATACCCAACTCCCCTTACTATACCAGGGTAAAAGTTCCTGTGGCTGGGGCCGAGGCAACCTCTCAAACCAAGGACTTGCTGCTTGTTGTTCACGAGGCTTGCTGCTTGTTAAAATGGAACCTAGCCTGGAGGTATTTACTCTTCCTGGGAACCAAATCTCCTTCTAGGATTTTTCTTCTCATCTTCTCATATTGTCTCAGGAAGATCCAGGTTGTGCCCCTGTTCTTATTAATCTCCACCCACATTTTGTTCCCCCTAAGATGCTATTTTAACTCTTTTGTGGGGAAAAATCTTGAGAGCTTGGAATTTTCTGACCTGCTCTGCCATCTTCCCAGGAGCCTCTTGTTCTATTAATTATTAGTTAACTACTAAGCATCTTCAGTTTTTTTTTTTTTGAAGAAAAGAATGTTAGAATATCTTGTATTACCTAAAGGGGAAAAGGCAATTTTATTTGGGTTTATTATTACCATGTGGATACTGAGCATATCTTGAAAGGCAAACATGTTTTGTTATGAATAACTTATCTGATCTACACTGTCTGGAAAATGACTACTCAGTACATCCTATCCCAGTACTTTTGATTACAATTGAAATTATTTTGGAAACTTTTAAATGAATTTAGTTTGTATGAGGGGTCATTATCTTATTTTTAAAAATGTTCTGTTAATAGTTCTGTAGCAGAACCTCATCTACCTAAGGGGAGGACGAGCAATAAAAGAAAACAGCTAGAGTGGTTTTAATAAATAGTTGTAAGAAGATTGGGTTCAAATAGAAAATTTGGTTTTAGAATTTTTTAATTTTTCAGTTGTTATTTGAAGTTGCCAACCTAAAAATGTTGATTCCCTGGTCTGGTGATGTTCATATTAGTGCCATTAAGGTTTGGGCTAGCTCTCACTACCTGACCTCGCTATTGTCATAGCAAACTAGAATTGTATTAAGATCTATTCTGTCAGAGAATTTTTACATAGAAAGTGATCTCTGCAACTGACCTGAACTGGAGAAGCAAATTCACTAGAAATTGCTCTGAAGCTCCTCTTGTTCTAGTGTGCCTAAGAAGAGCACTCTCCAGAGGACTACAGGATTACCTTGGGGGAAGTTTCAGGGACTGAACAACTGCATGAGTTGGGACTCTTAACCTTATGATATGATGAACTGATGAAAGGGACATGAAAATGAAATTAAGAAATAAATTGCACCATTATTTTTTGTTAGGGCTACTTACCAAAGGCCTAGTGCTCCCAAATGGCTTCTCTCAATGAGTTCCCCATAGAGGACTGCCCTCTATGCATTTAGATTGTAACAATCCAAAGAAAGATTGGAGTCTTTCTGCAGATCAAAGGTGGGGAATATGAGAAATGATTCATTTGGATCCTTACCCTATTTCAATCAGTGTTAATCTGTTTGATATGATTCCATAGGGGGAGTGATTATAAGTTCTATATACTGGGTCCCAGAGTTGTAAACTGAAGACTGTAAGTTCACTTGCTTAATCATAGGAAGTTAATTAAATGCCCTCCACCCTTGTTTGAACTTGTTATGGTGACCACACCTAATGTGATGGAGGTGACTCAACTACGTGGAAAGTCTTCTGACTTATTTTTGTACCTCCAGACCATTTTCTCTTGTCCAACATGAGCAGGTGACCATTTTATGACAACTTAGTCAGTGGAGATGCTCCTTGCTTTACCCAAGCCAAGACCCCCTTGTTGACATACCATTTTTTGACTGATACATCATTGTTAGCCCTCAAGGCAAAGTCTATCAACCAATGGGATTTTGTATTTTGTGTGGCTCCTCTAGAGTCTTCAAGTATCAAATCTACTATCAAACCTTATAAAAAATGAGGTCCAAGAAGAAGGGGGCATGTCAGATCATGAGGAAGATCTGAGGTCTACTTCACTAGAAGGGACCATGGACCTTTAATAAAGTGCCATTGGCTCAGAGCCCTGCCTTGGTGGTTTTTCTTGGATATTGGGCAATTATAATCCCCACAATTATTTAACTTGAAAAAGCTACAAGTCAAGACTAAAGAGGAGGGAGAGTTGGTGCATGACTTTTTGTTCAATGGAGTTTCTAAAGCTGATATGCAACAAAGTATGAATCAATTCACTGCTACTTGTGTTAATTTTAGCCTAACAATTAACAAGAAAACAGAGGTTCTCCATCAGCCAGCACCACACCATCCATATGTGGAACCATCATTATAGCAAATGTAGAAATTTTGAAAATGGCAGATAAATTAACTTCTGTTGGCAGTATACCTTCCAGGGATGTACACATAGATGATGAGGTTGACACATGCATTGCCAGAGCTAGCTCAGTGATGGTGAGACTCTGAAACAAAGTGTGGAGGAGAAGAATTAGACTGCTTATCGAATTGAAGATCTTAGGAAGATTCTGAAACTCGCCTGGCAAGATAAGATATTGAACACTGAGGTCCTTTCTCTAGCTAAACTGACAAGCTTTCAAACATTACTACAGAGAGTGCAATTCCAATGGGCTGGCCACATCGCGTGAACGCCAAACATACATTTGCCTGAAGGACTCTTTTGCAGAGAACTCACACAAAGCAAGCTCTCATCATAGAGGTCGGAAGAAATGATACGAGGAGACACTCCAAGTCTCTACGAAGAGTTTTCGAATGGCTAGAGTGACATGGGAGACACTGGCCAAAAGATCACCCAGCATGGCATACCCGTATCAAAGAAAGTGCTGTGCTCTGTAAGTGAAGCGGAATCTCAGTAGCTAAGAAGAAATGCACAAATTTAGAGACATCACTTCAAATGTGCTCGCGGACTATTTGTGCCTGACCTCTGATAGAGCCTTCTAAGCTCTGATTGGTCTGATCAGTCACAGTAAAACACACTGCACCTTGACTCCAACATAGCGATGTTATTTTGGTCCTCTTCAAGAAAGAAGGACAACAACCAATTGGACAGAAGGCCTAGAAGTGGCTGCGCTATGTTTTAGTGATTTCAAAGAAAAATGGAAAGGGAGGAGGAAATGGAAGAAGAAGATTAGGAATATCATTCCTCTTGTACCATCATACGGTGAATATAATAAATGTGTATACAAATAAGGAAGAAGGGGTGAGAAGAGCAAATGAGACTTAAACTTTACTCTTATCTGAACCGGTCAAAGAAAGGAAGAATACACATGCATAGTTGGGTACAGAAATACGTAGCACTCAACAGGAAATGAAAGAGGAGGAAAAGGAGAACTAGACGGAGGGCAGATTATGAGAGGGATTGGTCCTGAGCAAATCAAATTCTAAGAATACATAAGATGCTGGTAGCCACTCTTGGTTTTTTTTTTTTTACAGTGGCAGGTAATTAACAACTGAAGAGTGGCAATGAACTGAGGAATGGCCGAATTGGTTATGGTTTTGCACTGCTGTGCTGAAGGAAATGGTGACCAGGATGATTTCCGAAAAACCTGGGAAGAGTTTTCTGAATTGGTAAAGAGCAGGGTAGGAAGAACTAGAACATAGAAGGACAAACAAATTAAAAGTCGAAGAACTTTGAAATACTTAGGAACTCTGATCAGCTTAGTGACCAACCAAGATTCTGGAAGGATGAATAGGAAACAAGCCAACCACCTTCTGATAGAGAAGTGGCAGAATTCGAGGGCAAAATGAGACATATTTTTGGACATGGTCAGGGTAGAAATTTGTTTTGCTTTACTATACGTGTTTTTAATAGGGTTTTCTTTTTCCTTTCGTTCATAACTGACAGGGTGGAGAAGGCAAGCGAGGGAGTTGGAGAACAAGAAGTTAGATTTTTGCTTATTGAAAAAAATAACTTTCAAAATAAAGAATACATGATTTGTTATATAACTAAAACAATTTGATCTCAAAAACAGGATAAATAGAGACAACTTAAGGACCATAAGTCTCTCAAGTGCACATGATGAGTAAAGAAAATCTGAACACAAAAATGCAGGAAATAATACAAGAAAACTGCCCCCAAATGAACACAGGTGTAGTGGACAGAATGCTAGCTCTGGAGTCAGTAAGACTCTCTTTCCTGAGTTCAAATCCAGCGTCACTCATTAGCTGCATGACCTTGGGCTAGTCCCTTTACCCTGTTTGCCTTAGTCTTCTCATCTCATATGTAAAATGAACTGAAGAAGGAAACGGCAAATCACTCCAGTATCTTTGCCAAGAAAACCCTCAATAAGGTCACAAAGAGTTGGACATGACTGAAAAATGACTGAACGACAACAATATAAAACTAAAAATAACTGATCTCAAAAACAGGGTGAGTAGACAGTTTAAGGATCATAGGTCTCTCAAATGAACATGATAAGTAAAAAACCTGAATGCAATAATGCAGGAAATAATACAAGAAAACTGCCCAGAATTTCTGAATTTAGAAACGAGACTCCCAATTAAAGGAATCATCAGAGGGCAAACTGCATGATACATTATGCTTAAATTTAGCAGATTCCAGTGACAGGCAACAAATTATTCAAGTGACCAGGAGAAAGTCCTTCAAATACAAAGGAAAGGAAATTAAAATACCCAATGTCATTCTGAACCAACTTAAAACCACAGGTGAGAACGGAATAATGTGTTCCAAAGAACACAGCAGTTTGGAATGCAAATAAAATTGATACCCCCAAGTGTAGGCCTAATTACCAATGGGAAAAGATGGATATTAAGGAAAAGAGAGGCATTTGAAGCATTCCTTCAAAACCGCCACAACAAAATACGTGAGCAGATGACCTGCTTTAGAAAAAAAAACTTAAGATACAGAAATACAAGAAAGGCAAACAAATACAGCAATAAGCAGGGTACAAAATAATTTACAAAATAAATACACATGGAGATAAAGGTGAAAATGGATATTAAAGTCAAAGAAGCTGAACTAAAGGAACAGACCTGAAACACCATGCATTAAACCTTAAAATGCTTACCTACAGATAAATGAAGGTTTTCTAATCACTTCCTTCATCACTTGTCATGAGCCACTTCTCCATCCCCCTTTAGCTTACACACATGGCCATACTCTTAGTCTTGATTTGTAATCACAAAAGTACTATTTCTATGTTCAAAAATTCTGGTCCCCTTATCTGACTGCAGTCTATTGCCTTTTCATGTCTACTTCTTTCCCCTCAGAAAGCCCAACTTTTCACGGTCTTCAACTTCTCAACTGCTCAGTTCTTCCTAGGCCCTCTCCCTTGTACTAGTCAGACTCTTCTCTTTTTGAGAGAATCTTGACAACCTTGGTCAAGAACCAATTCAGCCCTACACTGTCCTCCTCTCCACCTATCTGAGCTTTTGTTCTACATCTCTTTTGTTGATTCCTCTTCCAGATCAACTCTCCAATCATAATTGTCTCTTGAGGCTCTCTCCTGGGCCTACTTTTCTCCCTCTATACAACTTCACTTGGTGATCTCATCAGTTCCCATGGATTTAATTACCATTTCTATACTGATTACTTTAAAATCAATCTATCCTGCTCCAAAATCTCTGCTGACCTCCAATCTTACTTCTCCAACTGCCTTTCAGAAATTTTGAACTGGATGACCAGAAGATATCTTGAAATCAATATGTCCAAAAACAGAAGTAATTTGCTTTATACTCCTTTTCCTCCACCTAACCTATTACTGTAGAAGGCAAAACCATCCTCCTAATCTCTCAGGCTCACAACCAGGAGTCTTCCTCAGCTCCTCACTCTCTCTCACTCTACATATCCAATCTGTTTCCATGGCTATCAATCTCACCTTTGCAACATTTCTTGAATATGCCCCTAACAATGTCAATGCTTTAGTGCAGTCCATAATCACTTTATGCCTTGATTATGGCAACAGCCTACTGATGGGTCTGCTTGTCTCAAGTCTCTTGCCACTCCAATCCATCCTCCATTTAACCACAAAAGTGATTCTCCTAAAGTGCAGTTATGATCATGTCACCCTTTTCACTACTCAATAAAGTACAATGGCTCCCTATTGCCTCTGGTATCAAATACAAGAGAATATCAAGTATGGGCACACTCCACCAAATTGTTTCAAATAAAGTTGAGAAGATATTTGTCAAGCATTGACTATGTGTGAGACATTGTGCTTGGGATACAAAGAAATGCAAAATACATTCCTTGTTCTCAAAGTCTTCACAGTCTAATGGGGGATAAATGTAAAAAACAATACAGAAAAAAGGACATAGGATAAATTGGAGATAATCTTAGAGAGGAGGCACTAACATCAAGGAGAATCAGGAAAAGCTTCTTATAGAAGGTTGAGTTTTACCTTGGACTTGAAGAAAGTGAGAGTCTCTCAGGAGAGATATAACTAATGTAACATCTAGAAAGGATCCAGTGCTAAATTGAGGAGTTTTTTGAGCACAGAAGAGACACGCATATGCATGTAAGCTGTCGAGAAGCATTCAGAAGACTGAAAATGAGTGAGAATGGGCAACCTTCTGGAGAAGACAAGATGAAATGGGATAACTTCTGCATGAAGAGGGGCTTGCCTTGGTAAGGAAAAGGATCACATTCCATTGCCACAGTGAGGGTCCAGCTGAGATTATGTAACATAAATTTTTAGTGGATTCAGCATAGTTCTATGACTTTCTCCAGCTTCATTCCCCATATGAAGGTGAGGCAGTAGTGAAGGAGGAAATTGTTGTGGAAGACATGTAAGTGACATAAGAAAAGAGGGGGAGAAGAAGCAGCTCTTAGTGAATGGGCTCATTTTTTCAGCAAAATACAGGGCAAAATGTTCAGCTGAGAGCATGGGGGGGAGGGATAGTCATAGATTTAATCAGTGATGAAAAAGTTTGGAAAAGCTCCACTGATGAGTAATATAATTAATGAATTAGAGAGGTGAAAATTTATTTCATTAACATAGTGAGGGTCTACTTGAGATTATGTAAGATAAATTTATAATGGGCTTTATGAATCTGGAAATAGAGCATTTGTGGATGATGGCAAAGTCAAGGAAGGGTATGATTGCTTCTGTGGAGCTGAAGTTGGATGGAAGAATGGGTAAAAATGAGTAAATTCAGGAACAGAGAGGTTAGGGTATTTGATATACGTCTAGAAATGCTTGTAATAGCATTAAGAACAAGAGAAAAAAATTAAAGAGATAAAGATAAGCAAAAGAGGATTTAAAACAGTGGTTCTCAACCTGTGCGTTGCGACCCCTTTGGGGGTCAAATGACCCTTTCACAGGGGTCACACGGTTGACTAAGACCATCAGAAAACACATATTTCCCATGGTCTTAGGAACCCAGACATCACTCCTCTATTCATCTCCAGGCGGGTCCACCCACATGCAGATATGCCCACATATGAGTGTTAAAGGGTCATGATATCAGAAAGGTTGAGAACTAGTGCTTTAAAACTATCCCTATTTGTAGATAACATGATGACTTACTTAGAAAGTCCTAGGGAATCAGCAAAAGTGCTGCTTGAAATAATACTTTAAGCCAAGATTCAGGCTATAAAATATATCCACAAAAATCATAGAATTTTTATGTGCTTTTGTAGATTAATCCCCAAATATTTTCTACATTTTAGAATTATTTTGAATAGAATTTCCATTTTTATTATCGCTGCTTGAATTTTATTATATAAAAACTCTACTGATTTTCAGAACATGGAATGTCTTGTCTGAGGAAGAGCAAGGAAACCAGTGTCATTTTTAGATCACAGATAATGTAAAGGAAGTAAGATAAGAAGATTGAAATGTTAGGAAATGGATAGATTATGAAGGGCTTTGAATGCCAAACAAGATCTTATATTTGACCCTGGAAGTAATAAAGTCACTGGAGTTTATTGGCTGGGGGATAGAGGGTGATATGGTAAGACCTAGATTTTAGGATCAATCTGGACATCAATCTGAAAGCTGAGTACAGCATGGATTGGAGTAGGGCAAGACTTGTGACAGGCAGACTCTCAGCAATTTACTGCAAGTCCAGGTGTGAGGTGATAAAGACCTGCACTAGGGTAGTTGAAATTTCAGAGAAGATTATGGGATGTAAGATAGTGGCAGAAGGCTGTGTCTGGGAGGTTGGTGGTGTCCAAAATAATAATAACAACATTGAAAAGATTTGGGGGGAAAGATAATGAGCTCTGTTTTGTACATTCTGAATTTAATATGTCTATGGGACACCTAATTTGAGATGTCCAATAGGCAGTTGGCAATAAGAGACTAGCTTTCAGAATACAAGGTATGCATGCAAATAGATTTGAGGATCATTTATATAGAGACAACAATTGATTTTATGGGAGCTGAAGTAATCAAGTAATCCACAATAGTAGAGAGGGAAAAGAGGGCCAAGGTAAGACCACTGGGCAATATCCATAGTTAGTGGTCATGACATGGATGAAAATTCAATAAAGTGTAGGAGATCAGGAGAGAACAGTGTCACAAAAATCTAGAGAAGAGGGAGTATTTTGAAGAAGATTGTGATCAACAATGTCAAAGGCTGTGATGAAGTTTAAAAAAAGGATGAAGATTTAGAATAGGCAATTTGACTGGACAAGGCAAGAAGTATTGAGTAATGGTAATGAGCCTTTATGAACTTAGGTATTTTAGTTCTCAGACAACAAATATGGTCTGAAACTAAATTTTGAACCTTTTTTAGTCAGAAATTATACTCCAGCAAATCAGCTTTTTTTTGAGAATCCAAGGTCTCCACATTATGGCAAGGCTTCAGATTAGAGGAGGAAAAATGATCATAGAAGGCCAGAAGCATTTACCAAACTTTTACCTCTCTTGTGTGCTTATCATATTCTACCTTATAGACCTTCTTTGCACATGCATTTTTATTTTCCTTACTTTGAAAGCTCTATTATTTATCTTTGTATCTAGAACCTGGCATAGTTTCTTGCACATGTTTTGTAAACGTGTGCTGGATGAAATGAACACAAAACAATTCTGACATCATCAAGATTGTATTAAAAACTAGGATATGACTCCGGCGAACAATAATCTAAAGTTTGGTTGAACATGTACCCTCCCAGAGATGAACCATGCTACCTACCAGTGATCCGGAAGCCATTCTCATAGCCTGGTTTTTCAAAAGCAAAGAGCCAGCCAAAGAGGCCTCCAATTGGCGTGAGGGGTAACAGGGCCTGGGCTGCGGGATGAGGGATGTCACTGATGGCTATATAGGCTCTCCCATCATTTCCTACAATGTAGGCATGAAGGTCTACTTCACTGAAGGACACTGGAGTATGTCCTACATGGAGATGGCCACTCACTTTTCCATTGACTCGGTGAGGTGCTCCTAAAAGATGAAAAGTAGAGTTATTCCCAGTATCCGCAGTCATGAGAGACAGGGACTGTGCAAAAATAATGGATTCCACAGATTATTTAAAATAACTAAATTCTGGGCAAAACATCTCTATTTCTTCCTCTACTGATTTCTTATGATTAACTGAATGATCTACTTTGAGGTTCATGTTTCCTTCTCCTTCAACTCTGGGGCTAACTGGTATGTGAGGAAGACAAGAGAAATTCTCAGTAAATAGCCCAACATAGTTCTGAGTTGATGTGTCTACATGCAGTCTCCAAGAGACCCTTGCAGAACTGAAACAAGACCAACCTATAACACTTTACCTTCTAGCAAGCAATGCTTTCCATTTCCATAGTACTTGGACTGGCAGTGGCAGCAGAAGCCAGTGGAATAGTCTGTGCAGAAAGCATGCTGGGAGCATTCTCTGTGTTTTTGTTCACATGTTTCCTTGATGGCAGCTTGATGTGTGAAAACTGAAAATAAAGCATATGCATGTGAAAAAAAAGACCAAATTAAAAAGAATAGCTCTTCCAAATTGAGTAAAGAAGAATTCACAATAAAATCAGTTGCTATTTGTATATTTGAAAAAAATACAAAAATAGGGTTCTGAATGTTACAGCATTAACATTCAACTGAAGGGAATAAATTTGATTGGTAGAAAAAAGTGATGCCTACTAAGACAGATGGTTACTATTGCTTAATTCATAAGGCAAAAACTCAGAAAAAATCACCTACAATACAATATACATTTTTAAAAACTCTACAAGGCATTGTGGTAGACACTGAGGGAGGAAAAAAAAGTTAAATAAGATACCATTTCTGCCCTCAAAGAGCTTATAATCTCCTACAATAGTAGGAGAGAGACTAATTATCAAAATAAGAAAATATACATTTATTCTTATTTTTCTGATTTTTAAAAATACAAACATGGTATAGTTTTTCAAATGTTTTTTTGACATTTTTGTTTTGTTATTAATATATTCTATTACGTTTATAGTTTTTCAATACACAATAACCCTATATTTGTGGAAATCCATTTAAAACATTGCTGTAGTCTCTTTGTTAACTTATTTAATAGTTTTGAATCATTATTTATTAGAGATATGTCTATACTTCCCCCCTCTCATTATTCCTCCCTGGTTTAGGTTTCAAGAACATATTGTAAAAGAAAGAACTTGGTAAAATTCCTTTTTTTTCTATTTGTGCAAATAATTTATGTATTACTGGCATTAAATAATCTTTGGATACTTGATAGGATTCACTGGTAAATCCAACTGATTCTGAATTATTTTCTTGAGAAGTTCATTTATGAACTTTTCAGTTTATTTTTTTCTGGGACTGGGTAATTTAAATTATCGATTTTTTGTTCTTCTCATTGGAATATTTTGTATTTTTGTAAACATTCATTTAACTTGCTTATCATTTTATTGTTATCATACAATTGGGCAAAATTATTTCAGATAATTTACTTCATCTTTTTTGAGATTTTTTTTTGCATTTTCATATTTTAATTTTATTCTTTTTAAAAAAAGGTCATTTAATGATTTAACTGTGTCAAAACAGTATAAAACTGCTTTAAAAACCTGTTTCATTTATCAATCGATTCAATATACTTTCAATTTTGTTTATGTTTTCTTTAATTTTCAAAATTTATATTTTCATGTTTAATTGAAATTTTTGGTTAGCTGGGTTTTTCTTTCCAATTTAATTGGTTGCCTTCCCAGTTAACTTATTTGCCCTTTCTCTCTTGTTTTCATAGAACCACTTAAAGAAATTCCTCTAAGAACTGCTTTAGCATTACATATGATGTCTCCTTTATATCATTTGATTTAACAAAATTATTTGTTGTTTCTATGATTTGTTCTTTGACAAATAACAAATGCTCTTTGAATGCTTTATGATTAAATTATTTAGTGTCCTTTCAAGTGTGAAACCTTTGTTTAAAGTTTCTTTATTGATTATAATGGTTGTTGTACTAGGGTTAGCAAAGGATCTGCTTTTTTTTCTTTTATACATTTATGAAGTTTTTATGCTGTGAACATATAGCTTGATCTGGAACTTTATGCTAAGGTCATGCTTCACCCTTTCCCATATTCATGCATGGGGTAATCAGACTTTGTTTGGTCATGTAAAGCCAAGCACGAGCAGCTTTCCAGAAGAATGCTACTACTGTGAACAGTTTTTAAGGTTCTGATTACACAGTATAGTGAACACTATTTATTCCAAACAAATCAAAGCAAAACATTCACAGTAAATCAAGGTACAGCATTCACAATGTTACAACTTATCACAGAAAATCGAAATATAGCATTCACAACAACTTATCATAGAAAATGGCCACAAACTTTTCACCACAGTGGTCACAAAGTTTTCAACAAAGAACAATCATTTAGTAAATCACAAAAGCCTTAATTCAATCACCAAGTACAATAGTCAAAGTTCTCCACTCATGGGGCATGCTAAGTTAACTCAATCAGTCACTTATTCAGTCATCATTCACTAAGTATAATCATTTAGTCAATCAATCATTCAATCAACTCAATCATTCAATCATCCTTCATCATTCAATATTCAATCATCAGAAAATACAAAGACCCTCTACCCCTAGGTCACTAGTAAATTTACAATTTCTCAGTCAGTACACAGTATCCAAGTAAAGTCTTCTTTCAGCTTGACTCAGAGTGGTTTTTCAGATTCCCTGGATCCCCTTCCATGGTCCAGGATCCTACCTGGATTCACCAAACTGCCACCTGGGTTCAAAGGCAGACATCTCCCAGGTCCTTGTCCAGCTCTCTGTGCAGTTCCAGCTCCACATTGGAACTCACAGTGTCCAGTCTATCTCGAATCCTTCACACTCTCTGTTCCTGGGAAGACAAGGCTTAACAAAGCCACAAACAGGTGCATACAAAGTACCAGCATCACAGTCATGCTTCCTCAGTCTTTTGGCAGTTCTGACTGGCCCTCGGACTCAGAAGAAGTTTTGGCTGGTTCCCAGAATCAAAATCACTCCATTCAGGTTTTCAAAATCAAAATCATTCTCTCCAGTCTGGGAGTGGGGGTGCTTTCCTCTTCAGCCTCATCAGCAGTAGCTGCGTCTGCCTCCAGGAAGGTTACTCCAAGAAGATCTGTCTCTCCCTCTCTGGGGCTTTTCCTTATATATAGTATCGCCACTCCCAGTTCAGCCCCTTCCTGTTGCATCAGCAACAGGACACAAGAATTCATACCTTCTGTTTCTTTAACAGAGGCTTAATGTGAACTAGGTGCTAAGTACCTCTTAGCTTATCAATACAAAAGGAACTTCAAATCTCATTACTGTTACAGGTCATGAACTCAATTTCCTGTGCTCTTATCACTGGCTTTTATCTTCCTCTAGTTGGTCTGAGATCAAAGCACTGGCAGTTTCAGTGTTCCTGGTCAGAGCTTTATAATTGGTTGCCTCTGGTCATGGCTCTCAGTCTTCCATCCCTACCGGGCATTATATGGGCTTCAGTCCTCCCTAAGTCTTCCCTAGTAGATTAATGTTTCTTCATTCTCTCCCAGACTATACCAATTAGGATGCTGCCATGATTTCCCATCCCCCTTGGGGCTTCCCTGGTTATACCATTGCTGTTGTCTCCCTTCTAACATATGCTTTTTCACATGCATTCATGGGGGCTGTGCTGGCAAGATCTTCTTTAAGTACTGTCTTCTGACTGTCGTTTGTGCACTCCTGGACTGGATTAAAGGGCTTGAGTTGCTACCCTTGTTGGGGCACTTTGGGAGAGTGAGGCTCATCTTCTCTTTTTCATACAACATGTTAATGAGAACTCAACACCATTTCATCTTAGATTTTTTTTTTTAATAAAGAAGAGGTAAACCAAGAATAGTCTGATATACATGCTAGATTTTTGGAAAGCATATTTCAAACATAAAAAGAAAGGATACAGTATACCAGGGATGAAAATTCTGCAAGAAACCTCACCCCAGGCAGGCTGTTTGATTCTGGAATGAGAAACACGATTATTCATCAGTTATTCAGCAGACAAAAGGAAATTTACTTAACCACAGTAAAAGGATGTTTAATAAGGAATTGCATTTAGAATACCTCAAGTTGATTTAGCTGAGCAAAGTTTCCCTGCTTCTGAGTTACTTCATGGTCTGCCAGACAAGAATCACAGCATCCCTGGAACTCCTCATCATTGTTTAGTACTCAGACAACAAGGAAGTAATATCAACAGTCTAAGCTAGCGGTTCTCAACCTGTGGGTTGCTACCCCTTTGGGGGTCAAACAACCCTTTCACAGGGGTCACAGGGGTTGCCTAAGACCTTTGGAAAACACCTATTTCTGATGGTCTTAGGAACTGAGACACCGCTCCTCTATCCCTCTCCAGGCGGGTCCACCCACATGCAGATACACCCACATACAAGTATTAAAGGGTCGCAGCATTAGGAAGGTTGAGAACCACTGTATTAGACTGAAAAAAAGTTAACATTTTCCCTATTTTTTATATTTTTCCAAAATTTTTCTTTTTTCTATATTTCTTAGACTGTAATTGTTAAGTTTCTGATAGGTTTCCTTACAAGTAAAAAGTTTGCCATAACTTTTGCTTGTTTCAATGCTTATTTGCTGATATCTATTTTATTGCTCTATGCAGAATGAGCCACGGATCTCATAGAAGTGTGAATTTTATGTCTTTAAAATACTAGCACTTGGACAGTACTATGACAGCACATAAATGTTGACCTTATCCTCTTAGCAGACTGAAAATGTGCGTTATTTGTGACATGAATCCAGAGACCTCGTCTGAAATCTTTATGAACTGCAGATTCATAAGATAAGGTTTGCCTGCTGGCCTAGAAATCCTGAATAATCAACTCATAAATGTATAATCCCTTTTGGGGAGTCCTACATATTATTGAGGACTTTTCTAAGTTTATTTTTCCTTATCTGAACCTGCGTGTCCTAGTGATGGATGAATTAGAAACTCCATTTGGGTTACTTTTTGCTGTGAGGTCTATAAGTTGTCCATCTAACTGTATGTCATAATCTGAACAGTAACCATTCTTCATCTTTATTTCCTAGCCAGCTTTACTCCTTTGGATCTTTGGACTAGACTTCATCATGGTCATACTCCATAGGAACCCCATCATCCAGCAACTCTTCATCTGGCAATATTGCATTAGACTTGAAGCTCACACCTCATTAGTAGTCTCAGCCTTTTGGAGTGGAAGGCAGAGCAAAGAATTTCTCCTCAAACCTCCATTTTAAAGAAGACTTTGAGGTCAGCTATCTATTTAACCCTTTCCATAGTACTTTGGATCTTTGAACTGGACTCCTTCATATTCATTCCTGGATATCTTGTTCCTTCCTCCATCCCCTTTTTGTCTTTTCTTTTGCGTGGTGTCTTTCCCCTTAGACTGTGAGCTTCTTGGGGGCAGGGACTATCCTTCTTTTTGTATTCGTGTCCCCAGCATTTAGCACAGTGGGTGCTTAATAAACGTTTATTTACTGATTGACTCATTCACTTATTTTTTCCCCCTGTGTAGATGGTTAAACCAAACTCTTTTGAGTGGTTTACAGTCTCCAGGACTTTCCAATATTCAAGGACAACACCCAAGACAACACTGTAGGTAGATACAATCATTTAGAAGACCTCAATATACATGGGGCCCCTTCAACTTAACTCTTTGCTGGATCTCTCCCATCATTTTAGTAAACACATTTTGTGAACATGCTTCTCTGTTTTAGATGTCTTTTGAATAAGGTGTCCTTTGTTGCTATATAGTTCCAGGAATATTTAATAATTTTGATATATAGATGAGAGAGAGGTTGTTGGAAGAGAACCTTCATGGTGCTGTTTTGTTCTAATGAATCAAATGATCTAAAAAAAATTAAACCATACGCCCGATGGATTTCTTTTATTCTCTATCTCTTTTAGATATGGTCTCTTACAGGACATTGTCTGTGAAAGCCTACTCCTTCTCTATTAATGTCCTCAGTGCATGTATATATTATTATAAAATTTTCATATAGATGGAAAAGTAAACACATAAGTTGTCAGTTGCTAATACTTTCTTAATGAACTTTTCTAGGATGGTGGGGGATTATTATATCTGAAATTCTTTCCAATCCTTTGATATCTTCACTCCTTGAGATACCTTGGGAATTAGTCCATCAACATCTTCACAACTGTGTTGCCTCCAACATGGATTACCTCTGTTTACACTTAGTGTGATCCATTTTCTTTCCTCAATATTTTTTCTCTTTAGTATCGTTTCTACATACTCTCATAAACATGATGACAGTAAGAATCCAAGCAAAAGGACTTTTGGTTGATCTGGCAATATGGAAGGTCATAAAGGCACTCAATTCTCCACTTCCACCCCAGGAAATATATGAAAATGACACCAGATGGAGCAATGATAAAGAAAATTGAAGAGAAACAGAAGTATTGACCTTTATCTAATCCAAAACTGTATCCCCTAACCCTGTACCCAATAGTCAGGAGCCAATATCAGAGTAGAATCACACCAGGAAAGCCTGCACAAGCCCTTGTAAATGGACCTGAAGCCTGTAGGCTCTGCGAGAGACACTGGACTACAGAAGCCAGTGTGCATTCTGGAAAATTAAGCTCAGGACTAGGATCACAAACCAGCCCAAGCTCCAGTAATCAGGTATTCTTATTGGAATGAGAAAGAAGAGATTATACGCAAGAGAGTTTGGTATAGAAATGTATTGAACACAATAAGGAAACAAATGGAAATAGAAAAAGGAAACAATGAGGTTTAAGAGCTAAGGTACTGCTACATTTGTAGCCCAGCATCAGTATTATCATGGAGGCTCTTCCCTGAATATCAACTAGCCACAGACATTATAGAACTAGGTATATTCTCAAATTGTTCGTAAGGAATTTAAGGAAGGGGGAAAGAGGAAGCAAGGACCTTTCAAAGTCCTGAATTTGAGCTCCTCTGCCCTCTTTATAGACTCTGATAATTTCTGTTTCCAGAGCTGATGGAGCTACCACTGGTTCATGGGCTTGCTGGCATTTTATAGCAAACTGAGAGATTACTGGTGATTCCTTTCCCTTTACTGCCCTTCCCTTTTGCCTCTAAGTTGGGAGAAAGTGGTAACTGATCAATTTCTCAGATTCCCTCTCCCTTTTTCTCATTAGGGAGAAATGACTGAATGAAAGAAGTTATCCTGGCTTCTGTAATTGTAAATATGTTGCATTTAGCTGCCATTATTTCCAAGGAACTATACTAATCAACCCTTTCATGCTCCCCCTTTTTTTTGACTGGGACTTGCTGTTTATTCTCTTGCTACTGTTATACCATTGTTTTGTAACAGAAATTAGTGGCAGAAGCAAACTTATTTTGTGTTTAATGTTATTTGCTCTGCTAGAAGTAATAAAGAGCAATCTGGATAAACATGGTAGACAAATCCATCTCTCTCACTGGAAAGAACAGGTAGGCTACTGTCCCCCAGGACATTACAAACTTAGAGTCAGCAGGTAATAGTTTTCCTTAATCAGTGAAGGTAATAAGAAGTGTAAATAATAAATGGGAATAGCAATTAATAACCTGAAGCCAATTGTATTTCACTAGACTACAGATATAAGTGACAAAGAATCTAGAACAAAGAGGGAAAGAAGGATTTGTTTCCACGGACACCACAGGTTCCTGTTGTGGTCCTTTAGCAGCACGCTCCTGGATCTTCCTTGCTATACTGCCTTTTTTTTTTTTATCAGCTTAATGGTGGGTGGAAATAGTTACAGGATGATGGACTATTCTCATCCAATGAAACCCATCACTAATACTGACCTTGCTGAAGCAAAACGAAATTAAACTTTGGAGGGCAGATCACAAGCGGGAGATGAAAAAGAAAGTAATTACAAGAACCTGCAATTAGAGTCTGGACTTCGTGGAGAAGGAGGAATAGGGAAGTAGGAAAGAAACAACTTCAATTAGAGATTATTAGTATTTATCAAATTTCTTCTCTTTCTTTACCTCCTCCTTTGTAAGAAAGGTAATGGGGGTGTGTTAAAGAGAAGAAAAAATGTAAGATACGATGAACAGAAATAAATAAATAACAGTCACAGTGGATGTGAATGGGATGGACTCAATAATAAAAGAAGAATAAATTAGAAAACACAATCCAACAATCTGTTGTTTACTGAAAACCCACTTACATTTAAATATTCACAGAATTACAATAAGGGTAGAAGTAGAACTTATTAGACCTCAGGCCAATTTAAAAATAATAAAAGGGAATAGCAATCATGACCACAAATGAGACTGTAGTAAAAATCCATAAGGTTGAAGGAAATGAACTGAGAAACCAGTTTTTGTTTAAAGGTATTATAAATAATGAAATGCTACCAAAACTTAATGTGTATTCAGTAAATGTTATAGCATCAACATACTTAAAAGAAAAGTTAATTGAATTTTTCAAAGAAAATGACAACAATAAGACACTGTATCAAAAATTCAGTACACAAGCAAAGTAGTCCTTAGAGGAAAATTTATATTGCTAAATATGTCCATCAAAAAAAGAAAAAATACCAATGAATTGGCACACAACTAAGAATAATTAGAAAAGCAAACTTTTTTTAAAATTGCAATTAAAACACAAAATAGAAATTCTGAAAATCAGAAATAAAATTTAAAACAAAATAATCTATGGAATTGTTCAATAAAATTAAGAGTTGTTTTTTTAAATCCTAAAAATAATGCACTACCTGATTTAAAAAAAAATAAATTGTTAAAATAAAAATGGGGGGAAATTCACAATGCTTGAAAAAGAAATAAAGGAATTTACTAAAACCTATTTACCTGATTATATGCTAACAAAATAACAAATTAAATGCATAAATATTTTACAAATATATAACATGAATTGATAAATAGAACAAGAAATAGAGTATTTTAAATATACAAATCACAGGAAAAAAAAAAAAGCTGAGCTAGTCATAAAAGAACTCTCAACAAACTCTTGCCAAAACCAGGATCAGCTCACTTTACAAGTAAATTCTACTAGATAGTTTACTAGATCTAATGCTTTTAGTTAACAAAGTCATATATATGTGTGTATATTTATATATACATATATACATAATTAATTATATATTATCTAATTGAATCTTTGTAACAACCATGACTAAAATAAAAAATGTTTTATCATTATGTGTATTTTACAAATGAAAAAAATAATGTGATTTACCCAAAGTCACATGGTACCCTCCT
>CM053589.1:8700756-8711935 GCA_028646515.1 Pseudochirops corinnae | reverse complement strand
AAAATATTTTCATAATAATGATTACCAGGGAGAAATGATTATCCAGAGATGGAAGAGAAATTGGTCAATTCACACAAAATTCTATTACTCTATTAATTAATTGCTTAAAATAGAATATATTCAGTATTTCACTCCTTGCCTCTCACTGGAATCAATGAGTCATGGTGCTAAAGACTGAGTACCAGGGGGACAAATACCACAGCTGCATGAGGCATTAAAAAAAAAAATAGGAACAAGTATTCAACAATTTTCATGCATGGGCATAATTAAGAACTCTATTGGTGTACACTGACTGAAGACTCAAAAAGTAAAATGAAAAGGCTGATTTTTGCCAAACTTTTAAACCCCAAATGATACATCATACTTTTGAGCCTAGAAGGAATGAACAATTCCATTTCTTTCCCCTGATTTTATGGAACATGACTTTTAATAACATTATTTGTGATTATTAGTGGATTAAGAGATTCAAAATAGAATCTGTCTGCCTAGATATATCTGCAAAAAGTAATCAGTCCTTGATACAAAGGATTTTGGAGATTGTTTCAAACTTCTGAATTTATCAGCTTATTTAATAGGAAAATGTTGATTCTACGCAAACTAGTTTTAAAACTTAGCATCCCAGACTTATAATATACTTACCGTCAGTTTCGAAATTCCTATCTTCTTCCATTCCCATAACATACCTCCCATGATTCAATGGTGGTGTATTTTCTGGAAAACGATAATCTGTAAGAACAACTCCCTCAGAATAATCTGAAACAGCCTCCATTTCTGAAGACATGATTTCACCATCTGCATAGAGTTGGATAGTTTCATTTTTAGGATAGAGTGGTGAAGCTTCTTTTAAGTGATCTAGGAATTCTCCCTCGGTGTCTGGTGGAACTAGGCTTTTAATTCCTTTTTGCTGAGAAGGCTCAGTGTGGCCTTGTGATATCAAAAAAAGTGCCTCTCTCTCCAGTGTCCCTTCTTTAATTTGATGATACAAGGAATCAGATTCTGTTTTAGGAGATAATGGCCAATGATAAGGTGCTGGATATAGCGATTTGAATTTTAGCTCTGAATCCACTGGAGAGAACGTACTATCATGGTTTGATTCACTCTGATCTACTTGACTATAAGAGCTGGCAGGTAAGTCAAGTAAAACTCCTGTCTTGCTGCGTCTGTTTGATAATAGTTCTCGTCCCCTGGGTGAGTATTCACTTTCATCAGCATCTTTATTATAAAAAACCTTAACAAAATCCATTTTGTCTTCAGTATAATTACTTTCCAGGACACTGTACTCTGCAGAATTATTAAGAAAATACTCTGGTGAATGGGCTATGGAAAGGTTTCCTCTGAAGTTTGCAGGTTCAATATTATCCATTTGGAATGTGCTGCCAATGTGAAAAGCCCATACTCCAGGAATGCCCAGGTTACTTATTCTAAACGAAAAATGAACAATTAGGTAAAGCTATGACATTTAAAAAAATATAAGTTTTTGAATATTCTTGTAATGTTAATTCACCTTGCTTTAAAATATAATTAAGTGTTTTGCTGTAGATCAACAGGTCAAATCCATAGGTTTTAAAATGAGATGAACCAAACAAATTTGATAATGAAAGGGAACATACCACAATTTTCTTATAAAATATCTTAACATCCCTTCAGAGGCTCTGTGTACATAGTACTCAAAAATCTGACTGAAAAATTTAGTGAATAACCCATTACTTTTCAATCAGATTTTCTGCTTGTCACCAAGACAGCAAAATCTTGACATCTGGAAACAACAAAATTCCATGAGGGCAGGAATTATGCCTTATTTATGTTTGTATTACTTCAGTAAAACAAGACGAAAAAGTACTGAATTTAGTAAAAGAGGACCTGGGGTCAACTCTCATTAGATCTGCTGATGATTAACCAAGTCATTGAACTTATCTAGAAGATTGGATCAGGTAGCCTCTAAGTTCCTTCCTGGCTCTACTCCTATGATTCACACATGGATTCTTAGTAAATATTCATTGAATTTAATTGATTCACATCAGTGAAGAATTCACTCTTCACCTGGATTTTTAGTATCATTTAACATAATTGGGAATGTTAATGGTTGTCAATCCCTACCAAAGGTTGAAAAAAAATTTGGAAGAACTTTTCCATCAGAATAGAGTGAAAGAGCCTCCATTTCTGAAGATAAACTTCTCAACTTATTTTTATCTTAGAAAATTTTTATTTCCATAATTGTGATTTTGGTTTGGTTCAAATGCATAGAAGAATAACTAAATATTAAATATTCTATGGGGAAAATGGCAAAATACAAAGTTAATATGGAATAACAGAAAGAAGCTTAATCAAAATAATAGAAATTGTGAAACTTTAAAAAAAGTATTTCTGGTCTACAGAGTTAACTGTTAGTTTCCCTTTTTTAAAAATTATGTATTCTTTTCTAAAGAATACTTTATATATAGATTTTCTTCAGCTTTCAATTGAAGCATATCCAATTAGCTCAGTAGTAACAATTATGTTTTGTCTACTAAAGAGTACTCTAGGGGTGGCTAGGTGGCACAGTGAATAGAACACCAGCCCTGGAGTCAGGAAGAGTTGAGTTCAAATCTGGCCTCAGACATTTAACACTTACTAGCCATGTGACCTTGGGCAAGTCACATAAGCCCAATTCCCCTGCTTTCCCACCTCCCAAAAGCAAAAAAATAAAAATAAAAAAATAAAGAGTATTCTAGCCATCCTCTGGTTTTCTACTGAAACGTATCAAGTAGTAATAATTCTTAATAGGATACAATAATACATCTTTTTTATCACAATCATTTAGGACCTGATTTATGTACCCAAATCCAAAGTGTACAAAAATGGAATAAGCAAATTTATTTCATTAAGTCAGCTTATTGCATTTTGGCACATCCAAAAACTCTATAATGCCCAAAGCCATAGGATTTCCCCAAGAATCAATCAATACAGAATATGGGTTAATGTCCATAATTATCACTTTCACTGCATTTTCTGCATTATTACCACTTTCTTAAGTCTAGGTAACCAACAAAACAATAAACAAATGCTTCTTTGTGGAGCTTGCCAATTTCTGTGGTTCCTTTGTTCACACTGAAAATTTAACAATCAACTTTTTCTCCAGGGGTGTGATGATACAGCACTCCTCTGCATACAAGTGACTTTTTGTAATTTTTGGTAGGATAGTAACAGAAATAAATAAAAAATGAATGATATTAGTTAATTCTATCTAAAGACTAACGATATATGGCCTCTAATAAAGAAAATAGGCATGCCGTTGGAATGAGAAGTTTTGTTATTGAAGGCCTGATCTTTTGCCAAGTTATTAACCTTTCTTACATACAACAAAGGTACTGTTTAGCGATCTTGAAGCCTTGTAGTTTCCAAAAGCTCATCAAATTCAAGTACATGAAAGTTTAGGTAAAACAAAAAACTGAGTGAATGTTTATTACTTACTGGGAGAGATTTTTCACAGATTGTTCAGTGCTAGTTACACTATAATAAAGCCCTTCTCTCTTCTGATAGTCATCTTTACCTCGGCTGAAACCCACTCTGGCTGCGAGTTCAAGCTGTATATCATAAGATTCTTTGGGATGAGTTCCAAAGAACTGAAGGCCATTGGTGGGATAAAGGAAGAGAGCATAGGTGTCAAACTCATCAAATGCTAAGACTACCTGAAAAGTGTTCATCTGTGAAAGAAAACAGAAAATGAGTTAGAGACAAAACCTTACTAAAAACATGGACACAGTAAATTGTAAAACACTATAGATTTTTTTTCTATTAAGAGTTACTAACATCAAATTTCTCAAAATTATTCTAATCTAAAACACTAGTAGTATTTTGAAAATGTAATTTCCTCTGTAATTCTGTTTAATTTCATTTCCTGAGAGAAATGAACTTAACCCTTATCTTGAGAAGAAACAGGAATAGAATTCTTTAAAAAAAAACCACCTCAATTTTAACTGGGATTATGGAAGAAGTGAATATTGGAATTACATTTCTAAAACTAATGAGAAGTCACTAATTGTACTAGTGATTAAAGGTGACTTTGGCTTCAATAGTTCTCATACCTCATATGTTATAAATAATTATTTTTGTTTTTGTTTTTATTTTATTGTTTGTTACATTGTTAATAAATACTATTACCAATGGGGGTGGAGGCAAGATGGCAGAGGACTTGCTTGAGTTCTCCACAAAACCCCTGTAAATACCTGTAAATGACTCTAAACAAATTCTAGAGCTACAGCACCCACAAAATGATAGAGTAAAACAAATTATCAGCCCAAGACAACCTGGATGGCTGATAGGAAGGGTCTATTACACCAGTCTGGGAGTGGAACACAGTCCAGCCAGGCTGAAGCAGGCTCAGGGGCCTGAATCAATGGCAGCTATGGTAGTTTCCAGACTTCTCAACCCACAAATGCCAAAGATAGCATAGAAAGTCAGTGGGAAAACTCTGTGGGACCTTGGTTAAAGGGGAGCATGGTCTCACACTAGCTCCAGGGTAGTGGAAGTGGTGGTGGCTGTAGCAATAGCAGCAGCAGTGCCCACAGACTGAGAGGGATCCAGAAGCTGATACAAAACCCCTGACACCTAGGAGTACACACACCCCAACCCCCACTGGAAGCAGAATCCTACCTTGACAAAGAGTTAGAAAGTCAAGTATTTGGCTGGGAAGATGAGCAAACAGCATTAAAAAAAACCTCAGACTATAGAATTTTACTTTGGTGACAAAGAAGATCAAAACATACAACCAGAAGAAGACAACAAAGTCAAAGCACCTACATCAAAAACCTCCAAGAAAGAGTATGAATTGATCGCAGGCCATGGAAGAGCTCAAAAAGGATTTTGAAAATCAAATAAGAGAAACAGAGGAAAAATTGAGGAGAGAAATGAGAGTGATGCAAGACAATCATGAAAAATGAGTCAACAGCTTGCTAAGGGAGACCCTTCAAAATACTGAAGAAAATAACACTTAAAAAATAGATTAACCCAAATGGCAAAAGAAGTCCAAAAACCAATAAGGAGAAGAAAGCTTTAAAAATCGGAATTGGCCAAATGGAAAAGGAGGTCCAAAAGCTCACTGAAAAAATTATTCCTTAAAAATTAGAACGGACCAAATGCAAGCTAATGACTTAACAAGAAATCAAGAAATTATAAAACAGATCCAAAGAATGAAAAAATTGAAGACAATGTGAAATAAATACTACAACCAGAAACTTTGATATTTATTTAAGAGTAAGAGAATAGTGGGCTTGATAGAGAGAGAAAAATAAACAAATGCTTATGGGAAAAGATGTAACCAGTTTATTTTAAACACAATACTTAATGAACTGGGGGGGGGGGGCTCAGAGCGCAGTGATTAAGTGAGATGTAATTTTAGTGATTAATGTGGTAATATAAAAACATATCCATTGATTAGTATTCTCAGAAAGGTAGATGGTGCAGTGGATTAAGTGCTACATCTGGGATCAAGAAGAATTGAATTCAAATCTGACCTTAGACTTTTACAAGGAGTCTAACCCTTGGTAAATCACTTAAACCACATCTACTTCAGTTTCCTCAACTGTAAAATGAAGATAATAACATCATCTACTTCCCAGGGTTGTTGTAAGGATTAGAGAAGATATTTTTTAAGTGCTTAGCACAGTATCTGACAATAAATACTTATTTCCTAACTTCCTTATTATGGTTACTTATTACCCTCATTATTTAGCATGAATAAGGAAAACAAATTAGAAGCAGGTATGAAAAGGACTGCCCATTCTACCTAGGTTATATGTGAAATCATATAGCCTCTGAAGTCCTATTACACGAATGAAATGCATATGTACTCTGAGAGATAACAAAACCTAGGAGACTCAGAGTCTGTCCTAGAGCCAGAAAGACCTGCTTTCAAGTGCTCCCCTTGACATATACAATATGACCTTAGGCAAGTCACTTAACCTCTCAGTATTCTAGGCAACTCTTTAAAAGTATAACAAATAAGGTACCAGCTTACAAGAGTGGAGAGAATTCTTTACCTGTATCAATGAATAATTCCAAACCCTATCCCTATATACAACCTACAATTCATCTGAGAGATAGATTGGCAAAAGCTGGGATGACTAGAGACTACAGGGTGAGGGAGGTACAATTCTTTTTGATTCCTCTTGGTTTTGAGGCCAAGGGAGACTGCTTTTGAACAGGAGCTAAAGTGTTTGTTGGGGGGCTGGCCTTCATTTTGCCAGACTAACTGAAGTGCAGAGTGGTGGGAAGTCTCTACTTACCAAACCAAGAGTGGAAGACATTGTACAGAGAGTGGTAGAGGGAGGAAAGGCAGTAATCAAACACAATTGACAGTAAGTGAAAAGGAAACGGTCACAGACTTCAGAAAATTAATCGAGTGGAAGATGAAATTATGTTGTTGATGAGATAGCAAAGTCAGTTGGAAGTCCCCTTTGCTTCATCTGCACTTTACCAGGATCTTAGACTGTGGAAGCCACCACCCTGTTTGCTCGTCCAATCAAGTCTTTCCTAGTACTCATTCAGAGAAAGAAGATAGGGTAAGGAAAGAACATAACGGGGATCCATGCACTCATTTCCAGATTCAGTGTTATGGTAGCCTACAATTGGAAAGATGTTCCTTAGCTGAAGATCGTTTGGCCACTGAATTAATCAGAATTCTTAACTTATTCAGTTGTTTTCCTTCCCACTGTTGTTTTTTGAGTGTTCTCTTACCTCTTTTCATTTTACTCTGCATTAGTTCATACTTTATCTTCTTGTCTAAAATTATCTTTCATCTTTTCTTATGTTGTAAATAACATTCAATTATATTAAAATAATGCAATTTTGGAGCTACTCACAATTTATGAACCTCTCCTTAGATTCTCCTTTGCTTTATTTTCCCCTCTTTTTCTTTCCTCTTCAGGATCAGGAAGTTTCTTTTGCTAGTGACTGTTCCCTCCCTTATATTATCCTCTTTCTTCCTAACCCTATTTCTCTTTTAAGTTTTGTATTTTTACATAAAAAAATTTGTGTATGTATTTTATTCACCTTTGTCTAGTTCAGATAATAGTGAAATGCTGCTCATGAGCACTACTGCTCTCTCTACCTTCTTACTCAGTTTGTATACTTTCCCTCACATACACCAATTATAAGGAATAGTAAACTCACCCTGTTTTTCCTCCTTGCTACACTAGTATATTCATTTTATATTATTTTCTCTTTCCTCTCTTAAAACTTTCAGAACATAAGCAATTCACTCCTAGGTCCCCTGTTTTTCTTACTGAATTCCTTCAATAGTCTTTGAAGATATTAGTACAGTATGAAGGAACACATTTTTTTTTCAATTAGCAAGCATTTTAAAAATTAATCTGCCGTTTCTACCCTTTCACTGAGCAATTTTTTTAAAACTCCCAAAACAAAGCCCTCAGTACATAGCTGCATAGTTTAAAAAAAAACACAACAAATTTCCATATTAACCACATCTGAAAATGTACATTTCTGTATGCCTTTTAAAATCTAATCACCTCTCCATCAGGAAGATAAGAGTCTGCTTTATCTTCATGTCTTTGGACTCATGGTTTAGCATTGCATTGACCAGAGTTTTAAAGCCTTTCAAAGTCATTTTTTCCTCATAATGTATTGAATAGATTGTACTCCTAGTTCTGCTCACTTCAATCTGCATCAGTTCACAGAAATTCTATGAAATAATTAATACCACTCTTTCTGTTGCACAATAATACTGCATTACATTTATAAAAATTAGTTATCCATTTTCAACAGAAAAATATCCTCTTATTTCTATTTTTGATACTAGAAAAAAAGCAGCTGGAAACATCTTGATGCTTCCCTCTCCCTTTGGTTTCTTTGTGTATGTAGGAAGTTGAAAAACCGTGTTCGAGGATATGAACGTTTTAACAAATTTGAGGCACAAGTTTAAAATTACTTTCTAGAATGGCTGGACCAATTTATACCACTACCAAGAGTTCAGGAGTGTGCTTGTTTTCTTATAAAAATTCCAGTTTCTGTTATTTTCTTCTTTGATAAATATGGAAAAGAACCTCAAAGTTGTTTTACTGCCTATTTTTAATTTAGATAATTTTCACATGACTGTTGATAGCTTGATTTCTTCTTCTAAAAACTCTCTTTATATCTTTATCTACCTGGGATTGCAAATGGGAATCAGGCTTATAAATGTGAATCACTTTTTAGACATAAAACTGTTACCAAAGAATTTTATTGCAAATACTTTTACCCATTTACCCATGTTGCTTCAAATTTTACTACTAGATTTATTTATTCAACAACCTTTAAATTTTATGCAATCAAAATTGTCCATGTTATCTTATGGGTCCTCTCTTTGACTTCTTTAGTAATGAACTCTTTCCCTATTCATAGTGTTAAAGGTATTTTTTCCCTTGTTCTAATATGTTTATGAGGTAAATTTTTATATCTAGGCCATTTGTAATTTATCTTGATGTATGGTGTGAGATATTGATCTGAACCTGATTTCTGCCAAATTATCAGCCAATTTTCTCAGAAGTTTTTGTACAATAGCGAGTCCCTCTCAAAGAAACACAGATATTTGAATTTATAAACCATTAGGTGGCTCTTTTCATATTCAGTATATTGTGAGCCTAATCTGACTGACCTCTCTATTTCTTAACCAGTGCCAAATTGAAGTTTGAAAGAGTGGGAAAGAAAGATAAACTGAGAGAGGGAAGAGAAAAATGGAGGGAAAATGGAGGAATGGGTAGGAGGCAACACTTACAACTTGCTCTCATCTGAACTGGTTTAAGGAAAGAATAGTAAATATACACAAACACACACACACACAACAGAGCAGGGTACAGAAATTTGTCTTAGAAAGGGGAGGGGTAAGAAAAGGGAAGGTACATTAAGGGAGGCAGTGGCTAGAAGTAAAACTGACTTTTGAGGAAAGGATGGGGAGGGGGATGAGGGATGGAGAGAGAGAGAGAAAGGGAGAGACAGAGAGAGACAGAGAGAGAGAAGTATGAAGAGAATAAGATGGAGGGTAATACACATTAACAATCATAACTATGAATGTGAATGGGAGGAACTCACAAAACAGAAGAGGATAATAGAATGGATTAGATGCCAGAATTTAAAAATATGTTATTTACAAGAAACACTTGAAACAGATATACTCAGAGTTTAAATAAGGAGTTAAATCAGAAGCTAATATGTTTCATTTAAACTAAAAGATCACAATCGAGATCTCAGACAAAACAAAAGCAAAAATATAACTGATTAGAGAAACTATATTTTGCAAAAAATGCTAACCATTAATTATAACAATATTAAAATTAATATCAATACTAAACATAAATGTGCCAAATGGTAACATCTAAATTCTTACAGGAAAAGCTAAATGAGTTACAAAAGGAAATAGACAGTGAAACTATACAAGGGAGGGACTTCAATTTGCCCTTATTGGATTAAGACAAATCTAACCACAAAATAAGTAAGAAAGAAGTTAAGAGGAGGCAGAGCCAAGATGGCGGAATAGAAGCAAGAACTTGCTCAAGCTCTTCCCCCAATCACCTCCAAAGACTTGAAAAAAATGATTCTAAACAAATTTTATAGCTACAGAACCCATGAAATGACAAAGTGAAACATATATACAGCTGAAGACAGCCTGGCAGGCCTGTCAACAGGAAGGGTCTATCACACCAGGCTGAGAACTGAGCACAGTCCTACATGAGCAGTGCTGACACAGACTGGTGAGAGCAGGCCTCAGGCGACTGAATCACTGAGAGCTGTGGCAGTTTCTAGACTTCTCAACACACAAACACCAAAGACAAAGTAAAAGGTCAGTGGAAGAAACTCTGTTGGACCTGGGTGAAAGAAGAGCATAGTTTGGTCCCTGTTGCAGAGTGGCAGAGGTGGTGGTGGCAGCTGCAGCAGCAATGATTGTACTCTAGCCAACAGATGGTGGAGTGATCAAGTGGCTGATTAGAGGGCAATTGCAGGGATCTCTCTGCTGGCACTAAGGTAGGATTCTCTTGCTTTGCCCTGCTTGAATCTGGGTCACAGTCTTGGGTGGTGGCTCTGAAGTGAGGAGGAATGTTGGTGTGGCAGAGCTTGTAGTGGCTGTGGTGAGGGAGTCCTCCTCACAGTTCTGAGGCAGAAAAGAATGCTTGTGGTCACTAACAGATCACATTACAGACCAGGAGAGGAGTAAACACCTCTCCTTTGATCATATCACCTTAGAAGAACTGAAAATTTTCAGGTGCCTAGAAGTGGCTCTGACAACAATTGCACAAAACCACAGAAATTTAGAACAGAGCATTCTCCACTATGCAAGCAGAATTCTACCTAGGCAAAGAGCTCAAAAGGCAAGTAACTGACTGGGAAAATGAGTAAACAGAGGAAAAAAATCAGACTATAGAATCTTTCTTTGGTGACAAAGAAGAACAAAATATACAACCAAAAGAAGACAATAAAGTCAAAACTCCTCCATCAAAAGCCTCCAAGAAAAACATAAGTTGGTTGCAGGCCATGGAGTAGCTCAAAAAAGGATTTTGAACATCAAGTAAGAGAAATAGATGAAAATTTGGATAAGAAATGTGAATAATACAAGACAATAATGAAAAATGAGTCAACATCTTGCTAAAGGAGACCCCTAAAAATACTGAAGAAAATAACACCTTAAAAATAGACTAACTCAAATGGCAAAAGAAGTCCACAAAGCCAATGAGGAGAAGAATGCCTTAAAAAGCAGAAATGGTCAAATGGAAAAGGAGGTCCAAAAGCTCACTGAGAAAATAATTTGTTCAAAATTGGAATGGAGCAAATGGAAGCTAATGACTTTATAAGAAATCAAGATATAAAACAGAACCAAAAGAATGAAAAAAATAGAAGACAATGTGAAATATCTCACTGGAAAAAGCACTGAGCTGAAAAACAGATCCAGGTAAGATAATCTAAGAATTACTGGACTACCTGAAAGCCATGATTTAAAAAAAAAGAGCCTAGACATCATCTTTCAAGAAATTATCAAGGAGGCGAAGCTAAGATGGCGGAGAGTAAGCAGTGACTTAAACAAGCTCCCCAAGAATTTCGTCTTTGGGAACTAAAAAGTAAATTTGAGCAGATTTAAGAGTGACAGAACCCATTGTGAGACAGAGAGTGACAGATTCCCAGCCCAGAGAAGTGCCTAATCAGGTCGGGGCAGGGA
>CM053589.1:8672289-8700256 GCA_028646515.1 Pseudochirops corinnae | reverse complement strand
CCATGGGGGGGGGGGGGAAGGGAGGGGAGAAAATCTGAAACTCAAGTGATTGTGGAACTGAATCTTGTAAATTAAAAATAAATGAGTAAATGAAAAAAAAAATTATCAAGGAAAACTGCCCTGATATTCTAGAACCATAGGATAAAATAGAAATGGAAAGAATTTATTGATCACCTTTTCAAAAAGATTCCAAAAAGAAAACTCCTAGGAATGTTTTAGCCAAATTCCATAGTGCCCAGGTTGAGAAAAAAATATTACAAGTAATCAGAAAGAAACAATTCAAATATTGTGGAAACAATCAGGATAACACAAGATCTAGCAACTTCTACATTAAGTGATCAAAGGGCTTAGAATATGATATTCTGGGGGTTAAAAGATCTAGGATTAAAACCAAGAATCACCTACCCAGAAAAACCAAGTATAATAATTCAGGGGAAAAAATAGATATTCAATGAAATAGAGGACTTTCAAGTGTGATGAAGCAAGGGTGTCATAATCACCATTAATATTTAATATTATATTAGAAATGATTAAAAGACCAGAGCTGAATAGAAAATTCAACTTTCAAATACAAAAATCAAGAGAAGCATGGAAAAGTAAACAGGAAAGAGAAATCATAGGGGACTTATTAAAGTTGAACTGTTTACATTCCTACATGGAAAGATGATATTTGTAACTCATGAGACTTTTCCCAGTATTAGGAACATACACACACACACACACACACACACACACACACGTATACATAGACAGAGGTGCATTGAATATGAAGGAATGACATCTAAAAATAAAAATAAGGGGTGAGAGAGGAATATATTGGGAGAAGGAGAAAGGAAGAGATAGAATAGGGTAAATTATCTCACATAAAAGAGGCAAGAGAAAGTTGTTACAGTGGAGGGGAAGAGTAGGGAAGTGAAAGTGAATGAGTCAACCTTACTCTCATGTGATTTGGCTTAAGGGAATAACACACACACACACACAAACACACACACACACACTCAATTGGACATCTTACCCTACATGAAAGTAGGGAAGAAGGGGTTTGGGAGGGATGAAAGAAGGTGGAGCAGATTTGGGGAGAGGATAGTCAAAAGCAAACACTTTTGAAAAGGGACAGGGTCAAAGGAGAAAATAGAGTAAATGGGGGGTGAGATAGGATGGAGAGAAATATCGTTAGTCTTTTACAATATTATTACCGTGGAAATGTTTCACATAACTACACATATATAACATATTGAATTGTTTGTCGTCTCAGTGGGGGTGGGTGAGGAGGGAAGAAGAGAGAGAATCTGGAGCTCAAAGTTTAAAGACAAAAGTAAAAAAAAAAATTGTTTTTACAAGCAATGTAATCTTTTTTTTCATACATGGGAAATAAGATATACAGGCAATGGGGTATAGAAATCCATCTTGACTTACAAGAAAGTAAGGAGAAAGGGGGGAAGCAGGGTGACAGGAGGATATAAGAGAGATCAGACTGGGGGAAGGGGTATTCAATATGCTCAGCCATCTTGGAGGTAGGTAGGGGAGAGATGGGGAGAAAATTTGAAACTCAAAATCTTGTGGAAATGAATGTTGAAAACTAAAAAATAAGTCAATTCAGGAAGAAAAAAAGAAACTAAGAAGAACTAAATTTTAGAAAATTTAGATATGACAGACTTCTAGAGAATAATGAATAGGATAGAAAGAAATGGAATAGAAAGAAAACAGAAGGCTATACATTTCCTTCTCAGTTGTATATGGCACCTTCATAAACCTGACCATATATTAGGGCATAAAAATCTAATAAACAAATGCTGAAAAGTGGAAATAGTGAATGTACCATTTTTGAGACCACAATACAATAAAAAGCATATTCAATAAAGGGCCTTGGAAGCATAAATTAAAAAATTAATTGAAAATTAAGTGTTCTAATCTCAAAGAATGAATGGGTCAAAGAATCAATTATAGAATAAATAATTTAATTAAAGTTAATAAAAACAATGAAAAGATATCAAAATTTGTAGGGTACAGTCAAAGTAGCACTTAGGGGAAAATTTATATCTCTAAATTTTTATTTATATTTATTATTTTTATCTCTAAATTTTAGAGCTATAAAATTTATATCTCCAAATCTCTAAATATAAAAAATACTCAGCAAGAGAAAAGCAGTGAATTAAGTATACAACTAAATAAACTAGAAAAACAACAAATTACAAATCCCCAGTTAAACACTAAAATAGAAACCCTGAAAATCAAACGAGAAATTAATTAAGTTAAAAATAAAAAAGCCAAACTAAAAATAAAATTATGAACTAGCTTTATGAAAGAACAGTAAAGTAGACAAATCATTGGTTAATTTGACTTAAAAAAAGAAGTAAGACAACCACATTACCAGTATGAATAATGAAAAGTTAATACTACGCCAATGAAGATGAAATTTAAGCAATTATTAGAAGCTTTTCCCCCCAACTATATGCCAATATAATTGATAAATAACCTAAATGAAATGGAAGCATATTTTTTAAAACTTAAAACTGCCCAGATTCACGTAAGAGGAAATAGAATATTTCGATAGCTCTATCTTAGAAAAAGAAATTGAACAAACCATAAATAAACTAACCAAGGAAAAACCCAGGACCAGATGGATTTATAAGTGAATCATACCAAATATTTAAAGAACAATGGATTCCAATATTATATAAGCTGTTTGAGAAAGAAAAAGGTAAAGACAGAGCCCTGTCAAATTCCTTCCATAGCATGTGTCCTTTTGATAGCTAAACCAGAGAGAGCAAAAACTGACAGAAAATTTTAGTCCCATTTCTTTAATGAATATTGATCTGAAAAATTTAAAATAAAACATTAGCAAGGAGATAATAATAAATTATCACAAATGTCATATACTATACAATGCAGGAATGGTTCAGTATTAAGAAAACTTTCAGCATAATTAACCATATCAATAACTAAGCAATAAATGCCATATGATTATATGAATAGATGCAGAAAAACATATTCAACATAATGCAACACTCCATTCAAAGAAAAAACAATAGAAATCCTAGGAATAAATAAAACTTTTCTTAAAATAATGTGTCTATGTAAAATTTAATTTAACATTATCAAAAATGGAAATAAATTAGAAGCCTTTCTAATAAGATCATGGGTGAAGCAAGGATGTCATTATCACCACTATTATTTAATATCGTAGTAGAAATATTAGCTATAGAAAAAAGACAAGAAAAAAATTGGTGGAATAAGCATAGGCTATGTGGAACCAAAATGATCACTTTTTGCAGATGATTATGATGCTATATTTAGAGAATCCTAGAGAGTAAACTAAAAAAAATTATTCAAAACAATTAACAACTTAAGAGTGGAGCCAAGATGGCAGAGAAGAGGCAGTAACTCACCTAAGCTATCCCACAAGCCCCTCCAAATATCATCAAATAATGCCATAAAACAACTCCTGGAGCAGCAAAACCAACAAAAGAATGGAGTGAAATAATTTTCTAGCCAAAGACTACTTAAAAGCTCAGCAGGAAAGGTCTGTTGCATCTGGGTAAGAGTTGAGCACAGTCTAGCATAGGCTACACCAGCACAGACCCAGCCCCAGCAAACTAGAAGCAGGCATTGGGAGCTGCCAAATCAGCAACAGCAGCTGCTTCAGGAGCTCTGAGCTCACAGATGGTAAGGGGCTTGAATAATTATTCAGAGGATCACAGGGGTATCTTTGCTAGCACTGAGGCAGGACTCTATTGCTTTGCTCATACTCAGATCCAGATCACAATCTTAGAAGGAAGTCCCAGGGCAAGGATGAGCACAGTTACACTACAGTTTGCAGCCCCAGTAGACAGGAAGCCTCATCACAGTTCCATGACAAGAAAGAGTGCTTGTGGTCACTCACAGACCAAAAGAGTAGTAACCCCAGCTCTCCTTAGATTATACCACCTTGGAAAAAGTGAAAACTGACAGGTCACTAGAAGTATCTCTGAAAACAGTTGCACAGAACCCCTGAAGGTTGGACAGTGCCCTTTTCATTCCAGAAGCAGAGTCCCACTTTAGCATAGAGTTAAATGACAAGAAATAGGCTTGGAGGAATTTCTGGGAGAGAAGTTGGCAGAGGAAGAAGTCAATCTCACTCTCCCTTATTGACCTCTGAAAATTCCAGAAAATATCACCCTAGGAAGAAACCTTGGAACAGCTGAACCAGCAAAAAGATGGGATACAACAGTCTTGTAGCCTGGGAAGCTTGGAGGATTAATGGGAAAGGTCCCTTTCCCTCTGGTGGAGGGGAAACAGGACAGGAGGTGTGTCAGCGAGGCAATAGCAAGTCACACCACAGGAAACCAGGGTGAGATCCTGAACCCCAGGGTGGTGGAGCAGGCAAGTGGTAAGACCGACATACTGTGCCCTTCTCCCTCATCCCCAGGGTCTTGGGCAGGGGAACTGGTAGAGTCAAGCTCAGAAAACCACCATGTGTGCTGGAGGGCAGGCGTCCTCCAACAGCCAAACCTTCCAGTGCTTCAGCACAAATCCGGGAAGCACAAGTCCAGGAGACACAAGTCCAGGAGCCACAGCTCCAGGCAGGCACACTCCTGTAGCCAAGCCTTCCAGGGCTTCAAAGCAGCCCAAGTGATCAGATGTCCTTCTGGGACCATACCTTCCTATACCCCAAACCCCAAGAGCTACATTGTTGCTGACTCTAGTTCAACACCAGGTAAACTGCCAGACCCCTACAGCCTCCAGATGCCAGCACCTGAGGCCACAGCACACAAAGCCAGTGACCAGATGCTAGGCCCCCAGGACAAGAAACTTGGGTCAGTGCCTCACGTGTGACAGTAGGAGAGGTCAACTTTTAAAGCCAGGAAATAGGCAAACACCACGAGTAAAAAGCAGAAACAGACAATGACCACATATTCTTACTATGGGTACAGGGAAGATGAAGGCACAAATTCAGAAAAGGACAACATTGTCAATATACCCACACCTGAAACCTCAAAGGGGAATATGAACTGGTCTCAAGCCCAAGAAGCTTTCTTGGAAGAGATGAAGAAGGATTTTTATAAGATTTTAAAAGAGAGGTAGAAGAAAAATTGAGAAAGGAAATGAAAGGTGTGCAAGAGACAGGCAATAGCTTGGAAAAGAAGGACAAAAATTGATGGTAGAAAACAACTCCTTAAAAAGTAAAATGGACCAAATGGAAAAGGATGTACAAAAGCTAACTGAACAAAACAATTCAGTGTAAATTAGAACTGGGCAGTTGGAAGCTAACAACTCTATGCAACATCAAGAATCGGTCAAAGAAAATCAAAGGAATGAAAAAATAGAAAAAAATGTAAAACATCTCACTGAAAAATAAAAACACTGACCTGAAAATAGATCCAGAAGAGAAAATTTAAAATTTTTTGGTCTACCTGAAAGCCATGATGAAAAAAAAGAGCCCAAACAGCATCTTTCAAGGAATCATCAAAGAAAACCACCTTGAGGTCCTATAACCAGAAGGTAAAGTGTCATCAATAGAATCAACCGCTTACCTCCTGACATCTCAAATAAAAAACAACAAAGTCATGTAGCCAAATTCCAAAATTATCAGATCAAAGAGAAAATTCTGCAAGCAGCCAGAAAGAAACAATTTAAATATCATAGAATCACATTCAAGATTACACAAGATCTTGCAGCTTCTACATCAAAACATCGGAATGTGTGGAGTACAATATTCCACAAGGCAAAGTAGCTTGGATTACAACCAAGGATCCCAGAAAAATTGAGCAAAATCTTTCAGGGAAGGAGATGGACGTTCAACAAAATAAGGAACTTCCAAACCTGCCTGATGAAAAGACCAGAGCTCAACAGAAAATTTGACCTTCAAATATAAGACTCAAGAGAGTTATAAAAAGGTAAAACAGGAAAGACAAAAAAAATTTTATTAATACGGGCAAACTGTTTACACCCCTACAAGGGAAGATGATACTTGTAAATCTTGAGAATTGTATCTTTATTATGATGTTTAGGAGTGTACATACATAGACAGAGGGCATGGGTATAAATTGACTTTGATGTAATGATAAAAAAAATTTATAAGTAGTAAAAAGGATTGTACTGTGAGAAAAGGAAACAAGGAGGTAAAAAAGAGTAAATTACAGTACACGAAGACGTACAAAGACCTATTGCAGTAGAGGAAAAGGAGGGAGAGAGATGAGTATTATTTGAACCTTACTCTCATCAGATTTGGCTCAAAGAGGGAATAATATAATCAGTTATGTACAGAAATCTAACTTACCCTACAGGAAGTAGGAGGAGAAAGGGGAAAGAAAAGGGTGAGGGTAGATAACAGGGAGGGAAGAAGTAATAAGGGAAAGAGAAGGGAGGGGGCTGATACAAGGGAGGGAAGATTGAGGAAGGTGGTGGTTTAAAACCAAACTTTAGTGAGGAGGGAAACAGAGAAAGGAGAGAGAAAAGCATAAACAGGGAGGAAATAGGATGAAGGGAAAGACACAAATAGTAATAATAACTATGAACATGAATGGGATGAACTCTCCCATGAAAACAGAAGCAGATAACAGAGTAGATTAGAAACCATAATCCTACAATACGTTTTTTTTGTTTTGTTTTGTTTTGTTTTTTTTTACAAAAAACACATTTGAAGCAGAGAGATACACACAGAGCAAGGTAAAAGGCTGGAGCAGAATATATTATGCTTCAGCTGAAGTAAAAAAAGCAGGGGTAGCAATCCTGATCTAAGACCAAGCAAAAGCAAAAATAGATCTAATTAAATGAGATAAGGAAGGAAATGACATCCTGCTAAAAAAGTACCATAGACAATGAAGTAATATCAATACTAAATATATATATGCACCAAGTAGTATAGCATCTACATTCTTAGAGAAGTTAAGGGAGATACAGGAAGAAATAGACAACAAAATTATACTAGTGGGGACCTCAACCTGCCCCTTTCAGAACTAGATAAATTTAACCACAAACTAAACAAGACAGAAGTTAAGGCAATGAATAGAATTTTAAAGTTAGATATGGTTGACCTTTGGAGAAAACTAAATGGAGATAGAAAGGAATATACCTTTTTCTCAGTGGTACCCACACAAAAGTTGACCATGTGCTAGGGCATAAAAACCTCACAATCCAATGCAGAAATGCAGAAATATTAAATGCATCCTTTTCAGATCATGATACAAGAAAAATAACATGTAATAAAGGGCCATGGAATGATAAACTAAAAATCAATTGGAAATTAAATAATCTAATCCTAAAGAGTGAATGGGTCAAACAATAAATCACAGAAACAACCAATGACTTTATCCAAGAGAATGACAATAATGATACAATCATACCATAACTTATGGGATACAGCAAAAGTGATTCTTGGGGGAAGTTCTAGATCACTAAATGCTTACAAATAGAGAAAGAGATAAATTGAGTATGCAACTAAAAAAAAACTATAAAAAGAACAAATTAAGAATCCTCCATTAAATACCAAATCAGAAATTCAGAAAACCAAAGGAGAGAGGAATAAAACTGAAATTAAGAAAACTATTGAATTAAAACAATAATTAGGAGCTATTTTGCTCAACAGTATGCCAATAAATTTGATAATCTCAGGGAAATGCACAGATTAACAGAAAATGAAATAAGATACTCAATCCCATTTCAGAAAAAGAAATCGAACAGGGCAGGGTCAGATGAATTTACAAGTGAATTCTGCCAAACATTCAAAGAACAATTAATTCCAATATTATATAAGCTATTTGGGAAAAAACATGAGAAGTAGTCCTACCAAATTCTTTTTATGATACAAATATGCTGCTGATACTTAACCTGGGAAGAGCCAAAACAGAGAAAGATTATAGACCAATTTCCCTAATGAACATAGATGCAAAAAATTTAAATAAAATATTAGCAAGGGTGGAGCCAAGATGGCAGAGTAGAAACAGCACTTCTGTGCTGCTCTGGCTTCCACCTCCTTCAATACATGTAAAAAAAAATGACTCTAAACAAACTTTAGAGCTACAGAACCCACAAAGTGACAGAGAGAAACAAATCTCCCACTGAAGGAAGCCCAGCAGACTGACAGAAAAGGGTCCATTGCAGCATGCTGGGAGACAAGTGCAATCCCAAATAAGCTGTGGTTTTAGCACCAAGGCAGCAACTTACCAGCCACAGCTAAAGCAGACTTCATGAGAATAAATCACCAGCAGCTATAGAGGTTACCAGACTTCTCAATCCACAAATGCCAAAGAAAAAGTAAAAGGTAAATGTGGAACTTTGTTCAAACAGGAGTAGCGTGGCCCGGCTGCTACCCCCAGAGTGAGAAGTGGAGGAGCTGTGGTGGCTGTATCTGCTGCCGTGCAACTGCTTCTGAGCTTCTGGCCTGCAGATCATAGGGGGACCAAGTGACCATTCAGAGGGTAATTGCTCTTACTTTGACCTGCTTAGATCCTGATCATGGATCCGGAGAGGATAGTCAGAAGCAAACACTTTTAAAAAGGGACAGGGACAGGGTGGTGGTCCTGGGGCATATGGCCAGTGAGTCAGAGAGTATGGCAGCTATAGAGAGGGCACCCATCTAATAGCTCCAGCAGCTGCAAAACCCCCAGTGATTTGGGACATAGCTCACTCCATTTTGAAAGCAGAGGTCTACCGTGGCAAAGAGATCAAAAGTGAACTAATTGGCTGCCAATATGAGCAAGCAATGGATGCACAAACAGACAATAGAATCCTTTTTTGGGGACAAAAAGGATAAAGGAATGGAGTGGGAGGAAGACAGTGAAGTCAGAACTCCTGCATTAAAAGCCTCCAAGAAAAATATGAACTAGTTACAGGCCATGAAGGAGCTCAAGAAGGATTTTGAAAATCAAGAAAGAAAAGTGGAAGAAAAATTGGGAAGAGAAGTGAGAATGATGCAAGAAAATCACGTATACCAAGTCAACAGCCTGCTAAAGGAGACCAAAAAAAATACTGAAGAAAATAACACCTTAAAAAAGTAGACTAACTCAAATGGCAAAAGAGGTCCAAAAAGCCAATGAGGAGAAGAATGTTTTAAAAAGCAGAATTGACCAAATGGAAAATGAAGTTCAAAAACTCACTGAAGAGAATAACTCCTTCAAAACTAGATTGGAGCAAATGGAAGCTAATAACTTTATGAGAAATCAAGATACTATAAAAAGGATCCAAACAAATGAAAAAATAGAAGGCAATGTGAAAAATCTCATTGGAAAAACCACTGACCTGGAGAATAGTTCCAGGAGAGATAATTCTGTCAATTTAAATTAACTCAATTAATATTTACAAAAAAATATATAAATTGTTCCAGATTAACAGAACAGTAAATAGAACACTTAAATAACTATCTTAGAAAAAAGAAATTTAACAAGCAATCAGTGAGCTCCATAAGAAAAACCCCCCAGGACCAGAAGTATTCACAAATGAATTCTACCAAACATTTAAAGGACAATTAACTCCAATACTATATAATCTATTTGGAAAAATAGGTGGAGTCCTATCAAATTCCTCTTATGACACAAATATGGCACTGATATCTGAACCAGAAAAGGTGAAAAAAGAGAAAGAAAATTATAGACCAATTTAACTAATGAATATTGAGCCAAAAATTTTAGATAAAATACTAGCAAGGAGATTATAGCAATATATAACAAATATCATATACTGTGATGAGGTAAGATTAATATCAAGAATTCAGGGCTAGTGCCATATTAGGATATCAGTGTAACTCACCACATCAATAACAAAAACAACAAAAATCATGTGATGGTTCAAAAGATGCAGAAAAAGTTTTTGACAAAATACAACAGACATTCCTATAAAAAAACACTAGAAAGCATAGGAATAAATGATAAGTAGTATCTCTCTAAAACCATCAGCAACCATTATCTAATGGAGATAAGCTAGAATAAGAATCTTTCAATAAGATCAGGACTGAAGGAAGGATGCCCATTATCACCAAGGATGACCATTATTAAATATTGTTCTAGAAATGCTAGCTGTAGCAAAAAGACAAGAAAAATAAATTGAAGAAATTAGAATATGTAATGCAAAAACAAAATTATCATTCTTTACAGATGATATAATGATAGACTTAGAGAATCCTAGAGAATCAACTAAAAGCAAGTTGAAATAATGAACAATTTCAGCAAAGTTGCAGGATATAAAATAAACCCACATAAATCACTGGTATTTTTATATACTACCACAAAGTACACCAGGAAGAGGTAGAAAGAGAAATTTCATTAAAATAACTGTAGAAAAACCTACCAAGACAGACCCAAAGGGAATTAGCAGTTTAACCCATGAAGTACAAAATCTTGCCTACACAATAAACTCCCTGAAAGTTACAATGAATGAAATAGAAGTCAATTAATCAATAATAACAGAAAAAATACTGAAATAGTAAAAAAAAAAAAAAAAAAACCACCTTAAAAATAAAAGAAAATGTAAAGTATCTCAAAGCAAAAACTGACCTAGAAAATAGAAAAGGTAAAAAACGTAAGAATAATAGAACTACTTGAATATTATAACTTAAAATAAAACTATTCATATCTCTTAGAACTAGAAGCCAAATTGGAAATAAGAAGAATTCACCAATCATCTGAAAGAAATTCCAAAATGTAACTCGCAGGAATATTACAGCCAAAATCCAGAGTTTCCAGGTTTCACATACATACATACATACATACATACACACACATATACACTAATATATGTGTGTGTGTGTGTGTGTGTATTTTATATATATATGGAAAGAGGAGAGAGACGGAGAGATAGAGACAGAGACAGAAAGGGGGAAAGAAAAAGACAGAGAGAGAGAGTTGTTTAGTCATTTCAGTAACGTCCAATTTTTTGTGATTCCATTTGGGGTTTTCTTGGCAAAGATACTAAATCACACAGTGGGGAAAATGGACTTTTACAGAGGGCTTCCAAGAATTTCTGATGAAAATACTAAAGCTGCATAGAGACTTTAAAATTCAAACACAGGAGTTAAAGAAACATTTAAAAGAGGAAGCATGCATAAACAATCGTAAGAAACTGAACCATGATAAGGTGCTTACATTCATATATTGGGAGATGATACACATGGCCCCTTTCAGCTCTATCATAATAGGGGCCATAGAGGGAGTCTAAATTAGACAAGACCTGGATTAGGTTCTGTTTTGTATGCCTTGTTGTACACATCATGAGGGTAATGGAGGAAAGTAAGGTTTGGGAAAATTATTTTATATAATCAGAGTATACAAGCAGACATGAAAGAGGATAGGATAAGAAGCAATGTCTGTTATGTCTGTTAAATGTCTCAGGTGGTTTTGATTCTGTTTTTTAAATTTAAAAAAATCCTACAGGAAACAAAGTTCCTAATTAGAAATTAGGAAATACTTAACTCTTAAGAAACAGAAAGTCAGAATGGTGGTCAAATGACTAGCTTAGTATATTATGTATATTATAATGATATAATAATATATATTAGTATATTATGCCTGAAAGTCAATGGTGAACCTCACTCACATGTGGGTCAAACATATACAGAGCTGGTAAATATCTTTAACTCAATAGGGAAATAGTAGGTAAGCAGGAGAAAAGGGAATTAAAGGGACAGTACATTAAAGGAAAGATTATTCCTAAGAAAAACATACTCTAACTACAGATGTCCAAAAATATGTGTAGTTTTTTATAAGGTGGTATAGAACTGGAATCTGAAGAGGTACTTATAAATTAGGAAATGGCTGAACAAGCTGTGTGATATAAATACAATGAATATTCCTATTCTATAATCAATGATAAAGGGGATAGTTTCAGAAAAAAATGGGAAGACTTGTAAGAACTGATGTACAGTAAACAAAACCAGGACACCAATTTATACCATGACAACATTATGGCAAAGACAACTTTGTAAAGAATTAGCAACTCTGATCAGTGTATTGACCAACCATGATTCCAGAGGAAAATGATGGACCATACTATCTGCCTCCTGAGAGAGAACTGAAGGACTCAGAATGCACAACAATTGGTGGGGAGGGGTTGGGATGAGAAGGTGAGGTGAATTCTTGCTAACTGAGAGAAATGCATTTAATTTTTTTAAAAAAAGAAGAAAATGCATGGATTGGGAGATGAAATTCCTATAAAAGGAGGCCAGTATCACTATATTGTAGAGTATGTGGAAGGCGGTAAGGGAGACTGAAAAGGTAGGAAGGGATCAGATTAAGAAGAGCTTTAAAAGCCAAACAGAGGATTTTATATTTAATTCTGAAGGTAATATGGGGCAACAAAAGTTAATTAAATGGAATTGGGGCTGCTGACATGGTCAGACCTAAGTTTTATGAAGAGCACTTCGATAACTGAGTGATGGAGTGAGGAGAGATTTGAGACGGGAAAACCAATGAACAGGGTATTGCAGTAGCCCAGATATGGCATGAGAAGCTTCACCAGGGTGATGACAGTGTCGGAGGAGAGAAGATAATACACACATAAAATGTCAAAAAGGTAGAATTGACAGGCCTTGGCAAAAGATTGAATACAGGCAGAAGAGAGGAGTAAGAGGGAATGAGTGGAGGATGGCACCCACACTGGGAGCCTAGATGACTGAAAGAACATTCATTAATGGGACAGTAAAGAAGATGTGAGGACTTTGAGAGAAAACACATTGAGTTCATTTTTAGACATGTTGAATATAAGACGTATATAAAATAACCAAAAAGGGGCAACTCAAGTCCCCTGAAGTCATTCATTATTGCTAACTCATTCTAATTCTATAAGTCTGAACAGTCCCATTTTGCTTCCTCTAGCTCTGATACTTGATGCATTCTCTAAAAGATTTGACTTGTAGAGATGGATATAACTTCATAAGTTTATTCTGGAGATTTGTTACCATATCTTATATTACATGGGATAGCAACAGTAGAGATGTGCTGCTTATGGTAAAGTTAAATGCCTATATTTCACTTAACATCCATTGGAAATCACGTAATTTCTACTTCTGTTGTAGGTCTCAAATGTTTGGTTTTGTCTTTCATTTTTAAAAAAATCCTATAGGAAACAAAGTTCCTAGCTAGAAAACTGGAAATACCTCTTAAGAAACAAACAAACAAACAAACAAAAACAATGGTGTCAAGTGACTTACACAGTATACTATGCCTGAAATTTAATTATTTTGGAGGAATTTCTAGTGTGGAAATTCCCTCTATCAATGTAAATTAGAAACTCACTTTCAACTTAAAGTTTTAAAGAGTCACTCAAGGCACCAATAGATTAAGTGTATGACTTATTGTTATATAGCTGATAGGTAGCAGGGTCAGGATTTGAACTGGGGTTTTCCAAACTCCAATGCCTCTGCTCTGTAACCAACAAAACACATTGACTCTTACATTGTGCATAGCAGGTATCTTGTAAATGTTTGTTAGTTGGAAATTCCTGAATTCCTGAAAAGCATGAATGTTCTCTCAATTATTTTGTTACAATAGGAAAGCTTTTTAACTTCTCTGTTTGGATACTTGTCATCTTCCTACATGGCAAGTATCCAAAATTATGAATTACTGTAAGGACTTTTTAAAGACTATATTAATTCAAGAATTTTAAGCCCTCTAAGACTGTGACTCTGAAGTCCCAAATACCTACTCAGAACAGCAAACTCCTATCTGTAATAATCTTCCTCTTGCAGTGAGATTATGTTTGTCTATAAAATATATTAGAAAGAGAGTTGTCTCTAGAATTAGAGAATTGGGATTCAAATTTTATGTCTGTTGCTTACAATCTATGTGATCTTAGACTGTAAAATGAGAGATGGTAGACTAAGTGACTTCTGAGGTTCTTTCCAACTCTAGATCTATGAGTCTATGATCCATTCCTTGAGACTGATTTGAATTTGTAATCTTTCAAATTCTCATGATTGTCCTTGAGGTTACATGCAATAAGAACTCAGTCCATGTTGTTCCTAAGCTATAGGAGGAAGGAAGGCAGGAAGGAAGGAAAGAAAGAGACAAAAGGAAAAAAATCATGAATAATATGTTGAGAAGCTTTCCCATCTACACAGTAAATCTTATCCTCTAAGAAAGGCTTCCTTCACAGCAAACCACTCCTGAAAATCACACAAAGCAAATGTACATTTGCTTTACAGACAAGTCCAGAGCACAATATAGCCAATTATAAAAGAAACCTGGTTCTAATTAATGTAAATTGTTTAGTAAATATTTATATAATGCTGCTCTAGTAAGAACTGTTTCCATTTCCTGTTGTTACTTGTCTTAGAATTCATGTCCTCTACCAAAGTTTCCCATTAATACAAGATCAAATGGCTTTTCTTTCTTTGGAAAGAGATCATAGATGCATCACTTACCAGCCTCGATGGGAACACATTTTGTGTCACTTTTTCATAGGAACCCACTGCCTCCCATGTAGCAAGAAAGGCATGGGTTGGTATGTAGTTTGCAGCAGTTTTGGGGAATCCAGTACGAATATATTGGGCTGCCTGGTTCAATATCTCCACAGAGTCATCTTCTCTGTAAGAGATCTTTCCCCTCCCACTGCTAGTATCAAGATCAGATAAGAAGGGGGCAATTGCAGGGAATTCTGTGGGAAAGTCATTATTCACATATTCTATCTCTTTAGGAAAGTCTTGAGTTGAGATGATGCCATTAGTGCTCACCTGGAAGAAAACCAAAAAGCATCATATAAAATTACACACATCATGCCATCAGTTGTAACAAAATTTAAAGATCTATAGTATTTCGAACCTATATGCCCATACTTCTGTTTATTTCCTCTCCAGTAATTTTCTCCTCACAAGTTGAGTGGCTTCCATTGTACCAAATCCAACATTATGTACTCCCCACTCTCACAGGATGAAAAACACAACCCCTTTGCCTAAAACTCTGCATTTCAGTTTTAGAAGATCTCATTAATCTTAACCTCTCACCACAATCTTCTTGAGTTTAAAAAGTCATATTTTCTGTCCTAAATAGCCCTGGGATTTTTTAAAATACCACACTCTCACTCTTTTAGTATGTCCTAGGAAAACATACATCTCTATGGGAAAAAAAAAAAATCTCTCCAGGTCCGTGAAAAATCATTTCTATCTCTGAACATGATGCACTCCTACCTAAGTCCCTAAGCTAAACCTTCAACATTACGAACATCTGGATTTCCTCCCCTTCTCTCCCCCCCCCCCCCCCCCCCACTGAAGCAGGTCCAGCTGAAAATCTTCTCTAATAGGTGTTGGAAGGGGATTGGGGTCAAGTAAAGATATCCCTGAGAAGATCCATCTCCAAAACTATGGAGCTTCTCTCCCTCTCCCTGCCCCACCACCTCCCTCCTTCCCCACCTCCCCCCCCCCCCCTTCTCTTTCTTGCTCCCACTCTTTATCCCTCTTTCGGCAAAGAGAAAAAAAAGTAAAGTTTGTAAAAGGTTTCTAACGGGAAAGGAGGTTGAACTTACATAGAGGCTACTGAACTGAGCTTCATAAAACCGCAGGGGTCTCTTCAGCTTTACCAAGGCTGAGGTTTCATCATCCCCTTCCTGCAGGAATTGGTCCCCCCAGGCTTCACCGTATGGAAAGAGGTCCTGTGGGTGGAGGGCTGCGGCAGAAGGTAGTAGCCAGTGTACATGAAACAGCAGCAGCAACAGCTGCCTCTGCTGACCGCTGTCCCCGTCTCCCTTCATGGTACGCTCGCGGGCTTGCTTCAGGGGCAGAGCGCGTCCGCCCTCCACACCCCAACAGTCCAGAATCGGGGGCTCCGAACATCCGACCAAAGACTCCCCGCTGGCACTCCAAGCCCAGGGTGGGATTCCAAGTCTTTCCTAGAGTCCTGACTGGCTGCGGCGGTCCGCACAGGAGCCAATCAGAGGAGCTGCAGAGTCTGAGAAAGTTCAATAGTGGTGGCAGAAGCAGCATCTGGTTCTCATTAAGTTTTCTAGGCCGAGGCCCTACTGAACTGCATCAGTGGTGGAGGCGGCGGAAGAGCTACCAGGCTAAAAGTCTCAGGCCACTGCGGCCTCTTATTCCTGCGGTTCTTTCTCATACTTTGCTTTGGGTGAATCATTCGGGGTCGTCCCAGCTCCCAAATGCCTTGTCGGCCTGGCCGCCAACCTCCATTTCCTCTCCTAACCCCGAACAAACGGCCCCCAGTTCCCAAAGGCAGTCCTGAGGAGAGGACATGACTTCATGCTTGGCCTGCTTAGGGACAGGAGTGGGGGCGGGGAATGGCCTGGGAACAGCGCCCTCCAACGGGTGGACACTGCTAACGTCGCACTGCAGAAGCCTGTGTTCTGCTCGGCTGGGGCTGTGGCCGCGTGCTTGCGCTGGGCCACTTCTCTAACTCTTAAATGAGGGTTCCTGGGATGAGAGAGCCCTCCTTAGCCATTGCTTGAACTGAATCCCAGGGAACAATCCAGCAGGAGAGAAAAGTGAAAGAAACTCAAGCGGGAATTTACCTTTTGATGGATGCAAATGTTTGCTTGCAAAACGTCCGTTTTCTCTTCCCGTGCCAGAGCCCCGGAGTAGCTAAAGCAGATCCCAAGAAGCAATCCGATAACCGATCAAAGACAAGTGGCCGCGTCCGTTCCCTCTCGGCACAGTCCGCACTAACCACACACTGAGAGTAAGAGGCCAAGGAATAATTTAGGACTGGTCTGGCCGCCTGTCTTTAGCTAAAGAGGGATCTAAGTGTGACAAGAGGGAAGAAGTGTGTGCAAACAGCTGAAATTGAGGAAATGAGCTGTCTGTTCTGTTTGCTTCAGCACCTCCCCACAGTACTCAGAACACTCTCTGAAGCCCTATGATTACCATGAGGTGTTTTACAATGGTGATCTTAATCATAGTCTTTCGGTAAAGGGCTCTCATGAGTAGGGGTCAGTGCCCTGTGCCTGTATGAGGGGACAGAGCAGCGTAGAGCAGAGCTATTGAGTTCTCTTCAAGCCCTTGAGTCACTTGCAATCTTCTTGGGCTTCAGGAGCCTATGGCTTCCAATTTCAAGAGAAAAGATGGACTATGGCCATGGTACTTCATGTTGCTGAAGGAAACTACTCTGGGAAGATGCCAATAGGAAAGGAGCTAACAGTCTCCCTCATATCTCTACCCTCCCCCCCCCCCATACAAGAGACTTTGGGAATCTTCCTCGTGCAAAATCTAGGATACTCTTGGTTAAGCTGAGTTATCTGTATTGTCTGGCATATGTTCTTCTAAGTATATATTATCTGATTTGTATTGCTATCAAATTGGCTAATTTCTTGGCTAATTTCTATATGTCAATGCCTGGAATGAACTCCCCCTTATTTCTGCTTCATAGAGTCCTTCTCTTCCTTAAAGATGAAATTCAAACACCATGCTCTGCATGAAATCTTCCCTGATCCCCTCCCCACCACAATTGCTAGTACTTTTCCTTTCAAACTACCTTGTATTTCACTACTTTCTATATGTTTGATTTATTCACTTCATATTTATGTTGTACCTGTTTCTATCATTTTAATGTAAGTTTATGTACAGGAGGATTACTTTTTTTTTTTTTTTGTATTCCTACTCGTTGCCTAGTATGGGGCCTAGCAAATAGCAGGTACTTAAATTATTGTTGGTTGACTTTAGGCTCATTGTAGAAGTTACACTGATCTCAAACTCTTTGAATTATAATTCTTATTACTATAATTCTTAGTACTTGGGGTCAAAACTACATAATTTAGCACTTTATTATATGTAATGTAAATTATTTTATTGTTTGCAACCCTCTTCCTCTTACCCCAAGAGTCTAGGACAAGGGGCCATAGCTTACCCTTTCCTGATAATCATTCTTCCCTCATCCCTCATCAAACACACACACACACACACACACACACACACACACACACACGCCATTCAAACACAATTTTGGTTTCATGATAATTATAGCTTACATTTACATAGCAAATACATAGGTTTGTGAAATGCTTTGCACAATCTCATTTGAGCCTCACAATAACCCTGTTAGATATGTACCTCAGGTATAGTATTATCATCCACATTTCATAGCAAAGGTACTGAAATAACTTGCCCTTGTCACACAAGTGGTAAATACCAGTCTCAGAATTTGAACTTAGGAGGTCCTCTTGACTCCACATCCAACTGCTCTACACACTATTTAGAACTGCCTTTTATTCAAGGCTTTTGTTTTGTTTTTTTACACTACCATTATTTCCAGCTCCAGCCCCTGCCCTCCAACACTGGAACCTCTTTTATAACAAAATAAAACAGCTCAGCAAAATCTAGCCCAACACAACGATGCCTGACAGTTTATGAAACATGCATCCCTGGTAATTTCTTATCACTCTATGAAAAAAGGGAAGTGTGTTTTCTCCAGTAGTAAAATAGGTCATTTCAATTAAAGTATGTGTGACTGATTTTCAATGTAGTTTTCACATGCCTGATTATAGTCATTATGTATGTTGTTCTGATTCTACTTATTTCACACTGCATCATTTCATGTGTCTTATCAATTTCTCTAAATTCCACATATTCATTTCTTATGGCACAATAGTGTTTATTTCTATTTATATACCACAGTCCATTTAGCTGTTGTCTATTTGGGCAGCTACCACTCAACTTCCAGATTTGTTTGTTTGTTACTGCAAAGACTACTGTTGTGAATATTTTGATGTAAATGCAACTTTCATTTTGCCTTCAATGATTTTGGGGTATATGCCCAGGAGTGGAATGTGGACGTGCAAAATATACTTCTTTCCTTCTAATTAGTTTAATAAGGCAGTTGGAGCGGTTCTAATTCCACATACTATCTTCTCATCTTTATCCTTTCTTTGAATTTGCTCTTGATTTTGACACTTACTGTAACTGAACATAAATGACTCATGAATTACTCCATCATTAATAATTAGTTGTGTCTCATCTATTAAGATATAGCAAATTCTATTTTTATGAAGTTACTTAATGCTGAATATATTTTTGTAAAGATTCTCTTTTTTGAAGAAAGTATTTCTGATGCATAAGCATGAAGTCTATAAACCTTTAGCCTCTGTCATTTCTTAACATCGTCATGTTTTTCATCATATTTTTTGCCATCCTCTCCAGCACTCATATTGTAAATGTGACTCTAACTCTAGTACTTTCTTAGCTCAGATTCAGTGTTGGCATAAACATTTAATAAAGAAAGTTTATTTTGCCCTAATGCAGCAAGAATCTATGAAAAGGATACATACAGTGGCATTTGGCTCTTGTGAATGCAGTTCTACTCTTTTCCACCTTATACTCATAAGCTTCATTTGTCAGCAGTGTTTGCTGACTTACATGGTCTTAGCCACCCACTAAGTCTGAGAATCCTGATTCCATGTGGTTGGAACTTTTTATGCCCCTAGATCAGTGGTTCTCAACCTTCCTAATGCCTCCACCCTCTAATACTGGTATGTGGGCGTATCTGCATGTGGGTGGACCCGCCTGGAGATGGATAGAGGAGCGGTGTCTTGGTTCCTAAAACCATTGGAAATATGTGTTTTCCGATGGTCTTAGGTGACTCCTGTGAAAGGGTCGTTCAACTCCCAAAGGGGTCGTGATCCACAGGTTGAGAACCGCTGCCCTAGATGATGTAGAAAACAAATTAGGGAAGCCAGGGCCAATAAGGTTCCAGGAGAAGCTTCATCGTGAGCCTACCCAATGTTGGCTGAGGGGGTGGGGAAAGAAGTTGCATCTGGAAGGTAAGGTCGATTAGGGTCCAGCGGCATCTTTATCCCATCACCTACTACTCCCTAATGGCAAGGTCCTAAGAATCATTTGACTTTTTACTGGAACATCCTCCTGGCATTGTCAGTAGTAAAGGAGAAAATGGGGAATGGGAGACAAAACAAAGCAGAATGCGAAGGACAACAAAAGCCAATAGTCCTAGGTCTTCCATATTCCCTTCTTAGCATGGGCAGTATTATGGGAAAGGGATGCAAAACAAAGAAAACAAAAATTTCGAGGTGTAAAAACACCAGAAATCTCAATCCTTTTCTTCCCCCTTCAGAAAGACCAAGTCTAAAGTCCAACAGTAAGGTCCATGTGATGGGAGAGGTCACGTCTTTGCAGTTCATGGTGGTGATGACGAACCAAGAACATGAGGGCCATAAAAAAGATGATTAATATTCCAATACAGTAATGGATTTCTTTTCTTGATGTGAGCTGGTAATGAAGAACATGAGGGCTGTGGTAACATGAACATTCCTGGTACAGGCAAAAATCCTTGTCCCAGCTTTAGGGTCATGTATAGTAAAATGGCTAAGAAATCGTAAGTCTCCTGCACCAAAACTATCCCAGCATCTAAGACTCTCCTGGTACTGTCACCCACTCAGTATTCCTTGACCCTAATAAAAACCTTTGAGAGAAACATTAGAAGAATTTTATAAAATGTTTTCCCTCTTAGAAGCTTCTGATGGCTACCTGCTTCTTCTACTTGATGGGAAGGCCATCAAATGATTCATAGGTACCACCAAGTCTAAGAGAAATACCATAAGCCTCGGGATAAGGGAACTCATTCCCTTTCTCAAACAGTTGCCATGTGGCATCCGTTACAACATATTTTGTTTCTTTTATATCTGCTGTGTATATTCTTGCAGAGCCTACATCAATGAGTACTGAATATGGATTAAGTTGGTCAACATCAAAACATCAGAAAAGCCATCATAGGCCCCAAAATGGAAGTTACAAGTGGAGTCTTCTGTAGCTGCATCGACTGAGCTTCATGATTCAGCAAAGCCTAGAAAGCCGATGTCATCTCTTGTGAGCAAACTTGCCTATCTTTGGGCTATGTTACACTCAGAGCTTGCTGGGAGGAGAACTTTCTTAGCTACTTCTTTAAATCTGAGCCCACTCTTTCTAGGGCCTGAGGCATAGAAGGAAGTGTGCCTTAGTTAGAGGGAGTTTTTGTATTTCATTCTTTCCATATTTGCTCAGCAAGCATTTCCTTCAAGTTAATTGATAATATTGATTATTGATTATCAATTAAATTACCTGGTCAAAATAGTATTGGGGTACTAATCACTGGTAAATGATACTGAAGAGCTAATGGGCCAAGAGATAGTGGGGGAAACACCATGGATAGAAGATAATGAACTATAGCTTTAGGAAAACATTCCTTCAAACTCTCAGACATATTTTTAGAACTCTGAATGGAATGTTAGCCTTGCTCTGGGAACCTGACTTGCTAATTTAAGTATAGCTTAGAAGAGAGTGTGGCTCTAGAGATGACATGAGTGCTACAAAGTTATAGATATATATGTATATATGTATATTATATATAGTGTATATTCTATATATGTAAATTCTATATATTATATATAGTACATGTATGTAAATATACATATACATAATATATGTATATTATATATAGTATATTATATATATTATATGTACACACATACATATATACACATACATACACACATACATATATATTGCACGTGGCTGAATATGTTGCATGAGACTTTTAATCTCTTTACATTTCATGAATCCCAAAGGAGTCTATCAATTTTACTTCACTCATTATGGGTCTAGCCCATATTTTTTTCTGCTCACATAATACTCTGATGAGATTTGCAATCTGGTTTATATCTTCATCATTTAACTGAATCTGATCTCCCTAGAGTTACCAGTGATCTACTCATTGCTAAATCAGATGAGTTTTTCTAGTCCACATTTTTAAAAAAACTCTGTAGCATATTCTACTGTTGACTACCGTCTCCTCCTGGCTTCAATTATTTCTCTGAGTTTTTGTTACTCTACTTTCTTGGTTCTCCTCCTACCTACTCCTTTCTAGTCTCCTTTGTTAACTCTTCATCCAACTCCAACTGTGGGGGCTTTGTCTTGGGTCTATTTCTTTCTCCATACTCCATTGCAGAATGATAGGCCAAATAAAGACAAATGATGGGCAAAGACACATGCATATATTTTTTCATTGTATCATTCTCCTTCGTGTTCTTCCATATATCTCCCACTTAGGATCCACTCAACATGCTAGAGGCAATGCTAGAGGTATTTCAGGAAAAAAAAAAAAAAAAAAAAGGGCTTCAAAAAGGCAGTTACCAGATCTCAGACCCTGTGGTCTCTAGCCAGGTAAGAGGAGGAAAAAGGGCAAGCAACAGGCAAATCATCCCTTTGATCTTGCTTCACCTCCAGACCCTCCTCCTAATAGGTATGGAAGAAAGGTGGGATCTTATCTACTCCACCACAATAGCATGTTTATTCCATACATTGAAACAACTGGCTGACACGGTTTTGTAAAACTGAAATAATGGGGAGATACCATATCTATATTAATATACACCACACATATTGTCCTCCTCAATAAAACATAACATGATTGAGGGAAAAAACTTTCATTTTTGTCCTTGTTTCCTCAGTATCTAGCACAGTGCTTGATACATAGTAGATGTTATAAACACTAAAGTATCAATCAATCAATATTTATTAAGCACCCACCATGGGCCAGGCACAGTGCTAAGCACTAGGGATACAAAAAAAGGCAAAAAACAGATTCTAATAAGCAAACCTAGACTGAAATGGGAAAATAAATGTTGAATTTAATGAGACAGAGGACCCTGTGGAATGCCAAAAGATATGAATTATAAAGCATTGTTCTTGAATGACTCAAAAAAGAAATGAGAACGATGACAGCAGAATTTATAGCCACCACAGCAAAAATAATGTGCAGAATAACTGGAATCTGTGATACCAAGTCTCATCAAGGAAACAAAAGGCAGAACAATAAATTGGGAATGTACATATACTGAAAAGAAGGTGACTTTGGTAGAGAAGCAAAAAAACAATAGCCTTGAAAGAAAATGTGCTCACTATGTACGTAAAACATAATGATCTTGAGGTCATAAGTCTCCCAAAGAATATAATAGGATAAAAAAACCCTTCACACCATAATGAAGGAAATAACAAAAGAGAACTGCTCAGAAATTCTGAACACAGAAAATGAAATACCAATTAAAAGAATTCATGGATCATATCCAGAAAAGATCTAAATCTGCAAACTCCAACAAACATGGTTAAATTTAATAATTTAAGTTAGAAACAATAAATTCTACAAGTAATTTGGAGAAATACTTTTTCTTATTTTTTTCAGGATGTTAATGACTTCATTTTTAATGAATTTTATTTTATTTTTTATTGAATTTTATACATATACATATATACATGTAATGAATTTTAGTTTTCCAATTACATGTAAAGACAAATTTTAACATTTGTTTTTATAAGATTTTGAGTTCCAAATTTTCTCTTACCTTCCATCCCTCATTCTTCTCTCCCCTCACTAAGACAGCAAGCAATTTGATATAGGTTATATATGTGCAATCATGTAAAATATATTTCCATATTAATTATGTTGTGAGAGAAGAAATAGAACAAAAGAAAAACATGAAAAAGATAAAGTGAAAATACTATGATCTATTTGCATTCAGACTTCATTAGTTCTTTTTCTGAATGTGGGTAGAATTTTCCATCATAAATCTTTTCCAATTGTCTTTGATAATTATGTTGCCGAGAAGAGCTAAGTTGATCATAATTGATCATCACACAGTTTTGCTGTTACTATGCACAAAGTTCTCAGTTCTCACTTCACTTTGCATCAGTTCATGTAAGTATCTCCAGGATTTTTTGAAGGCTGCCTGCTCATCATTTCTTATAGCACAATAGTATTCTATTACATCCACGTACCATAATTTGTTCAGCCATTCCCCAATTGATGGTTATCCCCTAAATTTACAATTCTTTGCCAAGGCAAAAGAGCTGCTATAAATATTTTTTGTACATCTAAATGCTTTTCCTTTCAAAAAATCTCTATGAGATACAGACATAGTAGTAGTATTGCTGGGTCCAAGGGTACACACAGTTTTATAGTCATTTAGACATAGTTCCAAATTGCTCTCCAAAGTGGCTGGATCAGTTCACAACTCCACCAACATTGCATTCGTGTTCCAATATTCCCATATCCTAGAAGAAAGACTTTCAAAGAAGAAGGAAAGGAAATTCAAATAATGCAACACTATTCTGCACCCACCAGAAAATGTAGGAGAGAACAGAACAATACATTCCAAAGAATATTGGCAGTCAGGATATAACCCAGAATGACCTACCATGCAAATCTAAACTTAACCACAAATGAAAAATAGATGATTGTTTAATAATAAAGAGGCATCTGAAGTATGTTTAGAAAGGAAAACCAGACTGAAGAGATCATTTGCTTCTCAAACATCCCAAGCAACAGAAATACAGGAGTGGACAACGAGGACAGCAACATCAGTAAACTCACAGCAGAGAAACTGGTAAGAGGTTAGTAAGAGGCCTCTTTCTAAATGTGCACAAGGAGATAGGAGGCCAGTGGAGGTAACAGTGAAGGGGTGAACCTCAGGCAGTATAATGACAACCTGTCTCCAGAAAAATCAATGGTTTTTGGTGAGACTATATTAGATTATTAGCAGTTACATGAAAGCAGAATAGAGGAGCCAAGAGAGAAAGAGAAATGAGTAATGTGTCCAGGTCAAATCAAAGGTTAGCAATGAGATAAAGGCGAGTCCTGTGGTCTCAGTAAGAGAAAAGCCTGCAGAAGAATGGTGAAGAGGATGGCCAAAGGATTGAAAAGGGAGGAAAAGGAAGGAAACTTTGATTTGGGGATAAGAGGATTTTACCAATGAATGTTCCTATAAGTGAAAAGAGATTGTCTGTAAAGTGAAATAGGGAGCTTGCACTAAGAATTTTGTACTTGAAAAGTCCACTTGTCCTACATCATAAGTGGAAGAGGAGGTTGAAGCTCCAGAGTATAGCTAGCCCCTGGGGAAGCAGGAGAACATTGGCTTGGGGAAGAGATTTTGAGACAAATGGGAAAAAATAGGTAACTAGAGGTAGATCAGTGTTTCTCAACCTGTGGATTGTGACCTCTTTGGGGGTTGAACAGCATCACCTAAGACTATGGGAAAACACATATTTCCGATGGTCTTAGGAACCAAGACATCTCTCCTCTATCTGTCTCCAGGAGGGTCCGCCCACATGCAGATATGCCCACATATGAGTATTAAAGGGTCACGGCATTAGGAAAGTTGAGAACCATTGGGGTAGATCAATGGTGTATTGCATAATCAGAGACAGGGTGAAGGAGGGGCCCTAGCAGAGGGTAATGTTCTCTTTTGCACCTGTAATGATTGGCATTGTTTTGGGAGTGAGACAATTAAAAAGGGAAATCCATGTGCCACACTCTATAGACAGTGGCAGAGACTACATAGAGGGGAGAACCTTGAAAGTTTTAATTGCATTAGTAATACAAAAACTAGGGAGAGACTAGACAAATTGTAGAAGTCATGATTCAAAGAATGGAGGTCTAGAGTAGACAGAAAGAAAAGATGGATAATGATAAGAGTAAGATAAATTCTTTTTGTAAAGAGGCACAAAATATAAAATTTTTAAAATGGCTGAAGGTATCTAGATGAAGGAAAAGAGAGGAAGAAAGAATCTATTTGACTATTGAGACTATACTAAGGCATAAAAACTTCATAACCCAGTGAAGAAAGACAGAAATAGTAAATGCATCTATTTCAGATCATGATGGAATAAAAATTATATGGAATAAAGGGTCATGGAAAGATAGACTAAAAATTAATAGGAAACTAAATAATCTAATCCTAAAGAATGAGAGGGTCAAACAACAAATCATAGAAACAATCAATTACTTCATTGAAGAGAGTGACAATAATGAGACAACATACCAAAACTTATGGGATGCAATGAGAGTGGCTCTTAGGGGAAGTTTTATATCCCTGAATGCATACATGAATAAAATAGAGAAAAAGGAGATCAATGAATTGGGCATGCAATTGAAAAAAGTTAGAAAAAGAACAAATTTAAAATCCTCAATTAAATATCAAATTAGAAATACCAAAAACCAAAGGAAAGATTAACAAAATTGAAATTAAGAGAACTATCAAACTAATAAATAAAACTAAAAGCTGGATTTATGAAAAAAATCAATAAAATTGGTTAATTTGATTTAAAAAAAGAAATAAGAAAACCAAATTACCAGTATCAAAAATGAAAAGGGTGAATTCACCACCAGTGAAGAGGAAATTAAAACAATAATTAGGAATTTTTTGCCCAATTATATGCCCATAAATTTGACAATCTTAGTGAAATGGATGAATATTTACAAAAATATAAATCCCCAGATTAAGAGGAGAGGAAGTAAAATACTTAACCTCATCTCAGATAAAGAAATTGAGCAAGCCATTAGTGAGCTCCCTAGGAAAAAATCTCCAGGGCCAGTGGATTTACAAGCAAATTCTATCAAACATTTAAAGAACATTTAATTCCAATACTATATACACTATTTGGGCAAATTGGCAAAGAAAAAATTCTACCAAATTCTTTTTATGATACAAATATGTTATCAATACCTAAACCAGGAAGAGCTAAAACAGAGAAAGAAAATTATAAATTTCCCTAATTAATATAGATGCAAAAATTTAAAGTAAAATACTAGCAAAAAGATTACAGCAACTTATCACGAGAATAATACACTTTGATCAAGTAGGATTTATACCAGGAATGTGGGGCTGGTTCAATATTAGGCAAACTATCATTGGTGTCATTGATCAAATCAACAACAGAACTCATAGAAGCCATGTAATTATTATTTGTAATAGCTCCATACCCAAGATGGCCTGCTGGTACCGGTTCTTTGATCTGCTTTGTTAAGAGAAAGACAACTTTCTTTTTCTTTTTCCCACTGCCAGTTAGTGTTTTATTTATTTATTTTAAATTTAATTAACTTTTGTTTATTTTAAGTTTACATCATTCATTTCCATGAAATTAAGTCAAAAATTTTCTCCCTGTCTTTCCCCTGCCCACCACCCCAAAACAGCGATCCCACTGTATACTCCCTCCCCCGATCTGCTCTCTCCTATATCCTCCCCCATCACCCCTCTGACTTTCTGTAGGGCAAGATGGATCTCCCTATCCCAGTGCCTGCACAACCCATTTCCCAGTTGCATGTAAATAATAATAAGGGGTTCTGAGTGATCAAGTTAGGGGTCAGGGATTCACGTTCTCTGATGTTAATTAATCTGCTTTTTCCCTTGTTAAGGTTCTTGGTGTCCAAAACTGTGGAGAGAGCCAAAATTTCTTTACCTCTTGTGTATAACTTCTATTTTGCAGAGGTTTGAGAGCTTTTAAGAATGGGAGAAAAGGTTCAGTCCTTCATCTTGTTGGTCATGTGACACAAAAATCACCCAATACTGATGGCTATGGCATCTAGATGCTTTGAAATAAGGAGGACTAAATGCTGGCTAGGCTGTCCTAAATAAGATCCCTGATCACACAAGAAAAAGTATGAATGAAGACTATCTATTGTCCAGGCTATGACATGCATTCAGATGGACAGCTAGTGGTTCATTGTCAGTAAGATACATTTATGTGTCCAGGCAATAGTTTGAAATTATAGAAAATGCCATAGAATTGTCCAAATGCAAGAGATAAAAATGAACAATCTGTGTTTTATCTGGGATACTGTGAAGCACTTTCAATGATCCCAATTATACATACCCATCATCAACACTAATAATCTTCTAGTGACATTATATAACTGGATTATAGAAGACTACAACATTCAAAAATCAAAACTGTAAGTAGGCTGCCTCATTACCAAAAATTATTTACTCACAGGAAATAGTACAAAAACACCTGCCCCCCCCCCAAAAAAGTCTGATCAAAAAAAGTGGGTCAGTCATATGAGAGTAAGAAGGACTGAGGGACAACAAATGAGCCACCCAGGCATTACACTTTTATTTATAGGATATGAAAACACAAAAAGTAAGTTCTGCATCATATTGAGTGAATCTTTAATAGAAGATTTGTTCAAGGATATGGACAATAATTATGTAGGTTTAGATCTCAAGAGCTAAACATTTAAATCTTCTAGTGTCTAGCAAAATACTATATATATATATATATATATATATATATACACAC